>CM072692.1:7638801-7715296 GCA_036884735.1 Huso huso | reverse complement strand
CTATCATTGCTTGCAAAGTGAAGTTTCGCACAGGAGTAGTTCAGTACGATACCATATTGTGTGCTTTCCCTGAGTCTGCAGAACCAACATTAACACAAAAACGCGTTGACTTAAAAAGATCATTATAGTGAATGTTTTACTGGTAATATTTCCATCAGCTTACAAAAGCTACTTAACAAAAATGGGCTTTGTAGCACCGGTACGCGTCATTGCTTTCTAGGTCTTTGTGGAGCGCGATTTTCTGAACTCGTACCAAGATATGAAAAGTGTATCTTAATTGTGTTTTTTTTTTTTTTTTAAAAAAAGACCATTGACTGTTGTTTTGTTAACCATAGAGAAGGGATATGCTGACGCTTACAAAACAGGCCACAGCAGCCAAAGAGTTTCACTTCATTTGAGCTGCTGATACTGTTGACTTGTGTTTGTTTCATTCATAGCTCGCACTGAGGATCTGCTACTTACTGTCACAGCTACACCTACTGTACCCTCGAGTATCACACCCTCATAAGAACTGTGTTGTTTGAAAAATTCACAGCAGCAGCACCACCAGTCTTCCCAGTCCCAGCAGTGTCAGCACCAGTCTTCCCAGTCCCAGCAGTGTCAGCACCAGTCTAACCAGTCCCAGCAGTGTCAGCACCAGTCTAACCAGTTCCAGTTGTAGCATCAGTGTCATCGGTCTCAGCATTAACTTCAGTAGCAGTGAACCAAACGCATGTCTCTCAATGAAGGTATAAACACATCTGCGTGTTCTTATTTATAAATTCTATTCTTCTTGTCCTTTAAACCTCCATCCAGATCCTGAAGTCGTTCATTTTACCTGTTAAACAAACCCGGAGTGGAATGAATGACCCTCGAGGACCGTGATTTATTGTACACCCCTGATGTGGACACCGCTGCCCTGACAGTGCGGCTCAGTGCAGGGGCTGTGTAGGCTCAGTGCTGTCTCTGTGTGGTACTGGCTGCAGGTTCACTGACAGTGCAGCTCAGTGCAGGGGCTGTGGAGGCTCAGTGCTGTCTCTGTGTGGTACTGGCTGCAGGTTCACTGACAGTGCAGCTCAGTGCAGGGGCTGTGGAGGCTCAGTGCTGTCTCTGTGTGGTACTGGCTGCAGGTTCACTGACAGTGCAGCTCAGTGAAGGGGCTGTGGAGGCTCAGTCCTGTCTCTCTGTGGTACTGGCTGCAGGTTCACTGACAGTGCAGCTCAGTGCAGGGGCTGTGGAGGCTCAGTGCTGTCTCTGTGTGGTACTGGCTGCAGGTTCACTGACAGTGCAGCTCAGTGCAGGGGCTGTGGAGGCTCAGTCCTGTCTCTGTGTGGTACTGGCTGCAGGTTCACTGACAGTGCAGCTCAGTGCAGGGGCTGTGGAGGCTCAGTCCTGTCTCTGTGTGGTACTGGCTGCAGGTTCACTGACAGTGCAGCTCAGTGCAGGGGCTGTGGAGGCTCAGTGCTGTCTCTGTGTGGTACTGGCTGCAGGTTCACTGACAGTGCAGCTCAGTGCAGGGGCTGTGGAGGCTCAGTCCTGTCTCTGTGTGGTACTGGCTGCAGGTTCACTGACAGTGCAGCTCAGTGCAGGGGCTGTGGAGGCTCAGTCCTGTCTCTGTGTGGTACTGGCTGCAGGTTCACTGACAGTGCAGCTCAGTGCAGGGGCTGTGGAGGCTCAGTCCTGTCTCTGTGTGGTACTGGCTGCAGGTTCACTGACAGTGCAGCTCAGTGCAGGGGCTGTGGAGGCTCAGTCCTGTCTCTGTGTGGTACTGGCTGCAGGTTCACTGACAGTGCAGCTCAGTGCAGGGGCTGTGGAGGCTCAGTCCTGTCTCTGTGTGGTACTGGCTGCAGGTTCACTGACAGTGCAGCTCAGTGCAGGGGCTGTGGAGGCTCAGTCCTGTCTCTGTGTGGTACTGGCTGCAGGTTCACTGACAGTGCAGCTCAGTCCTGTCTCTGTGTGGTACTGGCTGCAGGTTCACTGACAGTGCAGCTCAGTGCAGGGGCTGTGGAGGCTCAGTGCTGTCTCTGTGTGGTACTGGCTGCAGGTTCACTGACAGTGCAGCTCAGTGCAGGGGCTGTGGAGGCTCAGTCCTGTCTCTGTGTGGTACTGGCTGCAGGTTCACTGACAGTGCAGCTCAGTGCAGGGGCTGTGGAGGCTCAGTGCTGTCTGTGTGTGGTACTGGCTGCAGGTTCACTGACAGTGCAGCTCAGTGCAGGGGCTGTGGAGGCTCAGTCCTGTCTCTGTGTGGTACTGGCTGCAGGTTCACTGACAGTGCGGCTCAGTGCAGGGGCTGTGGAGGCTCAGTGCTGTCTCTGTGTGGTACTGGCTGCAGGTTCACTGTCTCAGCAGGACAGGGTGTGAAAGGGATGTGATTGTGTGGGTCTGCTCTTGTGTTGCAGGAATCGGTCTCTGTCTTCATTATCAGATTGCTGATCAGCCTGTCCACTGTGTGTCTGCTGGGGCTGCTGGTGGCGTTCCACTACAAAGACATCCGGGTGAGTAGCCTTTCAACCCTTATGAGACTTTCCCATAGTAAAAGCACTGCAAAGTGTAATAAAGCACAGAGAAAGCATTGTAAAGCACAGAGAGGTCTGGTAAAGCATAGGGAAGCATTGTAAAGCACAGAGAGGTCTGGTAAAGCATAGGGAAGCATTGTAAAGCACAGAGAGGTCTGGTAAAGCATAGGGAAGCATTGTAAAGCACAGAGAGGTATTAAAGCATAGGGAAGCATTGTAAAGCACAGAGAGGTCTGGTAAAGCATAGGGAAGCATTGTAAAAGCACAGAGGTGTGTTAAAGCATAGGAAGCATTGTAAAGCACAGAGAGGTCTGGTAAAGCATAGGGAAGCATTAACAAAAGCACAGAGAGGTGTTAAAGCATAGGGAAGCATTGTAAAGCACAGAGGTGTTAAAGCATAGGGAAGCATTGTAAAGCACAGAGAGGTGTTAAAGCACAGGGAAGCATTGTAAAGCACAGAGAGGTCTGGTAAAGCATAGGGAAGCATTGTATAGCACAGAGGTCTGGTAAAGCATAGGAAGCATTGTAAAAGCACAGAGAGGTCTGGTAAAGCATAGGGAAGCATTGTAAAGCACAGAGAGGTGTGTTAAAGCATAGGGAAGCATTGTAAAGCACAGAGAGGTCTGGTAAAGCATAGGGAAGCATTGTAAAGCACAGAGAGGTGTGGTAAAGGGGGAACCATCCTTCAAATGAGACGTAAAACTGAGGTTATATTTTAAGTGACTCTGCAGCAGCAGTTGTGATGCATAGTTCACCCCCTAGTCTCTAAGTCGCTTTGGATAAAAGCATCCACTAAATGAATAATTCACAATTAATAATAATTAATAATATAGCTAGTGCTATAAGAGGTATGAAAGGGGGTTCCAAAGCATCGGCTAGTGCTTACTTTAAAATGAGATGAAGAAAGTGCTTATTAGTGTAAGAGAGTCGATTTTAAAGATGGTCAGCACTCCTTTAAAGGGAGGGACCAGTGATACTGTTAATAAAGCTAATAAGAGGTGAGAGAATGGATTTTAAAGATGGTCAGCGCTCCTTTAAAGGGAGGGTCCAGCGATACTGTTAATAAAGCTAATAAGAGGTGAGAGAATGGATTTTAAAGATGGTCAGCACTCCTTTAAGTGACTCTGCAGCAGCAGCAGTTGTTGATGATGCATAGTTCACCCCCAGGTCTGTAAGTCGCTTTGGATAAAAATGTCTGCTAAATGACTAAATACTAATGGCATGATAACGCAGCCAGTGCTGATGAGAGGTGTGCCGAAGGGCAGGCTGGTGATTGCCTCATGTTGTGTTCTTCAGCCGAGCTTCGACTCGTATCTGGTAGCTCCACGGTGCGTGTGGAGTTTCTGAGGCTCGGGTTTCACCCGGTACAAGCTCTTTATGCAAGACGCTGTTTAAGACGCTCGCTAGCGGTGTGCAGGGTTGCCAGATTGCTTCCTCTGCCCTGTTACAAAGGCAGTGCTATTACTAAAGGAAACAAAAGTGGGATAGAAGTCCTTCTGTTCCCTCCTGATGTGACCCCTTGTTGTCTGTCTGTCTGTCTGTCTCTCCACACAGGTGTTCATGATCGATCATTCCTTGAAGGACTGACACATCGCCCTCACTGCCCGCCGTGTATTCTCCATCTCCCTCGAGCTGGTAGTGTGTGCCCTGCACCCCGTCCCACTGGCCTGGCTCCCGGGGAGCGGAGAGGTGGGGGACAGGGAGGGGTTTAGGAGGACAGGCTGGAACTCCACGCTCCCCCCTGCTCCCGCCTGCTCCCTGCCGGTCTGGGAGCTGCTGCTCAGCTCCATGATGTTCCTGCGTCTGTACCTGGTGCCTCGCTCCCTGCTGCTTTACAGCAAGATCCACCAGAGTGCCTCTTACAGGAGCATCGGCTCCCTCAACAACATCAACTTCCACTTCCTCTTCGTGCTCAAGCTGCTGATGAACACCCAGCCCGGCCTCACGCTGCTCGCCTTCATCGTCTTCCTCTGGCTCACCGCCTCCTGGATCCTCACTCTCTGCGAGAGGTCAGTGAGCGGCTGAGGTGCCTGTCTGCTGAGGGAGCACCTTAGAATGGGTTCCTCACAGGAATATAACACAGTGAAAGCATTGTAAAGCACAGAGAGGTCTGGTAAAGCATAGGCAAGCATTGTGAAGCACAGAGAGTTCTGGTAAAGCCTAGGCAAGCATTGTGAAGCACAGAGAGGTCTGGTAAAGCATAGGGAAGCATTGTAAAGCACAGAGAGGTCTGGTAACCCGTAGGGAAGCATTGTAAAGCACAGATAGGTCTGGTAAAGCATAGGGAAGCATTGCAAAGCACAGAGAGGTCTGGTAAAGCATAGGGAAGCATTGTAAAGCACAGAGAGGTCTGGTAAAGCATAGGGAAGCATTGTAAAGCACAGAGAGGTCTGCTAAAGCATAGGGAAGCATTGTAAAGCACAGAGAGGTATGGTAAAGCATAGGGAAGCATTGTAATGCACAGAGAGGTATGGTAAAGCATAGGGAAACATTGTAAAGCACAGCAAGGTGTGGTAAAGCATAGGGAAGCATTGTAAAGCACAGAGAGGTCTGGTAAAGTATAGGGATGCATTGTGAACCACAGAGAGGTCTGGTAAATCATAGGGAAGTATTGTGAAGCACATAGAGGTCTGGTAAAGCATAGGGAAGCATTGTAAAGCACAGAGAGGTATTTATTTATTTATTAGCGGACGCCCTTCTCCAGGGCGACTTACAATTGTTACAAGATATCACATTATTTTTACATACAATTACCCATTTATACAGTTGGGTTTTTACTAGGGCAATCTAGGTAAAGTACCTTGCTCAAGGGTACAGCAGCAGTGTCCCCCACCTGGGATTGAACCCACGACCCTCCGGTCAAGAGCCCAGAGCCCTAACCACTACTCCACACTGCTGCCCTTATGGTATGGTATGGTAAAGCATAGGCAAGCATTGTGAAGCACAGAGAGGTCTGGTAAAACAATACTTACGCTGGCCTTGTCTCTCCACTACGGAGCCTGCTCTTCAGTTGAATGCTCAGCCCTTGCCTCTCCATTCAGTTCAGTGGGCTTAGGCTCCAGTCTGATGAGCACTTTGCCCCTACAGGCAGAGCGAAGGCGCCGTGGGCAGCATGGAAGATACGGTGTGGCTTGTCGCCATCACCTTTTTGACGATCGGATATGGAGACCTCACCCCCAAGACCACCTGTGGGAGGACAGTCTGCCTGCTCACCGGAGTCATGGTAGGAACACTACAGAGCGGGCTCTTCAGTTAATAACACTGACCTCTCCACTACAGAGCGGGCTCTTCAGTTAATAACACTGATCTCTCCACTACAGAGCGGGCTCTTCAGTTAATAACACTGACCTCTCCACTACAGAGCTGGCTCTTCAGTTGAATGGTGAGGCGTTCCTCTTTGAACATTGCGGTTCTCATCCAGCCCTCACCTCTCCATTCACTTCAATGCGCTGGGATGCGGGTCATTGCAACGTGCTGTTTCTATGTGTACATTATGTTGAACCATCTGTCCTATGCTGTCTGTAGGGAGTGGGATGCACCGCCATGCTGGTTGCTGTCGTCTCAAATAAACTGGCGCTCAACAAGGCTGAGCAGCACGTGCACCAGTTCATGATGGACACAAAGGACACCAAGAAGGTAGGGCAGCATCACAGCCATTGTGTGTGCTGATGCGCTAGGGAGTCAAAATATGCTGTTCCCTGGAGCCAGCATTACACTTCAGCCATCAACACCAGGCAGAAGGATATCTACATCATCATACGGAAGGAAATGCAAATGGATGGAGACGCAGATGGATCACATTAGTTTACTGTAGAGCTAAGCTTTAGTTGGTGCTTATCTTGGTGAGAGCCAAGTTCAAATCAGCATGATACTGAGGTACTGTCAGATTAGCCAGTCTGGCAAACTGGTGTGGGGGGGGCAGTCTACCTGGTGTAGCAGGGGGCCATGCTCTGGGACCTCCTTGACGCCTGTTGTGAGAGCAAGTGCTGATTGTGGTTGGTCTCTGTGTGCAGATCCGCAACGCGGCGGCCAACGTCTTGAGGGAGTGCTGGCTGCTTCACAGGAGCAGCAGAGGCAGGAGACACAGCGGAGAACACAGGAGGGACCAGAGACGACTGCTGAAGGCCATCCAAGTGTGAGTGAGACCAAGCGACAAACACAAGCACGCACACGTACCTGAGTACTGAGATTTTGAGAACATGTTGAATTATTTGGGGAATTGTCAGATTATATTTATTTTTTCTTAACCACTGGCAAAGATATGCACAGGTCATCAGTAGTGTGTAGAGCAGGATGCGTGCAGTGTGAGGTCATGTATCTAATATTTATTCATGTCCATATACACGGGAATGTTGCGCTCATGCACAGCACTCTCATCAACTTTATTGTTGCAGTGCGCATCGTATGGAGAGCTCAGATTGGTATAATCCAAAGATTTAAACGTGTAGGAGGAGATTTAATGTCATCAAGCGAGTCTAAAACTCTTCTTACTTTTCCTTTGCCAGTTTTCGGAACGCTAGGCTCAAGCAGAGGAAGAAGACCGATCACGGTAATAAAATGGTGGACCTCTTAAAGGTACGTGCTGGAGCAGCTCTCCGCTGGGCTGTGTGTCGCTGGGTTATTATTTGTGAGCTCACTGGCGTGATTTGCTATGTTAAGCCAAGGGAACACGAGGCCACTTTCTCAGGAACAGTGGCTTGAAACCTGGTTCCTGGAGACCTAGTTTGAGGCAACTTTGCTGTATCAAACCCCAAGTCTCCCCTGGTGTGCCGTGCAGTGGCCTGTGTCCCTGTCTCTGTGTGTGTGCCTCAATCTGTCTCTGTGTGTGTCCCTATCGCTGTGTGTGTGTGTGTGTGTGTGTGTGTGTGTCTCTGCAGCTGCAGGTGATGTGTGTCTCATTCTGTTTGTGTGTGTGTCCCTGTCTCTCTCACTCTCCGTGTGTCTCTGCAGCTGCAGGTGATGACGTGTGTCTGTTTCTCTCTGTCTCTCTCACTCTCTGTGTGTCTCTGCAGCTGCAGGAGATGTGTGTCTCATTCTGTTTGTGTGTCCGTCCCTGTCTCTCTCTCTCTGTGTGTCTCTGCAGCTGCAGGTGATGTGTGTCTCATTCTGTTTGTGTGTGTGTCCCTGTCTCTCTCACTCTCTGCGTGTCTCTGCAGCTGCAGGTGATGACGTGTGTCTGTTTCTCTCTGTGTCTCTCTCACTCTCTGTGTGTCTCTGCAGCTGCAGGTGATGTGTGTCTCATTCTGTTTGTGTGTGTGTCCCTGTCTCTCTCACTCTCCGTGTGTCTCTGCAGCTGCAGGTGATGACGTGTGTCTGTTTCTCTCTGTCTCTCTCACTCTCTGTGTGTCTCTGCAGCTGCAGGTGATGTGTGTCTCATTCTGTTTGTGTGTGTGTCCCTGTCTCTCACTCTCCGTGTGTCTCTGCAGCTGCAGGTGATGACGTGTGTCTGTTTCTCTCTGTCTCTCTCACTCTCTGTGTGTCTCTGCAGCTGCAGGTGATGTGTGTCTCATTCTGTTTGTGTGTGTGTCCCTGTCTCTCTCACTCTCTGTGTGTCTCTGCAGCTGCAGGTGATGTGTGTCTCATTCTGTTTGTGTGTGTGTGTGTCTCTGCAGCTGCAGGTGATGACGTGTGTCTCTTTCTCTCTGTGTGTCTCAGCACCTGCAGAGGATAACGTGTGATCTCAGTGCGAACTGGAACAACTCGTACAAGGAGCTGGAGCAGAGGATCGACTCCATGGAGCAGAAGATGGATGCGCTGAGAATAGCCTTCCATGACATATCGCAGCCCCTCTCCAGAGCCGTGCAGCACAGAGCAGAGGACAACAGCCTCACGTAGAGCCCAGCGTGAAGGGCTGGGGCTGGGAGGGTGAGGGGCTGGGAGAGTCAGGGACTGGGAAACTGGGTGCCAAGGTGTCTGAGCATCTGGATTCAGGTTCCCTAGCAATGGGAGACCAGGTCATTTCACCATGAACAACAGGGATGAAAATAAAACTTCTATTCCATAGCAGTTTCACCTAATCCAGGTTTTACTATGAGCTAAATTAGCCGCAGTGTGTCTTGGTAACAAGCTCAGGTGTATCTTATTAAACTCTTAGTGAAACCAGGAATGGATTACACTGCTGTGCAACGGGAGTCTGATTCCCAGCCCTGTAGATAGACTTTGGTTGAAGGAGGTTTGTAGCTGATTTTATAGTGAAGAAAGCTACAGTATGTTGGTGGTAACTGTGGGATGTTTAGACAGAGAGATCAGGGCTGGAATCAGACTCCTATTGCACAGCAGTGTGATCCATTCCAGGTTTTACTGCTACCAGCTTGATCAGCCTAGTGTGTCTAGGTAACAAGCTCAGGTGTGTCTTATTATTAAACTCCTAGTGAAACCAGGAATGGATCAAACTGCTGTGCAACGGGAGTCTTATTTCCATCTAATTTTCTTTTTCTTAGCTTGTGATATTTGAGCAGATCTCAATCCAAGTGCTTCAATACACGTTTTATACAGTACTCCGTGAGAGAGAATTAAAAAACAGCAAGCAGCTCTCTATCCAAGGCGAATCAGGGTCTAACAGGATACTCAATCACTAGAAACACTGAACAAAGCAAAATGATATAGCAAAATCGATAAACAGACTAACTCGCTATTTTAATAATTACCTTTAACGGATTAACACATTTGATATGATTGATTAATGAATTAATAAATTGATATTATTAATGGTCTTTCCTCCTCTGCACAGGTTTCTGTCTCCAACCACCCGTCTGTCTGCCTGTCTGTCCAACAAGACTCTTGTTGACCAAGAATAGTTGGAGCAGAGCAGCTGTTGTTCTATCGTCCAACCACCAGGGGGCAGACTACAGCTTGTCAATAGCCACGGTACTCTGTGGTAAGGAAACTCAGGAAAGCCATGTGCCTCTTTAACAAGCAAATCAAATGATTTTTTAAAATCTTTTTTCTTTAAGAACGCAAAATGTGACGTGAACAATTACGGTTGATATAGGTTGCATTTCCACGCTATGACCAGGTAGTCTGGTTGTGTGTTTTCGTGATCAGGTCACTAGACCTAGCGGTCAAGGGTCCACTGAACCAGTGAACTCGGTTTGTGGCACGGCTCATGGTTGTAAACAGCGTCATGTGCACCTATCTGTGCTCTGAGGTCAGCCGATTCTGGCCTTCTAGCTATTCCAAATACTAAGACAAAGGGCGAAAGAGCTTTTAGCTATAATGCACCGAGATTGAGGAATAAATAGATTGCCATCTGACATCAGGGAAGCTCGAGTCACTGCAGGTTAGATTAGCTTTTGAATCCTGATTTTGTGTCTCAATCTATTAATATTGTCATTTTACTCTTCTCTTTTTATTAATGGTATTTTTATGTTTTTCCTTCACTGTGTTTGTGTTGCTTTTAATTATTGAATTGTTCCTTAGTAACTGTTCTCTTGCTAATCTTCTTATTATTAATCGTACCATGTTTTCAGTTTTCTGTGTTTAATTTTACTGCATTCTTCTTGTTGATTTTACTGTATTGTAAAATGCTTTTGGTACACTGGTGTGAAAGGCGCTATATAAATAAATAAACTTTAAACTTTAACCAGAGGCATTGTGGGATTGAGGTTTCCTGTCAAGGTGGCATCGCAAGTTTATAACTTGTCTCTGTAACCTTTTCTGAAAAAGATGGACAACAAACATGTACTGAAATGCAGGAAAGATGTATTGAAGGTGGGTTTAAGTTCCTGTGAAGCATTGTTTGATAGACCCCAAAAATAATCACATTTCATTTGCAGTTTACTGCACATATAACACAATAACAGGTACATTTTATAGAGTCACACAAGGCTGAGTGGAGGCGATTGTGTAAATGTGTTTAATATTTTAATGTAAGATGGTTTGTGTAGATTATAAAGTCATGTATAATAATGGGGCTGATATATATTACACACACATTATTATTATTATTATTATTATTATTATTATTATTATTTATTTCTTAGCAGGGGCAATACAAGTAATACAATAAGAGCAAGAGCATTAGGCTCAAAACGATTGATTAATTGCACTAAGTAAATGTTGATCACAAATTAAAAAAAATTGAAATACAATGAAAGCACTTGGACCAAACTGCCTATAGTCCATATGCATCGCAATGCAGTCTAACACGTTTGCCTAGAGATATATTTTGCATGATTTATTGGTATAGAACTTGTGACAGACATATGTATGACATTAGTCAGCATTATACACATAACCAACCTGTTGGTTCATCAGTAATACTCTGCGACTACATTTTCAACCTCTTTCAATGACCGGGTCCTTTCTTGCGTTGTGGTCACGTTCACAGGTTCTTGGTCAAAGGTCGCTTAACCCGCTTTCTTCCCTCCAGTTCAGGGCAAGCTTGAGGCACAGAGTCTGAACTGCTCACCCCCTAAGAGAACGTGAAGGGTGGTCCCTCCAGTCCAGGGGAGGCTGTATATTATGAGAACTAGACATGTTCTAGTGTTAACAGACAGGGTGTGTAGGTTACTGACATACTCATTTATTACAGTGCTGATTTCATGAGTTAAAACCATTTTATACAGAACAGACACTCAAACAAAGCTTACAATCAAGGGACCTACTTTTCAAATCTGTGCACTATTTGTTTTATTCATTTCAGACAATGTCTTCCCTCTCATCAGCAGAACATCATTCTTTCAAGTCCCTTCTTGTTTTGCTGTTGCTCGTTTGGTTTTCCACACTTCTTTATTTCCACTCTTTTTGACACCCCTTAAACCCTGTCTCACAATTTATAAATCTCTTTCAAAATTCTAAACTGTAACTCAATCAAAACCTCATTGTCATTGATAGTGGATGTTACCTACATTCTCCACACTCAATGAAAACCTCTCTGCTTTAATTAAAGTCATAACCATTGATAGAGGATGTGTCTGTTTCTCTGCTTTAATTAAAGTCATAACCATTGATAGAGGATGTGCCTGTTTCTGTGCTTTAATTAAACTCAGCACCATTGATAGAGGATGTGCCTGTTTCTCTGCTTCTCAGCTGTCTGGTAAAACATGGATATTTTATTCCAACAGAAATCCAGTAAAAAATACAATAAATGAATAAAATAAAGAGAAGCTGTGGTGTCTTGTTACTGTTATATTGTACGCTGACAAAAACAGTATAATAGCGCTTTATAACGCTGTCGTCTTTATTGTTACATAATTCCATATCTCACTCAAATGAATCAACAGACTGAACAGGATTGTTGGCAAACATGAGGACTGCATGTATTTAAAACAATGAGTTTAACAGATTCCACACAGCCATTTCAGAAAGGCTGTCATATCACAGGGGTTGTGTTGTTAATGGCACTCTGTACATTCATTATATACATGACATTTTAAAATAAGAATTCTACAGACCTTGCAAAGCAAAATCAAACCAGCTCTTCTAAGTGTGTTTCTCTTTTGCTTTCAAGGACACTTCTTCTGCAGTAATAACTTTTCACTGAACTGTGATGGAAATTCAAAAGGAATTCAAAAGGTTTTCAGATTGTGTTTCCAGACAAACCGAAATGGGTCGGTTTGGAAACTAATATGTGAGAAGATCCTTTAACAACTTTTACCTGGTCCTTCAACTTACAGTTTAATATTGATTTTCTTAGTCATGTGTCAGACACACACACACACACACACACACATACAGACACACACACACATATACATGCTGTAACAGGGTGGTTGAGGGCAGATATATTAGCCTACGGCTGGATAGGGTCTTATTCCCTCAGGCACCCTCTTAAACCCTAGTAGTTAGATTTAATACCACTGGGGTGACCACTAGGGGGCACTGTTCTGCAACTGGTGGTTCTATGCAACACAGCACACACACAGATACATACACTCTCACACACACACACTTGGAATCCAGATTTCATCGGAGACAGACAAGCTAATGAAAAGAAAGTACATTACTGTTTATTAAACCTTTTGGATGATACAGATTCACAGGACCAAACATAGTGTACAAAACACTCCTGAATGATTTGAGTTATTTATTTATTTTATTATTGTTAAATCAAGTTATCAATATATATTTAAAACACATTGTTATATTTCTAATGATATAATAACAACTCAAGTTTACTTCCCACCCCCACCTCCCCTATTTCATTCCTGTGGTCAACCACCAATCTATATTCATTTCAAACACTCCTGAATGTTGAATGAAGGAAAGAGAGGAAACAGTGACATCTAGTGGAGTACAGAAACCAGACACAGGCAGACAGCAATCATGTACTGTGTTATTAGAAACAACACGTCTATTAATATCAGTCTCCTGTCAGATCACAGATAGGATAACAGGATTGCTGTCACCAATCTCAATCAGGGTTTAATCAGACTGCCTTACTGGTTTGAATTAATTGGAAAGTGGGTTTCTTCTTGCAAATAAAGTTGCAGTCGTCAGTATTTATTACTCCTCAAGCGGTAGATGAAGCAAGGTAGATTCAATGTAATGTAATGATATAATGGGGAGAGTGGATTTTAACAGTGTAGAATATGCAGTAAACAATTTCAATAAAATCCATGATAGTGAATGAAATAACGTTTAACACCCTGTGTAAAAATCCAGGAAGGAATCTCAGTCATGTCATTTATGAGATCCATGGAAATGTCTTCTTTCTTGTGATGATATTTCACTCACATTGTGACGGTGCCGCGTCCGTCCCATGTGAACTGTGTATGGAATGATATCGGGATGCTGAAATACTTATTTACAGCTCGATTGAACTTGGACTATTTGTTGTAACCCGGCAACGATGAAAGAAATAAATACCGTTGTTGAGACGGGGACAGCATGGTTTCATTTTGTACTAATGTATTGTATTGTGTGGTTAAAAAAAATAAATAAAAAAAAAAAAAAAACATACTTACCTTTGTATGGTGAAGGGCCGTGATACACGGGGTAATGATGGTGGTGATGGAGGGGAAAAGAAAACAGGCCAGAACAGAAAGGTTAAGTTAAAAACATAAATAAATAAATTAATGCGTGCTGAATGCAGTTTAATCTCCCAGCAAACGGGAAAAGGTGCACATTTTTCCGCTTGCTGTGCGATCAGCATTAGCACGCGCAAAGCTTAAATAAATGTACGGTATATTTGCACATATTTTCTTGCTGTTAGTTGCACGGAGGATTGTTGTGGTGTTTTAAAATTAACTATTTTAATAAAGAGTAACTTAAAGAAAAAAAAAAAAGATTAGAAATACTTACCATTCAGCAGGAGGGTGGAGATAGAAGGCGCCATTTTGTGGGCGGAGACTAATATAACTTCGGGTTACCAAAAGTGATGTAATGCGGGCACTTTGAGTTTTATTTACCGTATTGCTGTTAATAGCCGGACCCTTGGATGCACCCAGTAGTAGCAGGGGGGAGTAGTTATTATTTAAACTAAGCCACATGCTATTCAGTTTGGGGTTTGGGCAATAATTTCTGCAAGATTTGAATTTTAATGTTTATACTAGTTATTGATATTTAATGATAAAGTATATTTTGTATGGTAACTTATGAATGGGGTTTTAGTAATCTTGGTTGAGTCCCAGGGGAGGAGTTACAGATGGGTGGCTCTATAAAGGGATTCAGTTGGAGAGAGGAGGGGAGATAGCTGGTATCAGGTACAGCGTATAATGCTGGAGGTAATAGTTTTAGCCTACTAAAAGAAGTTTGGTTTGTTTAATTATTATTATTTTTTTATGTTCAAGAAAACAAAATAAGGTAGTTATCTTTGGTGGAGTTTGTTTGTTGCACTGGGCCACTTTATTCCAAATAAAGTTTGGACAAATCCTTTATTGACTCAACTTGTCTGTCTACCTTTTTCTGCCGTTCTGCACTACACCATAAGATCACTCGACCAACCCTACACACATTATTATTAAAATAAGCAAATAATTATAATATTGTAGACCAAATGCATCTAATTAAATGCTTGTTAGGGTAATTATCAAACGTTCAGAAATACAATTCAATAATTTACAAATAATAATAACACCGTGTAACAATTTTTTTTTTTTTTTTTTTTTTTTTTTTGGTTCCTGGGTAGTAAGTGTTATTTCCTAATTGCTTATGCCTCAAAAGTATAGAAAATGGCTATTATTCCCCACAAACTTTGCTTTTGTGACCAGGACAGTGATATTTTGAAATTTACCTATTTTCCAGAACATTCCAGATAGATTCAGTGCTGAGTAAACTTGGGTAACTTCTAGAACTTTCCAGTAATATAAATAGTAGTATAAATACAGGGGCCTTAAGCCCACCAGTTCAGTTTAGTTCCAGCTGCCTAAGTGGATACATATCTGCATTTTTCTGAGATGGCATCAGAGGCTGCAAGCATCCGGCAGCGCATTTTGCTATGTCTGCGGCCAATTTATCAAGACAAGAGCGAAAAAGTACTCCGTGGAAGCATCTGCTAAGATGTGTGAGGCCTACAAGGCATATTTCGGCATGCCTGTCGGGGATCAAGACAAACCCTGGGCACCTCATTTCACCTGCGAGCACTGCAAAAAAACTCTGGAAGGTAAGATGGACAATTGTTGCTCGAATTTTATGTTATAAAATTTGTTAATTTTAAAATTGTAAAGTTTTTAATTAAAATGTTTTACAATTTTCAATGTTATTGAAAAAATATATCATATATGAAAAATGTTGCGAGAATCTCTTACACATTAGTCATGGGTGAAATAAATGTATTTTTGTAGGATGGTACAGAGGGGAAAATAAAGCCATGAAGTTCGCTATCCCAAGAATTTGGCGGGAACCCACTGACCACTCAAGCAACTGCTACTTCTGCGTGGTGGACCCTTCCAAACGTCGGACTGGCAAGAATGCACCTGCTATCATATGGGGCGCAGTTTGTGTCATGCACAATTTTGTCCACGAAAGGGCTTTTGTGCACAAAATACATTACAACATGTATTTCGTCCCACAAAACGAAAAACAAATGCATATAATATTGTCCACAAAAGGCAAAAGACAGTTTTTATTTTGTGGAAAAAAAGGTAAAAGAGAGTTTTCATTTTGTCGACAAAATGAAATTGAATGTTTTCATTTTGTGCACAAAATACACTTTTTCTTAGATCATTTTGTGGACATAATGAACAGTCAAGTATACATTCTGTCCACGAAAAGCAAAGTAAGTTTTCAGTTGCAACCACAAAATCATTTAAGATAAAATTATCGTTTTGTGGGACAAAATGCATATTTTGTGGGGCTAAAACTAATTTTGTGGGACGAAATACATATTATGTGGGACGAAATGATAATTATGTGCACAAAATACTCTGTCGGACAAAATGCTAATTCTGTCCACAAAATACAATTTGTGGGGACGAAATACATTTTTTGAGACGAAATGCTAATTCTGTGCACAAAATACAATTTTGTGGCACATAATACTCATTCTGTGGGACAAAATGCACTTTTGTGGGTCACATGACTTTCTATTTGTGACGTCACCATGGCGCACTGTCACATGAAAAGTGTTGCCCAATGTGCACACTGCTTTGTGGCGCGCATGCTTTTCTATGGAAATATCGTAATTTTATTCCAGACACGACAGTAACTATGGCTGGCGCTGCTGGTGGGTGTGTTCATCGCGGTTCTTCAATACAGAGTCTTGTTGATGGGATCAGCAGCCTAACAAGACTCGTTCAATCGATAGCTGAGCCTCGAACTAGCGGTGTACAACAACCTGCTGTACAGCATGCCATTGCGAGGCCACTGGTACAACTTCAACTGTCTGATGATAGGCAGCGCCCAGCAGTGAATCACCTCTACCACGGGTAAGTCTGATGAGCGTTAGTTTATTTAATTTTTTTTAAGTCTCCCTCCCCGTTTCCGTCCGACTTTTCTCCTCCTCTTACAAATTCAATTGATGATTACTGGGTCATTAGTGTCTCAACGACAAAGCAGGAATGTGTTATTTCTGTGCTGTTATGTTTCACATCGTGTTTTTTTTTCAAAATGTAACTTTGCTGTATCTTGCATGACACAATTTTGTTGTTTATATAAATACATATAAATACGACAAACTTTGATTAGCGTTCCCACAGTTCATACATCAGTCGAGAGACAAACGCATTTGAATCACGTTTAAAACGGAAATATATAATAAGATTCCACCTAATTTAACTCCTGCCACAGTTCACACATTTCTCCATTTTAATCTAGAAACAAAAACACATTTTTGGTGCTGTCAGGTCATTTAAAGACGACTAGGTAACCACTGAAATCATAAACTCTGGAACTTAGGGCTGCTAGTAAAACTTTGCTGTAAAGCGCATTTGTTTCAACATATGTGCAGATGTTGACAAATGCTGCTATCACGTTGTTTCAAGTGGGAATTTTAAATGGCAATTTTACAAACTCTTACAAAAAAAACCCAAAACATTAGTCTTATGCATATATTGTAATACGGCAGGGAGGGGGTTAATATCCTCCCTGCCAAAAACATGTGCGGATGCACGTTTCTTTAATTACTTTGTTGTTAATTATCACCTGCACCTGGGGGCAATTGTAATATGGAACCGGGGCAGGGTATTTAAGCTCAGCAGTCAGTCTGCTCGGGGCTGCTGAGTAGAAGGGAGTAGAAGGTGTGCGCTGTTCCCGAGCAGTCAAAATGTGAGTGCTGTATTTATCCTGTGTGGTTTAATTTGTTTGTTGCAGGTAAATGGTGCGTACGTGTGCATGATACATTTCTTGTATTTTATTTGATTATTTAGATGCAGATTGGAGAATGACCTGAGCCCAATTTCTCACCTGAACCTGATGTAAGTCATTTTATAAGTGTTACTTTATGTCTAAACTGATTTCCATTGATAAGCCACTGTCAGCTTCTCTGTTGTGCAGCCTTGGGTACCAGTATTTGTCTGCTAAAAAATATTAATAAAGAAAGTTATGTTTAAGTGTCAGATTTTTTTTTTTAACCATTTCATTCTCTGCAGAGAGTTCAATCCCTACTCTCGGCGTTTTGAGGCAGAACAAGGCCTCAAAATACTTCTACCAAGCGAAGAACTGTAGCTGGAAGGGCCCAGATGGTGATTAGAGACATCCTATGTATGCCATTTCGTACACCTCAGCAAGAGGATAATTCTTGGAAAGCACCAATAGGTCAGGACAAGGAGAAATTGGCTTCTGACAGGCAAACTTAACCTGGACTCTACATGGAATTCTCAGGAGGTGCAACATGAAATTCGATCACTCTTCCAAACAATGTTCTGCGCAGATGGAGAAGTTTGTCTTTTCATTTTTACAGGTAAGTGTTTATCTACACATCTTCCTCCTATTTTAAGTAGTTTCTTGACATAAGCCTACTCATTTCCTTCAGAACAATTTAATTTCAACTCCATGCATTTATAAGTTTCTGAACTGTTTTTAGTGTTTGCCAGGTGGAAGGAAACTGATCAAACCCAACACCTCTGTCAGTTTTTCTTGGAATGGTGCCAAAGTCATTAGTCTTGCAGGACAAGGAGCTCTGGACATTCTTAGTCGCCACAACTTGCCAGAAAGTGAGGTAAATTTTGCTTGTTTTGGGAACAATAACTGTACCTACAAATATTTACAATGAAGTACTCAAGTGCAACATCTACATTAAACCAAGTTAATATTTGTGTAAATGTGAATAAAGGACAACGTCATATTGAGGCTTGCTGTCTACACCTTTTCAGTAATCCTTCATTTGAAAATGTTGCTTAATACAAATACCTGACAGCTTGCTTAAAATATTTGTTTCTGGGACATGAATCACCAAATATGGAGACTCTGTCTTTCCTCAGTTCTACCAATTCATTGACCCATCAAATAAATCTTGAAAATGATGTTCAGCAGCTAGAACAGATAAGGGACAGGAGATGTTACTAATATATATTAGTACCCCTGTTATTTATTGCTCTCTTCAGTCTTGTTGCATCATATTGGGTTTAGTAACCTGGTCTTAGATGTTAAACTCTTCGCTTATGGAAAACAAAAACTATAATATATACAGGATCACTAATTCCAGGCAATTAAGTTCCTGAAAAAGGGGAATAGTGGTTTAATAAACTGATCAGGTGAGATCCTTTTTTGTAGGATTTAACAGGCACAATACATGCTAAATAACCACACTGCACACTTTAAACACTAGTTACTTTTCTTGTGGTGCTGTTCTCAGTTTGACTTACCAGTTACAGTAGGTTATACAAACAGTGTTTTATGTATTAATGGGAGTACATTTTGGTCTTGCAGAATGTACTACATCATAGAACTCAGTAGTCAGTGCTGAAAGGTAATGTGAAATGTTTGTGTACATTATTTCTAATGGAGAGGTTAGTTGGTATAGCTCCTATGATATGACAGTCTCTAGTGTTACTACAAGCATATTTTAGCTGCAATTGATCAATGAAGAATGTAGGGGAAAGGCAGTAAGTGGGGTGGGCTACCAGGAATCCCACATTTAATTACCACCAAATGGTTGGGTAAAGAATATGTAAGTAATGTGCAATGCAGACTTTGAAATGGGATACATTTTTTTTTCACCCAATTTGTAAAGGACCATTTTTTATGGTCGCCGTGGAGGATCACACAACCCCTGCACCCCCATTCGGAAGGCAGCCTATGCCCTCACGACACACACCTGCCAAGTCGGGATATTTTTTCACACTGCAGGTCCTGTGTGTATCCTGCAGCTCTTGCTAGGGAGTGCTGGCCTTGGCAGTGTGGAGTAGTGTTTGGGGCTCTGGACTCTTGACCGGACTTTACCTAGATTGCTCCAGTAAAACCCAACTGTATAAATGGGTAATTTTATGTAAAAAATAATGTGATATCTTGTAACAATTGTAAGTCGCCCTGGATAAGGACATCTGCTAAGAAATAAATAATAATAATAGGCCCCAAAACTCCCGGCCAAAGCTGGCAATACCGCACACCTTGCACTAGCGGGCAGAGTGACTTTATCACAGCGGGCAGAGTGGTTTGGAATCTGTGCAAGAGAAGAGGATGGTTAGAGGAGAGATGGTTAGAAAAGTCAAATCACTGAGAACCTCCCTGCTCCCTTCTCCCTCTTCCCTGCTCAATCCTCCCTCCTCCCTGCTCCCTGGTCTCTGCTTCCACCTTCCTGGTCCTTCCTCCATGCTCCTTCTCCACCCTCCCTCCCTATATGCTGCCTCTTCCTTCTTCCCTACTCCCTACTCCATATTCCTGCCTCCTCCCACTTCCCTACTGTTCCTCCCTCCTCCCTCCTCATTGCTCCCTGCTCGCTCCTTCCTTCTCTCTCCTTCCTCCTTCATCCCTTCTCTCTGCTCCCTCCTCACTCCTTCCTGCTCCCCCTCCCTCCTCCTGCTCCCTCCTCACTCTTATACCTCCTCCCCGATGCTCACTACTCTGCCTGCTCTGACCTGTGATGTTTTAAGGTTGATAATCAATAGATTTGTTGTATAATTTTGACTTTGGATAAGTCTTCTCTTTTTATTTTTCTGTCTTCAATAAACTGCTGCTATTAATTAAACCCTCTTGCTGTTTGCTTGTTTTGTTCATTATGATTCCTCGAACTTATCAAACTTCTTGATTGGAACTAATCAAATGCAGCTCTGCATACAATTACAGTTCACTTAATGTTCCAACAGGGTATGTGTTGCCATTTTACCCTCAGACCCTTGCTTACTAAATATCTTCAATAGAATATCATCCACTCTTCAAATATCTGTCTAATATTTTAATGAGCAATCCATCCCACAAGTGCAATGATACTGCAATATACATTTACTACCAGCACAGGATGACTGGGAGGGATAGCTGTTCATTTTACCCCACAACTGGTTTTACATGCATTGTACATGTATTAAAAGATGGGATGATTATCTATTCAGGGATACCAAGATATTTAGGGAGAGAAAGGTCTGAGTGGAAAAACAGACAACAAATGCCCCTTCCCCAGTCATTCTGCATGTATTCATCTGAACCAATACTTGTTGGAGAGGAGTGTAGATTAATGGCTTCACAATTACTAAATAATTGTTGCCCTCAAGCTCCACACCTCCCTGTTCTGTAGTGTTAGTGCCACACACACTAGTAGAAAGACAACCAGGTGACTATAGCATTCATAATTTGACTGCTCAATTTAAAACTTGTCTTTCTCTCTTCCCACAGGAACTTTGGATTCTGTGTCACTAACCCCCAGAATGAATGAACCAAGTGAGTATTTTCATGTATTTTATTACAAATTATTTGGAATAATAAGTCAAAATCAACATTTAAATGTAAGCGATGCTAAATTATCCCCTACAGGTAAGTATATGCAATACTAGTACATCTTTATAAGTCTATCAAGTAAATGTAACAATTCACTATTCAACTGTTAAATGTGAGCATTACTAATACATTCTAACACAAGTATCTGTAATAATACTAAATAAACTTAGCACCACTAGCGGGTAATAACGTGCAGCTCTTTACGTATATACTATTCTAAAATACTAAAAAACTCTATCTAAAATATATATTAAAAATAAAGAGCAATATACAAAATACAATGACAGGACAAGCCTGCCACTCCCGGAGCACAAAGGGTAGGTACTTTAGCAAAAGAACACGCAGTCCTGATCAAATGGCTACTGAGTCCAGTCTCAGCACACAAGAGGAATGGGAGATGTTAATCCTTTACTTGGAAAGTGGTTACAAATCCTCTTGGCCTCCAGGACCAGAGATCTTCACACCAAAGCAAAACCAAGGACCACTCAGAGGTCTCAGTCTAACAGGGGAATCACTATCTTCTCAGTGGTCCTCGGTCCAGGGTGCCTATAGACAATTTCATTTGGCAGACACATGGCAAATGAAATTTAATAGAGAAAAGTGTAAAGTATTGCATGCGGGCAGTAAAAATGTGCATTATAAATATCATATGGGAGATAGTGAAATTGAAGAGGAACTATGAAAAAGACCTAGGAGTTTATGTTGACTCAGAAATGTCTTCATCTAGACAATGTGGGAAGCTATAAAAAAGGCTAACAAGATGCTTGGATATATTGTGAGAAGTGTTGAATTTAAATCAAAGGGAAGTAATGTTAAAACTCTACAATGCATTAGTAAGACCTCACCTAGAATATTGTGTTCAGTTCTGGTCACCTCGTTACAAAAGGATATTGCTGCTCTAGAAAGAGTGCAAGAAGAGCAACCAAATTATCCTGGGTTTAAAAGGCATATCGTATGCAGACAGGCTAAAAGAATTGAATCTATTCAGTCTTGAACAAAGAAGACTACCTTGGCGATCTGATTCAAACATTCAAAATCCTAAAAGGTATAGACAATGTCAACCGGGGACTTCTTTGACTTGAAAAAAAAAAAAAAGGACCAGGGTCATAAATGGAGATTAGATAAAGGGGCATTCAGAACAGAAAATAGGAGGCACTTTTCACACAGAGAATTGTGAGGGTCTGGAACCAACTCCAGTAATGTTGTTGAAGCTGACACCTGGGATCCTTCAAGAAGCTGCTTGATGAGATTCTGGGATCAATAAGCTACTAACAACCAAACGAGCAAGATGGGCTGAATGGCCTCCTCTCGTTTGTAAACTTTCTTATGTTCTTATGTTCTTATGTTCTAATTTTAATAAGAAAGTCTCGAATTACAACACATACCAGCAACATTAAAGCAAATCATAAAGCCGTCCTTTAAATCATAATTGAAAGGATTTTCATACAGTCCCAGTACACTTTAAGCACAATAAAATGCTACACAGTCTCTGTAACCTCCTGCTTTATAAGCACACACTTTCCCTGGCACGTCCAACAGAAATGAAAGTTAAACTCTTCTAACAGTAACTTTGCTTTCATCTCTGTTTACACAATTTAAATAAAGCCTTCACTTCCCTCTTGCTCAGTCTATTTCTTTCTTTCTCTCTGTGTCTAGTCCTGAGTCCTCCTGTGCCTTGCTTTCTGGTTCCTTCCTCCGGTCTCCAGCTTCCAGCTCCAACCTTCTGTCTCGTCCCAGCCCTTTGTCTCATTCAAGCCCTTTGTCCCGCTCAAACTTCTTTCTCGTTTCCAGCCCTGTTGTCTCATTCCAGCCCCGCTTCTAGAGTGTGGAATGTCTGTTTTTATAGGGCAGGTAATTAACCACAATGAGTCAAGATGAAAAGCAACTGTAATGCATTTGTGACTAATTTCAACTATTAAGTCCCAGTGCAAAACAAATCTCTAATTGAAAATAATATTAACTCTCCACCATCAACGGTGGGTAAATAAACCAAATAACACAGAAAATAAAAAATAAAAAGACAATTACATACATATCAAAAACAAGTGCAAATTAATGACATAATTAGTGAGATCTTGACCCAGCGGTGGCCAACTTAGGCGCACATGTGCTAAAAGCGTAGAAACATTTGTTACATTTTTTTGTTGCTGTGGTTGTTTTGTTTTATTATTGCTATTCCATATTGGACACTATTATATTAAATCCCACTAATAATTGTTGGTCATAGTTTACTGGTGGCTCACGGAGCCCATTGAGATCCACCAAAATGGATCGCAGTGTTTGGTGTATTGGCCACCACTGGCTTGACCAATATGTGAAAACAAACATAATTCATTCAATCACCATTTCTAATTTTAGTCATGACATTAACTCTTCTCACAATGGAGTGACACATCTTTCAATCAAATGTTTTAGTGAAAACAAACTTACATTTTAAAAACTCAGCTCTGTTCCTTGGCTCTGGAGCCTGCAGACAGTAAACTGCAACTTCATTCACTGGGCAGAAAAAAAGAGAGAGAAATAGAATTGAAACGTGGATTAATACACAACACACACAAGACTCCAAACAGCAATCTGCCATGCTCTTAATCTTTAAACACAAAGTGCATCTGTTCAGTTTATCAGTGTAGCAACGGACCCAGCTAACTCCACCCTCATCAGGAATCTTTCACACAAGAACTAATCTAATACATCTCCAGCCACTCACTGAGGCGTTAGGTCCTTCCAAAAAGGGAGAATGTCTCTGGAGATAAAATGTTTTACTGAAAAAAAAGCTTTACCTTTTAAACATCTGTCACTGCTCCTAGACAACTGCTGTTTCATTTGTTAAATAAAATACAGAAAACTGTTTTAAACCAGACTTTACTGTAGAGGATTTGGAATACAAACATGACCATGACCTCCAATTCCTATAACTCTTTGATAAGGAAAAGTGCAGGACTATAAGTTAGCATCCTATATAGAATGAATGTGTTGTTTAATGTTTGAATCCCTCTGTCTCTGTTTGAATGCTATTGTGTTGTTTTCTCATGTAATGTCTTAAGAAACTCTCTTCCTTCCTGCTATCATCACTCGGGATGTCACTGTAAATGAGGTGGGGTGTTTCAACCTGGGGAAATCATTTGAAATAAAAACAACTGTGATATTCATATAGCCAACAATCTACAAGAGGTCTTTATTAATGTCTTGCAAGTCCTGTCACTCCTCAAGCCATGGTCTATTTGAGAAATCTCTACCAAAGGAATCTATTTCACACCAACCTGTATTGGTTATTTTGACTAATTCTCCATTGCAGAAGTCCTCAATATGGTCTTTAAGTTCAGATACAGCTTTCCTCACAGCCCCAAAAGAGATGTCTGTATTGACAATAATGCTGGGTAAGTCTCCAGCTTCAGGAGGGGCACAGAGAGACTGGAAATTCTACAACAGGAAAGTGGAGAAAATTAGTTTTCAGTGAAACACAATTGGAGTCCAAAACATTCCTGGGGAAAAGCAAGGATTCATTCAATTGGAGAGGTCTGTCCGATACCATCCCAGTTATGTACTTGAGATTTTCTAACAAGCAGTGATGTTACCTGTAGAAAATAGATGTGATCATCTGTCTCTGAAAGCTGTTTCAGTTCAGCGTTTCTCCTCCTTAGCTCAGCAATCTCCTGCTCCAGTTTCTTCATGCGTCCTTCAGCCTGATTCACTGCAGCCTTCTCGTTAGCTCCAATCAGCTCAATAACCTCAGTGTGGATCTTCTCAATGGATCGGATCAGCTCAGTAAAGATCTTCTCACTTTCCTTTATTTCTATGCATGCAGATCTCTGAGTGAAAGAACACAGTAGAGGAGACATGGTTAGAATTGATATCAAAAACACATCAGGCATAGACAGTAAACTTCTGTAGATGTCTTCCAGTCCATCTGTTAATAATAATAATAATAATAATAATAATAATAACCCCCTCTTGTCAATACCCACTTTCAGTGACTCCACAGCCTGTTTCAGTGCCTCAATTTCTTTCAGTCTCTCCTGGATTCTCTGTTGTATTTCTGTCTGTGTGTCTCCCAGCTGCTTCTGTGTAGAAACACAGTGACACAGTGACATTTTTGACAGGGCATTGAGTGATATCCTGTCACACTCAATACAGACTATTTCAGAGCAGGCTGTGTTTTCACACCTCTCTCCCCTTCATATGGAGTTAAATTAACGATACACACATTATGCAAACAGATACCCTAAGGGTTGAATGCACCAGCGTGGATTAACCACTAACCCAGATAAAATCAAGGATTATATTTGAATCATGTTGCACAAAACTTTAAAGCAGGTTTTATATGTAATCCTTGTTTAAAATGAATCCAAGGTTAAACATTTAAAAGATTAAAATATAATGTCATTGCACCACTCATTTTAATCCATGTTTAAATGTGATAGGTAAATTAAATTTAAACCTTCCTTGGAGGTGGTTTAAACTTGGACAAAGGCAGCAGTTTCAGACAACATGTGTGTATAGTAGTAAGATACAACACCATCTAGTGCACAGCTGCCAGCAATACAAACGGACACTTGATCCACAGTAGCTGTCCACTAGATGATACTGTTTCATACTAGTAACAGTGAATGATGGCTGATCTATTATGTGTTACATGTTTGTTTTGTCAAGCACCTAGGTAACTGAAGCAGATTTCTCTTTAATGGGTTTTTAGGGCTTTTGATTTCCAGTTTTAATCGATAAACACAGAAAAAACACTCCTGATACAAAACAATGAAATCAGTGTATACCTGTGACAGGATTGACCGAGGTTTGAGACTCAGAGACAGTATAAAGTTCAAAAATAAAGTTTTAATAAACAAAAATACAAAATAAACGACACGAGGCCAAACAAAAGGTTTCAAACACAAAATAAACACAACAAAACTTACAAATAAAGCTTCCAGGCTGGCGTTGCCTTCACTGGTTGCAAAACAAACTGAAAACACAGCACAAACAAAACACTCCTTCTCTTCTAGAACTCTTTTCAGCCAGGGCCTCTCCCTGGCTTTTTTATCTAATGGCTGGAGCCCAATTAATCAATAATTGCTAATTATTCAATTAGGGCTCAGCCACATTTCATGTTTTCCTGGCAGGGAGGAATTTAACCCCTCCTGCCAGTCCCAACTCATGTTCATAAAGGCGGGGCAGTCCCCGTCACATATCCCCTTGCCCAAGCACAACATGGCCTAAATGGCCACCTCCCCTCAGTCTCAGTCCCGGAAGAGGCGAAGCACAGTGTCCATGGGGGTGGCCATGGTGGGGCGTCCGGCACCACCCAATTCTTCATGGCCGGCAGCTCCCTCTTCGGGCTCCGGCCACACACTATCTTGCAGCGAAAGTGCCGCTGGGGTAGCTGGTCTCTGACCTCCCTCCCCCTCTTCATGGCGGCAACTCCCCTCCGTGGGGCTCCGGCCTTAGTGTCTTGACCCAGGCGGCAGGATCCCTGGCTTGGCCCAAGTGACAGGATTTCCAAGACCCCCGACAGCAGCAGCAGCGGACGGACCGGGGCGGCCCGGCAGCAGCAGCGGACCCTCGGGAGTACACGGCAGCAGCAGCGGACCCTCGGGGCGACGGCAGCAGCAGCAGCTTGGACCCTCGGGAGGTGGAGGCCCGGGAACGCGCCCGGCTCCCTCTGCTGGCGGAGGCGGAACGGCCAGCTCCCTCTGCTGGCGGAGGCGGGAACGGCGGCCCGGCTCCCCTCTGCTGGCGGAGGCGGAGGCAGCTGACCCGGCTCCCTCTGCTGGCGGAGCGGAGGCGGCGCGGCTCCCTCTGCTGGCGGAGGCAGGAACGGGCGGCTCTCCCCCTCTGCTGGCGGAGGCGGGAGCAGCGGCTCCCTCTGCTGGCGGAGGCGGAACGGCGGCCCGGCTCCCTCTGCTGGCGGAGGCGGGACGGGCGGCCCGGCTCCCTCTGCTGGCGGGGCCGGGGCAGCGGCCAGCTCCCTCTGCTGGCGGAGGCGTGAGAGCAGCCCGGCTCCCTCTGCTGGCGGAGGCGGGAGCAGCGGCCCGGCTCCCTCTGCTGGCGGAGGCGGGGCAGCTCGTCTCCCTCTGCTGGCGAGGCGGGGAACGGCAACTTCGTCTCCTCTGCTGGCGGTGGTGGGAGAGACAGCTCGGCTGTTCCCCATCTGCTGGCGGTGGAGGGAGGGCAGCTCGGCTGTTCCCCTCTGCTGGCGGTGGAGGTGGGAACAGCCTGTATTCTTCCCCTGCGGGTCCCTTCAGCCCTGGGCCTGTGGGCTTCCCCTTCTCGGGCCATGGGCGCACCGACTCCTCCGGCTCGGGCGTGGTGCGCTGAACTCCTCCCGCTCGGGCCGTGGGCGCACAGACTCCTCCCTTTCGGGCCGTGGGCCTGAACTCCTCCCTTCGGGCCGTGGGCGCACCGACTCCTCCCGCCCAGGCTCCTCCCCCTCGGGCTGTGGGCGTTCGGGCTCCTCCCTCTCGGGCTGTGGGCGTTCGGGCTCCTCCCTCGGGCAGTGGGCGTTGGGCTCCTCCCTCTCGGGCAGTGGATGTTGAGCTCCTCCCTCTCGGGCTGTGGGCGTTCGGGCTCCTCCCGCTCTGGGCGGCAGCAGTAGCCCCATTCTGGCTCTCGGGGCCGGCTCCTCCCCTTCTGGCTCTGGGGCGGCGGCTCCTCCCCTTCTGGCTCTCGGGGCGGCTCCTCCCTTCTGGCTCTGGGGCGGCGGCTCCTCCCCTTCTGGCTCTGGGGGCGGCTCCTCCCCTTCTGGCTCTCGGGGCGGCAGCTTCACCCCTCTCTGGCTCTCGGGCGACAGCTCACCCCCTCTGGCTCTCGGGGCGACAGCTCACCCCTCTCTGGCTCTCGGGGCGACAGCTCACCCCTCTCTGGCTCTCGGGGCGACAGCTCACCCCTCTCTGGCTCTCAGGGACAGCTCCTCCCCTTCTGGCTCTGGCGGCTCCTCCCCTTCTGGCTCTCGGGGCGACAGCTCCACCTTCTTTATTGGAATAATTGGGGCATCTCCCATATCTACCGCCAGGTAATTAGCGACCATCAGGGCCAGCTCTGCGAGGGGGCGGGTGATGCTGTTCCTCCCACTTTTCCCACCTCCCCCATCTCGGGCCACAGCGTGTGGATAACTATGGGGGAGGTGGTGGAAAGGTCCGCCTCAGGGTGCATCAACCAGTCCCATATTTCCTGGGATGGTGGTTAAAGCGGTGATGTTGGAAGTGGTGGGTGGCTGCCAGGGCGGGGTTTGCAGCTGCTCCTGGTCCCAGTGTGGGGCATCCTGCCCAGTTGTGGCCATCCGCCTCACAGCGCCCACACCAGTCAGCTGGTGGCCCATCTGGACAGGACCTCCACCGATGATCCACCTTCTCGCACCAAGAGCACCAGGGAAAAAGGCTGGCTGGGTCTTCCAGCTGGGGTGGCTGTTGTTGCAGCAGCTTACATTTCTTCGGCTGCTGCATCTCCTGCCTTTGCCGCTGTCTGCTCTTCTTCCCCATTTAAATCAAGTTTCCAAAAAAAAAAAAAAAAAAATTACTGCTCTGAGCCTCCAGGTGGCGCTATCCCACTCTGACACCAACTGTGACAGGATTGACCGAGGTTTGAGACTCAGAGACAGTATAAAGTTCAAAAATAAAGTTTTTAATAAACAAAAATACAAAATAAACCGGCACGAGGGCCAAACAAAAAGGTTTCAAACACAAAATAAACACAACAAAACTTACAAATAAAGCTTCCAGGCTGGGCGTTGCCTTCACTGGTTGCAAAACAAACTGAAAACACAGCACAAACAAAACACTCCTTCTCTTCTAGAACTCTCTTCAGCCAGGGCCTCTCCCCTGGCTTTTATCCCCTGTGGCTGGAGCCCAATTAATCAATAATTGCTAATTATTCAATTGGGGCTCCAGCCACATTCTCATATTTTTCCTGGCAGGGAGAATTTTAACCCCTCCCTGCCAGTCCCAACCATGTTCATAAAGACGGGGCAGTCCCCCGTCACAATACCCAATAAACATCGGGAAAACACTGGACATGGTTACTCAATTCACATTGACTTCATCCCTTTCCATGTGAAAAAATACAATAAAATAACCTAAAACCAAAAAACAATAACAAAATATCAACCTTTCCCAAGCGCGGTCAGACAATGAACCTCCTTCCTGACTTGTATCTATCATTGATTCATTCTGAATACTTTAAACTGAGTGGCAGCACATTCCTGCATTTCTATTGGAGGATTGCACACGCTTGTGAGATTTAAAACAAGATTACAATTAGAAACGGAGGGTTGTTCTTGCTCGTGGGATTTAAAGCTATATTACAGTTCAATAGGGAGGATTCACACACTCGTGGAATTTAAAACAGAATTGCTCAATTGTGAAGAAATGTAAAAAATGCCTAAACACACAAAATCCCCAGAAGAATGAGCCCATGACCAGAAGGACTTCACTGTGGAAGAGAGCAAAGGAAAGAGGGGACTAGTAGGGTGAACGAAAGAAATTGTAGATTTCAACAAACAAATTCTAAAATAGGTTATTCAATTTCGTTTTTAACTAACTTAAACATATATGTTTTAATCATGTAAAAATGTGTTTTAACGCACCAAATTCAGCTACTGCTTCTGCCTGGCGGCCATCTTGGATTTGAGTTATGCCCTTTACTGACTTTGAGCCTTCATAATTAAAAAGGTGAACACTTTACCAATAAAAATAAATTGAAAGATCAAACGTTTTAAGTGTACAAGCAAGCCTCCCAAAAACACACCTCTCACTGTGGGCAGAGTGGCAAGAACGGCATGGCACGGGCACAGCAGCTCTGCCAGTGCAGATAGATGCGTATGTCTCACTTTTAAAGGCATGGGCACAGCAGCTCTGCCAGTGCAGATAGATGCGTATGTGTCACTTTTAAAGGCACGGGCACAGCAGCTCTGCCAGTGCAGATAGATACGTATGTGTCACTTTTAAAGGCATGGGCACAGCAGCTCTGCCAGTGCAGATAGATGCGTATGTGTCACTTTTAAAGACACGGGCACAGCAGCTCTGCCAGTGCAGATAGATGAGTATGTGTCACTTTTAAAGACACGGGCACAGCAGCTCTGCCAGTGCAGATAGATGAGTATGTGTCACTTTTAAAGGCATGGGCACAGCAGCTCTGCCAGTGCAGATAGATGCGTATGTGTTACTTTTAAAGGCATGGGCACAGCAGCTCTGCCAGTGCAGATAGATGCGTATGTGTCACTTTTTAAAGGCACGGGCACAGCAGTTCTGCCAGTGCAGATAGATGCGTATGTGTCACTTTTTTTAAAGGTGCGGGCACAGCAGCTCTGCCAGTGCAGATAGATGCGTATGTGTCACTTTTAAAGGCACGGGCACAGCAGCTCTGCCAGTGCAGATAGAATGTATGTGTCACTTTTAAAGGCACGGGCACAGCAGCTCTGCCAGTGCAGATAGATGCGTATGTCACTTTTTAAAGGCGCAGGCACAGCAGCTCTGCCAGTGCAGATAGATCGTGTGTCACTTTTAAAGGCGCGGGTACAGCAGCTCTGCCAGTGCAGATAGATGCGTATGTGTCACTTTTAAAGACACGGGCACAGCAGCTCTGTCAGTGCAGATAGATGCGTATGTGTCACTTTTAAAGGCATGGGCACAGCAGCTCTGCCAGTGCAGATAGATGCGTATGTGTCACTTTTAAAGGCACGGGCACAGCAGCTCTGCCAGTGCAGATAGATGCGTATGTGTCACTTTTAAAGGCATGGGCACAGCAGCTCTGCCAGTGCAGATAGATCTGTATGTGTCACTTTTAAAGGCACGGGCACAGCAGCTCTGCCAGTGCAGATAGATGCGTATGTGTCACTTTTAAAGGCACGGGCACAGCAGCTCTGTCAGTGCAGATAGATGCAAATAGACACAACTGTCAAAGCGGTGGGGGCCAAGGTTGCCCCAATGGTTTCTTGAAATTTGGCTTGTGTTTTTGATATCTCCACTTTAAATGGCTGGACACTTCTGATAAGTTGGCATTTTTTCACGTTTCCAATGTGTTTTTGTTTCAGATATACATATGCATGGATAAAAGGGCCTGGGGTCTGCAATTTCTTTCTTTTTTCTTTTTTTGCCTGCGATGCGTACGACAAGTTCATTTTAAAATATCAATAAATCGTTTAATATAAATGATATAGACGTCACAATAAGTGCGTTCACCAGTATATTTACATGTCCAGAAAATACGTTAATTGTCAAACTCGGATGTCCTGTAATATACATATGCGTGGATAAAAGTGCCTGGGGTCTGCAAAAAAAACCAAAAAAACATTTCACATAAGATTGTTGGGAACTACAAATTAAAAGTGAAATGCTGCTTTTGTCTGATTTACTTTTGCTGCGCTACAACCCTGAAAACACGTAAACTATCCGTGCTGTAGAGAGAGTCACTGGCAGTTCTCGCTGTAACTTCGCGTTCCTCTCAATTAATCTAGGTCTTTTTTTGCTTTTATAAATTAGCCTTTGTAGGGAATATCATTTTTAAACAATTTTACCAATTAAACTATAACATCTTAAACAATTAAACTGATATATGATTTTATTAAGTTACAAGATACATATAAAAACACTAGGAATATAAATCATGCTAATTTTACACTACAAATTCCAATGCACCACAAAACAGCTGAACAAATCCTTCTTACCCTGTGAGGCAGCGCTGAGGTCCTGCACGTGTAAATAGTGTGTTTGTGTTTGTAAATAATGGTTTTGCAAATTAAGTGTGTGCTAGATATGGCAGGGTCTTTTATATCTTTTATATCTGTGGCTGGATTCAACCCCATCCACACCAGCTACACTTTCACTGGTCTCAAATAGTAAACAACAATGACAGACAGCTTTCATCCATCCGCACAAAACACAATACAATTATATCACCACAATAATAATACAATACAAATAATACTGTCATATTTACATAAATTATATATACAAATAAATCATACAAACAGAGCACAATATATACAGAGGGGTGAGGCTCCCCGTCACACCTAGTAAACAGCCATGTTAAATATCCCTGGGAATTCTTATCTTCTAGGATAGCTACAATGAAATGGTTCAAACCCTTACCTGTTTCCCTGTCCTTTCTGCCTCAGCTGAGACTGTATCATGGCTCTTGTGTTCCTTGTCTGTACACCACCAGCAAATACACGTCTGATCAGTTCTACAGAAGACCTCCAAAACCTTCTGGTGTTCAGCACAAAGCTTCTGCTCCAGATTTCCAATGGCATTGATCAGCTTGTGCCTCTTGAAAGCAGCAACTTCACTGTGCGACTTGACGTGTGTTTCACAGTAAGAGGCCAGGCACGTCAAACAGGATTTCACAGCTTTGAACTTTCTCCCAGTGCAGAAATCACACGGCACATCTCCAGGTCCAGCATAACTTTGAGCAGGAGGAGGACTGAGTCCTGTCTTCTTTAATTTCTCCACAACTTCAGCCAGCATGGTGTTTCTGCGCAGAACAGGCCTTGGGGTAAAGGTCTCTCTGCACTGGGGGCAGCTGTAGACACCTGTATGATCAGTCTGATCCCAGCAGTTCTTAATACACCCCATACAATAACTGTGTCCACACGGAATAGTGACTGGGTCCTTCAATATCTCCAGACACACTGAACAGCTAAACTGATCCTCTGACCACAAGTTTAAAGCCATCTTGCTACAGTGAGGCAGAGAGACTGACGATTTCACAACAGAAACTTCACTGTGCTGATTTCGTGGAATTGTGTACAGCTCTAAGAGGCAGGGTTTTGGACTGAGGCCAGGTTTAGACAAGCAGGCTGAGCAGCAACTGCTGAATCAGTGTGAGAGGGGCGGAGAGGAGAGATTTGGGAGTGGGACTGTCACAGTAACCCTTCCTCTCTCTTTTTTCCATCAAGCCCCTCATTAAATAATGAAAGATTGATTCAGCACAAAATATTATATGATACCGTTTCTAAATCCCCCAACAAATATTACTATTAAAAGTTATACATTGACTGCACTGGGTTTTCACTTCTGTATGGGTTTGAATCCAACAAAGTTCAACAAAGTGAAGTGAGTGTTTGATCTTACTGGACATTAGTGACTGAACTGCTCCCTCCCTCACCCCCTGAGAGAAAGGGTGCTCCCTCCAGTCCAGGGCAGGCTAGAGGCATGGAGACTGAACTGCTCCCTCCCTCACCCCCTAAGAGAAAGGGTGTTCCCTCTAGTCCAGGGCAGGCTCGAGGCAAAGAGACTGAACTGCTCCCTCCCTCCCTCACCCCTAAGATAAAGGGTGCTCCCTCCATATATCCTGAGAAGCCAATATTGTTTAGCACAAGCTCAGTATTATCAGAGAGGGTATGTACGCTACGGACATACTGTATTTATTTATATAGTACTGATGTCATGAGTGATTCAACTATTGTATACAGAACAGACACTCAGACACAGGGTTATTGTTGTATATTATTATAATGAAGCTCTGCTTTCATGGCTTATTTGCAAAGCAGACTTTTGAGAGAAATGTTGAGATTAGGTTTCTCAATGAACATTAATTAGAAAACAAACACAGTTACATAATGCAAAACAGTAAAACAACAAGAATAAATATGACATTTACCAGTAATGCACAGCAGTGCAAATAAAAAACAACATGAATTTATATGACAAAACTTTTTTAAAGAAATATTGCACAGGTGTCAAGGATTGCAATCAATGTCTTCCCTCTGATCAGCAGAACATCATTCTCTCAAGTCCCTTCTTGTTTTGCTGTTGCTCGTTTTGTTTTCCACACTTCTGTATTTCCACTCTCTTTGACTCAGGTGAAGCCCATTGATCCTGCAGCCCTCACACTGGTTTCCTTTCCCCGTTCACTTCCTTCCTTCCTGTGTTACAGGTAATAAGACCCCACCTCCTGACCTTCTGACAGATTTTGTTTTGATCAGATATTTTCAGATTACTGTTCATTTTGAAAAACTTATAACTGACCGTCTTTTTATTAAAATGCCGGACCTTAAAAAAGTCCAAAGCTATTGTCACATGACCGAGTGTCTGTGAAGACTTGTAGAAAACCTCGACTCTGTTTGGTATTGATCTGCTTGTAAAGCTGATGTCTCCCAGTACACAGTGTAGTTATCACATCATTAACCAACCATTAACACAAAGCAAACCACACTTAAAATGACTGAGCTAGATGCTCACAATGAATAAACTAATACAGTGTTCATTACAATAAAGTGTGACTGGACTTCCTCACAGCTCCTAAACCCCGTCTCACAGTTTGGAAGTCCACACTGTAATGCAACACTTGCTTTTCAAATATTTTACACACTTCATGAAATCATTTTAATGAAACACATAACCATGGACAGAGCAGGGGTCTGTTTGACTGCTTGTCAATCTTCTGTTATAATCAACAGCAATCCAATATTTCAAAAAGAACATTCTTAATAAAACAAAGATGAAACCGACAAGACGAGGCACCAAGCCGTCTCTATCACAATCCTGCCCCAGCAGCTTGTGACACTGTCAATAATCTGATCTGAACTGTGTTAATAAATAACACATTTACCATGGAAAACAAGAGACTCAAAACAAGCCGTCTCTATCACAATCCTGCTCCAGCAGCTTGTGACACTGTCAATAATCTGATCTGAACTATGTTAATAAATAACACATTTACCATGGAAAACAAGAGACTCAAAACAAGCCTTTTTTTCTCGCCAGTTTGTTTTGCTGGTGGGAGAATCAGGGAGCGTGAACCAGAGAGACAGGAATGAAACAGGAAGCCCAGAGAGACGGACTCTGTAAGCAGTGTTACAGTGGAGGGAATCAATGTGAGACGCGCTTCATTCTTCCCAGTCTGTATCAAACACAGAGCAGTAACCCTGACACAAACACTCTCAGGGAGCTGGCAGTAAAAAGAAAGAGGTTTCTGGATGAAAGGGGGAGAGATACGCAGCAGAAATAGCTGCAGTGTCTGTAGCCTGCTACCTATCGGGCAGCAGTGTGGAGTAGTGGTTAGGGCTTTGGACTCTTGACCGGAGGGTCGTGGGTTCAATCCCCAGTGGGAGACACTGCTGTTGTACCCTTGAGCAAAGTACTTTACCTAGATTGCTCCAGTAAAAACCCAACTGTATAAATGGGTAAGGGCGTCTGCTAAGAAATAATAATAATAATAATAATAATAATAATAATAATAATTAGAAGGACAGATAAGATCCCTTGTGAGCATGAGAGAGCCTTATAAAAGTGTCCCACAGTACAAGCACAGCAAATGTAATACAGCACAGTGAAACCTAAAACATAGGGAAGCATTGTAAAGCACAGAGAGGTCTGTAAAGCATAGGGAAGCATTGTAAAGCACAGAGAGGTCTGGTAAAGCATAGGGAAGCATTGTAAAGCACAGAGAGGTCTGGTAAAGCATAGGGAAGCATTGTAAAGCACAGAGAGGTCTGGTAAAGCATAGGGAAGCATTGTGAAGCACAAAGAGGTCTGGTAAAGCATAGGGAAGCATTGTAAAGCACAAAGAGGTCTGGTAAAGCATATGGAAGCATTGTAAAGCACAGAGAGATCTGGTGAAGCACAGGAAGCATTGTAAAAGCATAGAGAGGTCTGGTAAAGCAGGGAAGCATTTTAAGCACAGAGAGGTCTGGTAAAGCATAGGAAGCATGGTAAAGCACAGAGGTCTGTAAAGCATAGGAAGCATTGTAAAACAAAAAGAGGTCTGGTAAAGCATATGGAAGCATTGTAAAGCACAGAGAGATCTGGTGAAGCACAGGGAAGCATTGTAAAGCATAGAGAGGTCTGGTAAAGCATAGGGAAGCATTTTAAGCACAGAGAGGTCTGGTAAAGCATAGGGAAGCATGGTAAAGCACAGAGAGGTCTGTAAAGCATAGGGAAGCATTGTAAAACAAAGAGAGGTCTGGTAAAGCATAGGGAAGCATTGTAAAGCACAGAGAGGTATGGTAAAGCATAGGGAAGCATTGTAAAGCACAGAGAGGTATGGTAAAGCATAGGGAAGCATTGTAAAGCACAGATAGGTATGGTAAAGCATATTAAAGAACAAACCATGGTAAACTAACCCTTATAGAAGCTCCCTGTAGTAAAAGCACAGGAAATTGTAATACAGAAGTCTACAAATCCTGAGTATCCAAGAGCTGAGTGTGACGCTTTGATAGACGTCTGTGAAGCGAGATGATCCCGCAGCGGCCCAATAGCTTAAGGGAATGACGCGTTTGTTTTATAAAGACATCGCCCGCTCACCCTTCTGGAGCATAGATACTCCCAGCGGTCCTAGAGCAAAGATCGCATTTTTTTTTTTTTTTTTTTGTTATAAATCGAAACACACAATGCCATGTCATTTTCTTTCTTTTTTTCCTATGGTGTGGGTGCACCGCTACGTCATCTCAGGGTCTCCACAAGATTCACTCCCGGTGCAGCAGTTATTAGTTTATAATTAGTTTTATTCACAGTTTCTAGACAAATATTCATACATAATAACATAGCAGATTATAATTACATACATTCGATTACTAATACATTCATTCAAATTATTCAAAGTTAACTTAAGATACATATTATAAATAAAAGCGTTCGTTTAAATATACGGCTATTTCATTCCCCTGATTAATATTCAGCAGGGGCTTACGTAATATTCATGAGAAAGGAGGCCAGTCGTGGTCTATGTGACGTAATTTTGGCGCTTCCGAAGAGAGAAGCACATTTTGAATTCAGCATCAACACAGTAAAGCCCGGTTTTTATTTTCAGCCACTAGATGGCAGTATAACGCCATTGTTTTGGTCAGAACAGCCATTACAATACTTGGTAAATGCGGAAGCAAACTTGACAACTCTGTGCGGCGCCGTGCATTGAATTGTAATAAAACCAAGGTAAGGGGTAGGTGCTGTACTGCAGTTAATGAACTCTAAACTTCAGTGTTGTCTGTTGCTGGTTTGAGCAACACGTCGGTTTGGTGATTTGCATTTTGATCTTTAACAGCTTGGATTCAATTTGCAAATACGGTCCTTCAGTTCGACTGGTAAATTAATAAGATCGTGGACAGCGTGTAATGTACCTGCGTGCAATGTCTAGCAGACAGCTCCGTGTGCAATGCTGTACCGCGTTTTACTGTGTATATCTTAATCGTAGTGTTACACTTGCATTGGTGATCCGGGCCGCTGTTATACATTCTAATAGCATGGCTGGTATATTTACAAGCCTGCTGTTTACACTGTAATGATGTTTTGGACACATTTTCCTTTGTGCATTATCGTCCATAGTAACGATGGGATTTTATGCGTCTGAAACGATGTTATACCGTGAAGACTGCGAACCAAAACGTTTACTTACACCTGGACGACTTGCACTTACACTACACTACACTACAGTACACTACACTGCACTACACTACATTACACTACACTACACTACACTACAGTACAGTACACTACACTGCACTACACTACAGTACACTACACTACACTACACTACACTACAGTACAGTACACTACACTGCACTACACTACAGTACAGTACACTACACTACACTACACTGCACTGCACTACAGTACACTACAGTACAGTACAGTACACTACACTACACTACACTACAGTACACTACACTACAGTACACTGCACTACAGTACACTACACTACACTACACTGCACTACACTACAGTACAGTACACTACACTTACACTACACTACACTACACTACACCACTACACTACACTACACTACACTGCACTACAGTACATTACAGTACACTGCACTACACTACACTGCACTACACTACACTACACTACACTACAGTACAGTACACTACACTACACTACAGTACAGTACACTACACTGCACTACACTACAGTACAGTACACTACACTACACTACAGTACACTGCACTACAGTACACTACACTACACTACACTGCACTACACTACAGTACAGTACACTACACTTACACTACACTACACTACACTACACTACAGTACACTACACTGCACTACACTACATTACAGTACACTGCACTACACTACACTGCACTACACTACACTACACTACACTACAGTACACTACACTGCACTACAGTACAGTACACTACACTACACTACACTACACTGCACTGCACTACAGTACACTACAGTACACTACAGTACAGTACAGTACACTACACTACAGTACACTACACTACACTACAGTACACTGCACTACAGTACACTACACTACACTACACTGCACTACACTACAGTACACTACACTACACTACAGTACAGTACACTACACTTACACTACACTACACTTACACTACACTACACTACAGTACACTACACTACACTACACTGCACTACACTACAGTACACGTTTATGTCTATATTTTTATATATCGCCCTCCCTTCACGCCATGGCACCCCAGAGCGCTGTACAAAGTTAAAAACAAAATCACAGAGCTCATGTGTAGAACACACTCTCAGCTACAACCAGTGATATAAAAGCACGTTTAAAAAGGGTGTCTTCAGTTTAGACTTCAAAGCATCCGGTGTTTCAAGCTGCCTAAATCAACCTGGTTCCTCAAGCGAGGAGCACAACAGTGGAAAAGCACTGGGCTGGTGTAGCCAGCTCCGCAATACATCTGCGAAAGACTTTATTTTTTCTGTTTTGCAATTTACTCATCGCTGACTACTCATTATTATTATTATTATTATTATTATTATTATTATTATTATTATTATTATTATTATTATTATTATTTATTTGGTAGACGCCTTTATCCCAGTTGACTTACACAGGTGTTACAGGGCAGTACAGACCGGGTTACAATGCCAGATTCATATTTAAATACAGTGTAATCAGAGGTGAAAGCAACCTTTAATTTCTTACCGGTACTGTACCGGTACGTTTTTGTAAGCTGCAAGGCACTGCTAATTTATGGGGACCAAAGCTAAAAGGAGAGAGAAGGGCATTTTATTTAATAATGGTTTCGAAATATATAAATAATAAAATATATAAATAATAATAATAAAAACTAAGGTTGTGTTTCATTTGGAATTATTACATTTGAACCTTAAATATACAATTACAACAACACTTAATTAAAAAAACAAACAAACAAACTATTTGATTTATATTTGACTATTGTTGTGAGTTTTTGTCCAGTTGCTCTGTTTGGATTTTGGTGTCTCACCTAATTTCTTCCAGAGCTTGAGTTTCTCGCACTGTTCATGTCGTTAGAGTTACCCGATTTGCAGAGTGAAAAACTGGGATCTTCTTTTTCTTCAAGTCACTGATGCCGTACCAACTCTGAAGGCGTTGAAATGATGAATGAATGAGTTAATCCAAAGCGACTTCCAGAGACCAGGGGGGTGAACTCTGCATCATCAACAACTGCTGCTGCTGCTGCTGCAGAGTCACTTCCAATAGGAGCTCGTTTGTTTTACATCTCATCCCAAGGACTAAATAACAGTACTGTATATAATAACACAATGATAGTTTATAAATTAAACATCAGGTGTATTTATTGCAGATGATAACAGCTCCTTATTTTCTTTATATATCTTGTCATCTCAAACATGTTAAATGTACAAAAAGCCGGATTTTAAAAGTCGATCAGCTGTTAGTATCACCATTTAAACATGATCAACACAGAATCAGAATGTTTAAACAAATAATCCACAAGATTGTTTATTTTATTTTTGAATGGCGCTGACACACAGCCTAATAAATCACGCTGCTGTTATCTTGCTGAGCACACGATGCAGTTCTGTACTTCGAAAATGTTGTACTTCCTGTTTCTGACCGGGACAAAAAAACGAAGGCTGTTTTTGGTCTGCTTGTTTCTTCAGAGTATGAAATAAACTACAAGTGAACTGTTTACTTGCGAGTGCAGTTCCCTTGTATTGATTGTGAAGCACCTCATGGTTGTTTTTCTGTTTGATATTTTTCCTTTTTAAAGAGCAGCGTATCTCCGTCTATCATTCTACTAAATACCAGTGGAATAGTTGTATGATTTTGTCTTGGAAGATATTCACTTCAGTTCAGGCCACTCAGGTTTCAGTTTACAGAAGTTCCCTTATTTTGTAAACTCAGTGTTGACAGGTCTGCTGAGCCCCCTTTGCAGTCAGCGTTGCTCGCTGTAAGAGTGGTTACCATGGCGATCACCCCTCTGTCATCCTAAGTCACATGACCGGAACCTGAGTGACTTTGAGTTCTTTTGCTTAAACATCAATAGTAACCGGACAACCATGAAGAAGCCGGGAGGCTGGAAAAGACATCAAATACAAAGAGCAAACGATGTAGCCAAAAAATACAATGACCAGTACAGAGTCCCGGTCAGTACTAGCTTACTGTCACCTCTGAGTGTCGTTTACAGTAAGTGCAATAGCACGACTAAAATACAATTACCCAACTCTCTAATAAGCATGTCTTGCCCATTTTGCACTCACTAACTAACAGCTAACTGTTCCAGTTCTTATAGCTTCCAGAAACTTGGATTCCTAATAAAGTGTCACTTAAGCTTTCTGTGTGTGTGTGTGTTTTACAGGCTGTTGTTGGGATGTCTGGCAAGGACAGGGTTAAGTCCCGAGCGCGGGGAGTGGCCCCTTCACCAGGACACGCAGTTCACTCGCAACTCAGAGAGTGCGGAGCGAGGGAAGGGGGGAGAGAAGAGGCGGAGGAGTGGAGTTAGGGGCCGGAAGCGCTCTACTGCAGGTGAGTTGTAAGTCTTTCTGAGTGTCTTCAGTGTAAATTCAAAGGCAAACATTGCCACTAGAAGTCTTTCTGAGCGTCTTCAGTGTAAATTCAATGGCAAACGTTTCCACTAGAAGTCTTTCTCAGCGTCTTCAGTGTAAATTCAATGGCAAACATTTCCACTAGAAGTCTTTCTGAGTGTCTTCAGTGTAAATTCAATGGCAAACGTTTCCACTAGAAGTCTTTCTCAGCGTCTTCAGTGTAAATTCAATGGCAAACGTTTCCACTAGAAGTCTTTCTCAGCGTCTTCAGTGTCAATTCAATGGCAAACGTTTCCATTAGAAGTCTTTCTTGGTCTTCAGTGTAAATTTAACTCAAGTCACTTTTTCGTCTTCAATACAGGAGCGCTCGAGGGCTCGGCTCATTCGGTCACACCTGTCCTCAATCCCAAACGAAAGAAGGGACAAGTGACGGTGAAGAAGGAGGAAGAGGAGAATAGAGAGAAGGTGAAGCCAAGCAGACAGAGGAGGAAATCAGTGAAACGTGGAGTGAAACGGGAGAGCGTGGATGAACCGGGTACGAGAATATGAAAACGACTTTCAGTTCCATTGAATTAGCAGGAGATGACCTCATAATGCTGAAAGAGATTGTAATTAATTAATCTGAGGCTCTCTGGTCCAGCGGTTCGAGAAAATGGTCTTCATTCCAGGAGGTTCAATCCCGGCTCAGCTACTGACTCACTGTGTGTGTGTGTGAGACCCTGATCAAGTCACTAAATCTCCTTGTGCTCCGTCCTTCAGATGAGACGTCAAACAAACGAGCTCCTATTGGAAGTGACTCTGCAGCAGCAACAGCAGTTGTTGATGATGCATAGTTCACCCCCTAGTCTCTGGAAGTTGCTTTCGATAAATGGGTCTGCTAAATAATAATAATAATAATATTAATAAAACAATTCCTTTAATCTCACCTGTCCTGCTCTTCTATTGGCTAGTCAGTCTCAGAGGTGCAGTTCTGAAAGAAACACATGTTATAGTCCCATTTTCATTTGAATTCACATCTGGTTCTACACTGGGTTAAAGGAAGTTCTCAGCTTGCTTGACTTGTCTTCCAGGAAGTCTGTCACTGCTTTACTTCCTGGTCGCCCAACAGCAATGTCTTCTGGGTGCAAAGCATATCAGTCAATAGGAGAAGCAGCAGCTGATTGGTTATTGACAGACAAGAAGCCAGAGAAGTGGGGCGATTTTACCCAGCAGGCGACCTAGGAAGTGACACTATCTGAAAGCACGGCTTGTGCAAACTGAGATTTCTTTAACCAGATATCATGGGTTTAAATAAAAATGACATATTAAAATATGTGTTCATTTCAAAACTGCACATTAAGACCTCTATAATGAAGGGCTGTCAATGGGGGGAAATGAATGGAATTATTTTGTCGGCTACAATTTGAGGTGACGATGAGTTCAGAAGCTGCTCTTCAGCTCTAATTACCAGCCACAGACGTGAGTAACACAGGCTGGATCAGCCACAGTGTCTTTATAGAAGAGCCAGCGCCCTCTAGTGGTCTGCCACCTTGGATCATGTTTGTTTTGCTAACTGCGACAGGGAGGAAGTGACATCATAAGACAAAACAAAAATAATTGTCTTGACGTCTGACTGATTTGGTTACCAGACAGCGGAACCAAGCCTGTGAAGAAGGGAACGAAAAAACTAAAGAGCGAGGGAATAAAAAAGGAGGAAGAAGAGCCATTGCCTGTACAGCCCGACTCATCAGCGGGCAGAGAGACGGAGAAAGGGAGTGTGAAAATGGAGGGAGCAAGAAGGAAGCTCATAGGAGCCCACATGTCCATAGCAGGTAGGAGAGAATGGATTTTAAAGATGGTCAGCACTCCTTTAAAGGGAGGGACCAGCGATACTGTTAATAAAGCTAATCGGAGGTGAGAGAATGGATTTTAAAGATGATCAGCGCTCCTTTAAAGGGAGGGACCAGCGATACTGTTAATAAAGCTAATCAGAGGCGAGAGAATGGATTTTAAAGATGGTCAGCGCTCCTTTAAAGGGAGGGACCAGCGATACTGTTAATAAAGCTAGTTAGAGGTGAGAGAATGGATTTTAAAGATGGTCAGCACTCACAGGTCTGGCTGTGTCTCTGCAGGTGGGCTCTGGAACGCTGTGCAGGGCTCCGTTACGATCGGGGGCTGTGTGTTCGGCATGTTCCTAGGCTCCCAGCGCTCATGGAAGAGCCAGGCCCCTGGATGAGAAGGCAGTGGCTCGGTTCCGCCAGGCCTGCTCCCAACACGGCTTCACCCCCGACCGCATACTGCCGCACGGGTCATACCTGCTCAACTGTGGGTCTCCCAAACCTGGTGAGTACCAGCCGTCTCCACCAGGGGGGGAGACAGGCAGGAAATTGCAGAGCAGTACCACCTGACTCCACCAGGTGGAGACAGATACAGGAAAGGTCTGTTAGTTCATATCTAGACCACCTTGCAGTAACAACTCTCTCCCCTAGAGGGAGATTTCCACCAGGGGGAGCAAAGATACATGAAATTACCAGAGCAGTACTGCCTTTCTCCACCAGGGGAGACAAAGATACATTAACCCTTTGCGGTCCATTGTCGGACTGGGTCCGACATTGCAATTATTCCTCTCAGGTCCTTTGTCGGACTGGGTCCGACATCATTATAGCAACGCAAAAGCGGGTTTCTAGTTTTTTTTCTCCGGAAAACTGCCAGAAAACCATTCAACTGCCGAGTGGGGCGACAGGGCGAAACAAGTGGAAAAAAAAAAAAAAAAAAAAAAGGCGTATCTCATGATTAGGCATACATGGTATCAGGTATCAGATAAGGGGTGGTCATAGTAAACAAGCTGGCTGAGTCGTCAGCGCACAGAGACTATCATGGGCATTTGCAGAGCTTTCAGATGTTATAGTAATAAAATAATGAATTTGATCGCATTATTGAGGAGTTTGGTGATTGTCAGACAGTGATCCGGAGATGATTGATCGGTATGTCGAATTATTTTTTTATTATTTATTTTTACATAGATGAAAGCGATAGCGAGCGAAAACCATGGTGGGGCTGGAGAAGCCTAGTGAGTGCTTTTGTTGATTTGCAGGGCCATTTAAACCCGTTTGACAAACAAAAAAAATACATTTTAATCATGCGCTGGCATCAAAAATTAACTGTGCGTGTGAAAATAAATTGGACCTGTTACCTGATCAGCACTTAATAAATGGACTGCAAAGGGTTAAGTTTTCTGGACTGTATTGCAGTTAATGGATCTCAGATTCCCAGTACAGTACAGTTACAGATCTGGACTTTCTTGCTGTACTGCCTGTATCCACTTGGGGGAGACAAAGATACAGGAAAGATCTTCTCCAGTAACATTGTTTTTTATTCAGACTGCAGTGAATTTGCTGGCTCTCAGATCCCCGGTACAGTGCAGTTAGTTCAGAACTGGACTATCCTGCAGTACTACCGGTATCCACTGGGGGGAGGCAAAGGTACAGGAAAGGTCCCGAGATCACAGCCCTATCACTAGACGACGCTGGCCATTCTTTAAAGACACTATTGCTTATCTAGAATACATATATCTCTGGCAGGCAAATATAGCATAAGAGCAGCTTAACACAGACTTGTTAAAAAAACAAAAACTATTTGTGTAATTAAAAAATAAATAAATAAATAAATAAATAAATAAAAGAACACGAAATGACCAGTGCAGTATCGCCTGTCTCCACTGGGGGGAGACAAAGATACATGAGAAAAAAAAACACTGAATATTTGCAGTAAGTCACTCAGCATGATTTCAAACACCATAAAAGATATGAACACACACATACAATATAAGAAAATGTAATCTGATTATTTTCTCCTCAGATGTCTATGAGAAGAGCAGAGCCATGCTTATTGATGAACTGAAGAGGTGTGAGCAGCTGGGCCTGACCATGTTCAACTTCCACCCTGGCTCCACCCTCCATGACATCACAGTAGAGGAGTGTCTGGATAGGATAGCAGATTCCATAAACCACGCCCACCAGCACACCACCGGAGTCATGACAGGTACAATCAACAGCCTGCAGTTCCTCATGCTGCAAGAGTGGTGAGTGGGGGGCGCTGTTTCATTAGTTCTGCCGAGGGAGATGGTCATATTTAACATTTCTGTTTTAATGTCTGTCTCTATTTCCCTCCTCAGTTATAGAGAATATGAGCTGCCAGGGTAACACTGTTGGGGGCAAGTTCTCAGAACTGAGAGGGATTATTGATCGAGTGAAAGATAAATCCAGAATTGGAGTCTGTCTGGATACCTGCCATGCCTTTGCAGCTGGTAAGAGAACCTTGGATTTAAAACCAGACCAGTTTCATCTGTATAGCGTCCTTCAAAATACTCATTGAATCTGTTCACCATGAGAGACAGGGAAAGGGGTCGACTGGACACTGCTGTTAGTGAGACAGACTGGTCTTTCACCATAAGAGACAGGGAAAGGGGGAGGGCAACTGTCCTATAGTATGTGACCCTTGCATGACCCCAGTAAGAGTCTCCTCCCCCAGGTTATGACCTCTCTGCAGTGGGCGGGGTTAAGAAGATGCTGGATGAATTTGACCGGTTGGACTGCAGTATCTGAAGGCAGTGCATCTCAATGACTCCAAAGGTAGGGGGCGCTGTTTAGAATGTCCAGTCACTCAGAACTTGATAGATAATGTATTGACAACTGGGGATGAAAAGTTGCAGTCTTTTATCGTAAAATATATATATATATATATATATATATATATATATATATATATAATTTTTAACCTGCCTGGAATTAAGAATGACAAAGAAAATACATGAATAATTCGACCTGTATTGAATTCTGGAGATCTGTGACACAGCGTACAGTAATGTTAGTTCACAACCAGAATAGCTTGCAATATTCCATCAGTAATCCATCATCCATAGTTGTTATCTTTTATGACCATTGCAGTGCCTCTGTCTGTCTGCCATTGAAGATTATTGAGGGTATAGTTAGCACACTGTGGTCCCATTCTACCAGCCTCACCCCATTGTAGCTGCCCTATACTTGTGCTACCATTGCCCCTCAGTGTAATACAGAACCATTGCAGTGCCGCTGTCTGTCTGTCTGCCATTGAAGATCATTGAGGGTATAGTTAGCACACTGTGGTCCCATTCTACCAGCCTCACCCCATTGTAGCTGCCCTATACTTGTGCTACCATTGCCCCTCAGTGTAATACAGAACCATTGCAGTGCAGCTGTCTGTCTGTCTGCCATTGAAGATCATTGAGGGTATAGTTAGCACACTGTGGTCCCATTCTACCAGCCTCACCCCATTGTAGCTGCCCTATACTTGTGCTACCATTGCCCCTCAGTGTAATACAGAACCATTGCAGTGCCGCTGTCTGTCTGTCTGCCATTGAAGATCATTGAGGGTATAGTTAGCACACTGTGGTCCCATTCTACCAGCCTCACCCCATTGTAGCTGCCCTATACTTGTGCTACCATTGCCCCTCAGTGTAATACAGAACCATTGCAGTGCCGCTGTCTGTCTGTCTGCCATTGAAGATCATTGAGGGTATAGTTAGCACACTGTGGTCCCATTCTACCAGCCTCACCCCATTGTAGCTGCCCTATACTTGTGCTACCATTGCTGCTTATTATTATTATTATTATTATTATTATTATTATTATTATTATTATTATTTAGTCAATTAGCAGATGTTTTTATCCAAAGCGACTTACAGTCCAAGTGGTGAACTTTGCCTCACAACTGCTGTTACTGCAGAGTCACTTCCAATAGGACTTTTTGTTTAATGTGTCATCCGAAGAACGGAGCACAAGGGGGTTAAATGACTTGTTCAGGGTCACACACAGTGAATCTGTGGCTGAGCTGGGATTGAACGGGAACCTCCTGGTAACAACAAGCCTCATTCTCTTACCGCTGGACCATCGAGCCTGTCTGTTGACCTCACATTTGTTTTTCAGGGAAGCTGGGCTGCCATCTGGATCGTCATGAGAACATTGGTGAGGGGGAGATCGGATTGGAGGGATTTCGACAAATCATGAACGAGCCTCGCCTGGACAACATGCCCATGATCCTCGAAACTCCCGTCAGGTACAGGGGGAGGGGCTGCCCAGGGTTTTGATTGGCTGATCTGTCTGCTGTGTTCTCAGGTTAGTGGTGAGAAATTAAGTATAAAACTCAGTTATAAGAAGTTGAATTATAAGAAATTGGTAAATGTGTTATTTTATTTAATAAGACTGCCTTTTTATGTTAAATTATCTTGGGGCAATTGTTCTGGCCTGAATTTCACACGATTAATCAATTACACATTGGACCACAGTGTGCTAACTATACCCTCAATGATCTTCAATGGCAGACAGACAGTGGCACTGCAATGGTTCTGTATTACACTGAGGGGCAATGGTAGCACAAGTATAGGGCAGCTACAATGGGGTGAGGCTGGTAGAATGGGACCACAGTGTGCTAACTATACCCTCAATGATCTTCAATGGCAGACAGACAGACAGTGGCACAGCAATGGTTCTGTATTACACTGAGGGGCAATGGTAGCACAAGTATAGGGCAGCTACAATGGGGTGAGGCTGGTAGAATGGGACCACAGTGTGCTAACTATACCCTCAATGATCTTCAATGGCAGACAGACAGACAGACAGCGGCACTGCAATGGTTCTATATTACACTGAGGGGCAATGGTAGCACAAGTATCAGGGCATGGCTGCAATGGGGTGAGGCTGGTAGAATGGGACCACAGTGTGCTAACTATACCCTCAATGATCTTCAATGGCAGACAGACAGACTCCCAGGCACAGCAATGGTTCTGAAAATTACACTGAGGGGCAATGGTAGCACAAGTATAGGGCAGCTACAATGGGGTGAGGCTGGTAGAATGGGAAAACAGTGTGCTAACTACGCCCCCTCAATGATCTTCAATGGCAGACAGACAAACAGCGGCACTGCAATGGTTCTGTATTACACTGAAGGGCAATGGTAGCACAAGTATAGGGCAGCTGCAATGGGGTGAGGCTGAGGTCTGGGACTAAAGTGTGCTAACTATACCCTCAATGATCTTCAATGGCAGACAGACAGACAGACAGCGGCACTGCAATGGTTCTGTATTACACTGAGGGGCAATGGTAGCACAAGTATAGGGCAGCTACAATGGGGTGAGGCTGGTAGAATGGGACCACAGTGTGCTAACTATACCCTCAATGATCTTCAGTGGCAGACAGACAGACAGGTCACTGCAATGGTTCTATATTACACTGAGGGGCAATGGTAGCACAAGTATAGGGCAGCTGCAATGGGGTGAGGCTGGAGGAGAATGGGACCACAGTGTGCTCAACAGGAATAAAAAAACTCAATGATCTTCAATGGCAGACAGACAGACAGCGGCACAGCAATGGTTCTGTATTACACTGAGGGGCAATGGTAGCTTTGAAACAACTTATAGTTAAAAGCTACAATGGGGTGAGGCTGAAAAAGAATGGGACCATTTAGTGTGCTAACTATACCCTCAATGATCTTCAATGGCAGACAGACAGACAGCGGCACTCATTAATGGTTCTGTATTACACTGAAAGGCAATGGTAGCACAAGTATAGGGCAGCTATATAATGGGGTGAGGCTGGTAGAATGGGACCACTGAAGTGTGCTAACTATACCCTCAATGATCTTCAATGGCAGACAGACAGACAGACAGCGGCACTGCAATGGTTCTGTTTTACACTGAAAAAAATAAATGTTTCTTTTAGTTTTTCTCATCAGGCCTGACATAAAACAACTTTCACAGGAGATCCAGTTGCTATGACTCTTATTGCCAGAAGAGGTGACTTTACTTTCATATGAGCCTCAGCTTCCATTATATGAGACATGATCCACCCAGGCTGTGCTGGAGTTAACTGGAAATCCACTTTGGGACTCAAGTCCTCAATTTGTGAAACATTTGGATAGATGAGATTAAAAGAAAGTAACGGGTTTGCGGAAAATCTAGCGTTCCCATCCCCGTGATGCTGGTAAGCGGCTTTAATAACATCCCTGTCATGTTTCATTAACATCCTGACAACCGTCTGTTTCAAAGCTGTTTTGAAAGTGGAGAGATCTAATGCACTGGGGTTTGAGGTCTGTCCTCTAAATCACTGCTCCTCAGGTTTTCCTCAGGGACCCCTGTGTCTTCTGATTTTCATTCCAACTGAGCTCTCAATTACTTGCCGTGCATTTTAATTAATAAACTAATAATTAGCACAATTAGGTATTTTTAATTGTTTTAAACAGGGAGATTTCATTTCTTATAAAATGTTGTTATAAGTAACTTAATCTGCAACTTATTTAAATGACAGAGCAATTAAAAGGTCTAATTAAGCAAATGATCAGTTCAATTAAGGGTCTAGTTAAGCAAAATTGAAAGCTCAGTTGGAATGAAAATGAGGATACCGGTTCCCAGAGGACCAAGGTTGAAAGCACTGCTCAAAATCACTGCAGGAAGAGCAATTAAAAAATAAAAAACACACACACACAAGTGCTCTGGCTTTCCTGTACCATATCATGGATCGTTCTTGCTGTGTTACCTGTTTGACAATGTGGGCAACAATCCTGACACTATCACTGCACTAGAGTGGCCATTTTGAAAAGACTTTGAAACAGACTTTAAAGTTAAAAGTGTGAAAAGTTGTCGGGATGTTAATGAAATGACAGGACCACGTTATTTAAACAGTTGTAGCAGCACTGGAGAAAAACGCTGTATTTTTTGCAACCCGCTGGCTTGCTCATTAATGGTCTGCATCTAAAAAAAGATACTTCATCTCCACAATGATACAGCGTTCTGCATTTATATAGAATGTATAGTAGTTTTTATAAGAAAAAAAAACACTGAAGATGCTTAACTGTTGAATATATGTTTATCTAATAAACAAGAAAAGATCAAATAAGTATTTCCTATATTTGATGTGTATATTTTGTATAAAAAAAATAAAGGTATTGTTTTTAGTTTTTCCAATAAATATTATGAACTGTTTAAAACAACTTTTATTGTGATTATTGTTATTGTTATGACGATTATTAAAAGCAACATTTAATTATGGAAAATATATTACAAGGAAAACACATGAGACATGATTTATAATCAATCTTGTGATCTGGAGATAATGGTTTGAATGTCTTTGTAAACTACTTGAAGGTGAATGAACCTCCTAGACAGCAGGTGGACACATTTATTAAAATCATTACAGGCTTTTCAGACGTTAACCAACATCCTCCATTCCCAAGGTGTTGGTAACTAGGGAGGTCAGAACAGCTGCATTGAGATTATTATTAAACATCCCACGCTTCAATCGTGCTGTAGCGTTGTGCCAGGGGAGAGGCAGAAAACAGGAGAGACGCCTGGATTCTTTTGCAATCCTTTTATTTGGACGCTCTCTCGGGTTGGTTTAGGGGGATGAGTCCACAGGGTTTTGAACAGTGACAACGATGACACAGAGGGCCTGATTTTCAGAAGGGGCCATTTAAGAGAGAAAATAGAGGTTGTGCAGGGTGCATTTTGACTGAAGGTTTTTTTTTTGCTACCTAATTGAGGGTGTTGATTTTCAACAGGGGCAGGTTCATTTCTTCTACTGCAACAGGTGACTCCTGCTTACGTTTGATTTAAATGACAAGTGATTTCCAGGTTCCTTAACAGGCCAATGGGTTACATTCCAATAGTATGATGTCATTTAAATAGCAAACATTGATTGAGGCAGTGACGTGCAGGTCGCAACAATGGAGAGGAAAGAAAAGAAAACGATTCTTAACCCGCTCAAGCTGAGATTTTGCTAGATGAAGGTTTGGAATACCAAAATGTTCGTTTTGGCAAAAGGCCCTGGGCCATGGCTAAAATTAAAATATGGAAAGAAATAACAGATAAAATAAATTCAACCTCTTCTGTAAAAGGTCAGTTAAGTCTAAAAAACGATTTTGAGACCTGAAGCACAGAGTAGGGCAAAACATAATCAAAAAATCAATCGACATTCAGGAACAGGTGAAGGACCACCGATTGAAGTCCAACTAACAGCACTGGGGAGAAAAATCCATCCTACAGTGTCCATACCCACACAGCATAAATAAATCTGTGTCGCCAAGTGGTGTTTCCAAATATATTTCTGTCTTGTGTCCAGTGAATTCCCACACCCACCCACAGGTTAGTTTAGAGGGAGTTTAGGGGGATCAGGAGCGATCCCACACAGTATAGTGAGGGGTGTGTAGGGTTGGTTTAGGGGATCAGGGCGATCCCCCACAGTATAGTGAGGGGTGTGTAGGGTTAGTTTGGGGGATCAGGAGCGATCCCCACAGTATAGTGAGGGTGTGTAGGGTAGTTTGGGGGATGAGGAGCGATCCCCACACAGTATAGTGAGGGGTGTGTAGGGTTAGTTTAGGGGATCAGGAGCGATCCCCACACAGTATAGTGAGGGGTGTGTAGGGTTAGTTTAGGGGGATGAAGAGCGATCTCCACACAGTATAGTGAGGGGTGTGTAGGGTTAGTTTAGGGGATCAGGAGCGATCCCCACAGTATAGTGAGGGGTGTGTAGGGTTAGTTTAGGGGATCAGGAGCGATCCCCACACAGTATAGTGAGGGGTGTGTAGGGTTGTTTGGGGGGATGAAGAGCGATCCTCACACAGTATAGTGAGGGGTGTGTAGGGTTGGTTTAGGGGGGACGAGCGATCCCCACAGTATAGTGAGGGGTGTAGGGTTAGTTTAGGGGATGAAGAGCGATCCCCCACAGTATAGTGAGGGGTGTGTGGGGTTAGTTTGGGGATCAGGGGCGATCCCCACAGTATAGTGAGGGTGTAGGGTTAGTTTGGGGGATCAGGAGCGATCTCCACACAGTATAGTGAGGGGTGTGTAGGGTTAGTTTAGGGGGATGAAGAGCGATCCCCACACAGTATAGTGAGGGGTGTGTAGGGTTAGTTTAGGGGATCAGGAGCGATCCCCACACAGTATAGTGAGGGGTGTGTAGGGTTAGTTTGGGGATCAGGGGGCGATCCTCACACAGTATAGTGAGGGGTGTTTAGGGTTAGTTTGGGGATCAGGGCGATCTCCACACAGTATAGTGAGGGGTGTGTGGGGGGTTGGTTTAGGGGGATGAGCGATCCCCACAGTATAGTGAGGGGGTGTGGGGTTAGTTTGGGGATCAGGGCGATCTCCACACAGTATAGTGAGGGGTGTGTAGGGTTAGTTTGGGGGATGAAGAGCAATCCCCACACAGTATAGTGAGGGGTGTGTAGGGTTGTTTAGGGGATGAAGAGCGATCCCCCACAGTATAGTGAGGGGTGTGTAGGGTTGGTTTAGGGGATGATGAGGCGATCCCCCACAGTATAGTGAGGGGTGTGTAGGGTTGGTTTGGGGATCAGGAGCGATCCCCACACAGTATAGTGAGGGGTGTGTAGGGTTGGTTTAGGGGGATGAAGAGCGATCTCCACACAGTATAGTGAGGGGTGTGTAGGGTTAGTTTAGGGGATGAAGAGCGATCCCCCACAGTATAGTGAGGGGTGTGTGGGGTTAGTTTAGGGGGTATGAAGAGCGATCCCCACAGTATAGTGAGGGGTGTGTAGGGTTAGTTTAGGGGATCAGGAGCGATCCCCACACAGTATAGTGAGGGGTGTGTAGGGTTAGTTTAGGGGGATGAAGAGCAATCTCCACACAGTATAGTGAGGGGTGTGTAGGGTTAATTTAGGGGATCAGGAGCGATCCACACCCAGTATAGTGAGGGGTGTCTCTTGCAGCTGGCTGCTCATCCACTATAGTCTTCTGTCCCGGTTTGTAGTAGAGAATGTGCACCCCAGTGTTCTTTACTGCGCATCAGAAACTCCACGATAGAATGACGAAAGCTTTGAATCTCTTACTTTTTCTGTGGTACTGCTTTAACGTCCTGAGACATCATCTCAGAAGGGCAGCATAATGGCGTTTTGGAGGCATTAACATCCTTCCACCAACTAGCAGTTTCCAGCAATGCAGAATAAAATACCATTGATTACAGGGTGATGTCACCATATCAGCTGAATAGAATACCATTGATTACAGGGTGATGTCACAATATCAGCTGAATAGAATACCATTGATTACAGGGTGATGTCACCATATCAGCTGAATAAAATACCATCGATTACAGGGTGATGTCACCATATCAGCTGAATAAAATACAATTGATTACAGGGTGATGTCACAATATCAGCTGAATAGAATACCATTGATTACAGGGTGATGTCACCATATCAGCTGAATAAAATACCATCGATTACAGGGTGATGTCACCATATCAGCTGAATAAAATACAATTGATTACAGGGTGATGTCACCTTATCAGCTGAATAAAATACAATCGATTACAGGATGATGTCACCATATCAGCTGAATAGAATACCACTATGTCCATGATGATGTCACTGTTGTGAAGTTATATAGGGGGAAAAACACTTAGAGGTTTTTGCAAACCTGTTATTCACAGGAAGTTGCCACTCTCTGGGTCCGACAACATGACACCCAAGCAGAATTTTTCAACATGGGATCAGTTACACAATTGCTAAATGTTTTTTTTTGTACCTAAAACTGAAAACCTTAATCTTTGTAACTATAAATTCAAATGAATTTTTTGTTGTAAACTGTGTGTGTGTTTGGTAATGTGTCCCCCACCTGTGTCTCCGAATGTATAGCTCTTTTTTGTGCTTGTGTGCATCTATGTGCATGTACTGTACCTGCCTTTCTATTAGATGGCTATTTTATACCAGGATTTGGACCCCTTCTGCCATATCTCAGAACTCCAGTACAGTATGGCTAACCAGAACCTGCCCCAACCAAAACACTAAACAACACTAACTGCACATCACATCCCAGTTTCATCAGATCTGCTCCAGTCTCTTCATGGGTTTATCTGAAATGTAGGAATGAGAGGCTAGTGGATTAGCCTACTGTCTGTCTGTCTGTCTGTGCCACCTAGCCCTCCTGATTGTAACCCAGACTTCCAGCGGTGAAAGGCAGGAATAACTGAGACAAAGGAAGCTAATTCTTGTTACCAAAATGTCTCATATCTGTATGTTCTAATAGGATATTTAATAGGAGCAACAGTAGGGCAAGGGCGCGCCACAGATATGCAAGTATATTATGCATGATATTTTCTGTGTGGCAAAAATAAACTCAAGTTTCATATCAAGAGTGCATGGTAAAATGATGGGTAACTTTACATTCAAGTTTCATTTGGGATCTTTTATTTAAACTCCACCATCACCAAGAAATGCATCTTCCTTAAGTTTCATTATTACTGTGCACTTTAAGTTTTTATTTATTTTAAAGTCTGCCATTTCCTAGAAATGTAAGTTTCATTATTACTGTGCACTTTAAGTTTTGATTTATTTTAAAGTCTGCCATTTCCTAGAAATGTAAGTTTCATTATTACTGTGCACTTTGTTTTGATTTATTTTAAAAACTACACTTCCCCAAAATGTAAGCTTTGTTAATAAGTGATTGTGTCAAAGTGGCTGCTGATTATGAACAGGTGCAGAGGTGATGCAGTGCAGAAATAATCACAAGTGAAAACTGTAATCCAATGTGGAAATGTTATTTTTATTGTCAACACAAATCCTGGTCTGGCGACCAAACTGTAAACTGTTAAACTGTAGTGATTCATATGATTTCAGGATAAATTCAGCAGTTCATGTAGGTTCCCTCTGCTGGGTAGTGCATTTCAAAGCAAAGACTCAACCATGAGCACCAAGGCACAGATCAGGGGATGGGTATAAAAAAAAAATATCAAAGGTCTTGAATATCCCTTGGAACACGGTCAAGACTATTATTAAGAAGTGGAAGGTGTATAGAACCACCAAGACCCTGCCTAGATCAGGCTGTCCCTCCAAACTGGAAGACCGAGCAAGAAGGAGACTGATCAGAGAGGCTACCAAGAGGCCAATGGCAACTTTACAAGAGCTACAGGCTTTTATGGCCAAGACTGGTCAAAGTGTGCATGTGACAACAATATCCCAAGCACTCCAAAAAATCTGGCCTGTATGGTAGGGTGGCAAGAAGGAAGCCATTACTCAAGAAAGCCCACCTTGAATCCCGTTTGAAGTATGCAAAAAAACACTCAGGAGATTCTGTAGCCATGTGGCAAAAAGTTTTGTGGTCTGACAAAACTAAAATGGAACTTTTTGGTCTAAATGCAAAGCGTTATGTTTGGTGCAAACCCAACACAGCGCATCACCCAAAGAACACCATCCCTACTGTGAAGCATGGTGGTTCAGTATCATGTTATGGGGATGTTTCTCATCAGCAGGGACTGGGGCATTTGTCAGGATAGAAGGGAAAATTAATGGAACAAAGTACAAAGAAGTCCTTGAGGAAAACCTGCTGCCCTCTGCAAGAAAGCTGAAACTGGGACGGAAGTTCACCTTTCAACATGACAACGACGCAAAACACACAGCCAAAGCTACACTGGAGTGGCTAAGGAACAAAAATGTAAATGTCCTTGAGTGGCCCAGTCAGAGCCCCGACCTAAATCCAATCGAAAATGTGTGGCATGACTTGAAGATTGCTGTCTATCAACGCTGTCTACCCCCAAGGAACTTGACAACTATCGATTGCTGTCTATCCCCAAGGAACTTGACAGAGCTTGAACAGTTTTGTAAAGAATATTGCCAAATCTAGGTGTGCAAAGTTGGTAGAGACCTATCCCAACAGACTCACAGCTGTAATTGCTGCCAAACGTGCTTCCACCAAGTATTAACTGAGGGGGCTGGAGACTTATCCAATTATGATCTTTCAGTTTTGTATTTTTAATATATAACTTTTTTCCCCTTAACAGTGTGTAGATAAGTGGAAAAAAATCCTCATTTAAATGCATGAAACTCTAAGGCACTGACACAACAAAATGTAAAAAAAGTTCAAGGGGGTGTAGGCTTTCTATAGGCACTGTATATGTTTAGCTTGATATATGAATAAATTATACACATGTACTGTATGTGACAGATTGTATTTTCTAATGTCAACTTGAGGCCTGAAGCAAGGCTAAATATATGTGTGAATGAACATTAGAACGTCATTTTTCTAACAATCCTTTTGATTCCAACTTTGCTTGTTTCCTTAGACATGCGTCATCTCTGCAGTCAATTGTGGAATTGTAGTCCTGGGCAAAATGTTGCAGCAGCAGAGACGAGATTTAAAATAAATACAAAATACATGCTTGAAAACAAGTAGACCCCGGTTTAAGTAAAAATCATATATCATTTATTTCATATAAACAACTGTTTTGATTGATCATATTTTATGACAAGAATTAAGGCTAACACACAGAGGGATTATATTACAGTTGTTTTCAGTTGGTAAAATCAAGTTTATGAAACCATTGGTGCAATTTTCAAAACTCTTAACACAAGAACCAAAACCACAAACTCTAGTGGCAGAATCCTGTTAAACACATAAAACCTTGAGTTTTGCATTCTGTTTAGTTAATCAATTTTGCAAAACAACATAGTTGGCTCCAAATCAGAATTTATTAATGAAATACCATCACATTATTAGTTTAGTCATTGAAACAACAAAATCAAAGAAAATAACAGCATTATTGCTTAGTCATTTGAACAAACAGTGAACTCAAGAACAATAAACTCATGATACATTTGTCAAAATACATTTTCATCATTGAAGAGAAGGACAAAATCTGCAAACAGAAATGAATACAAATGAATTATTTAAAGATAAATCAGACCAGGTCACTCAGGTACATCTCGCCTCTCATGTACATTTGGCCACAAGTCCTCATCGACATCACAAAAAATGTTTCCGTTTGCCATGCACCTGGGAAAAAACCTACTTGTATGCCGAATCCACGCCTGACATTGTTCTTGGGTAATGTCATTGCATGCAGCATCCATGACCTGCAGAAGGGTAGCGTGCTGATAAGTTTGACGATTGTAAACCCTCCACCTCCAAGCAGAGAAGAACTCCTCAATAGGATTGAGGAAAGGTGAGTATGGTGGCAGGTACATTACAATGAATTGCTGCTGTGCTGCAAACCATTCCCGCACCACCGCTGCGTGATGGAAGCTAACATTGTCCCACACAATGACATATGTGACCTCCTGATCAACTTGAACAAGGTTATTGTGCAGCTCATCTAGAAAATTCACCAGATGTGTGGAATTGTACAACCCAAGTAATGACCTACGGGCCACACATCATCGTCTGAAATGGCAGCACACATGGTGATGTTGCTCCACGACATCGTCTGAAATGGCAGCACACATGGTGATGTTGCTCCACAACATCGTCTGAAATGGCAGCACACATGGTTTTGTTGCTACCACGCTGCCCTGGGACTTGAGTTGTCGCACACTGGCCGATGATATTCCTGCCACGTCTTTGTGTTCTGGCCAAGTTGAAGCCAGCCTCATCAACAAAAATGTATTTGTGCCGATTGACGTTCGCATCCAGCTCCATTTCCTTCTGAAAATAGAGATGCACTGTTGGGTTTACTTATCCATATCAACTCACAGTACTACCACAGTATTACAGTATCTGTACCAAACTCACATGCTAACAGTATCATAAGAACATTACTGTCCCTGTGTATGCACTTCTATTGCAGTATACTGAGGCATGAATATAGTGTTCTTACCTGAACGTACTCTGCTCGCAGTTGCTTCACCCTGAGATTATTTCTTTCAAAAGGCACCAAGTCAATTTGTTTCATAGTTACTTGGTGCCTTTGTAGAATACAACAATTGTGGGTAGACTGATGGTGTTCACACCTTCGAAAACATTGTTGTCTTCAACAATGCGTCGCTGGATTTCGGTGAGGCGAATATCATTTTTTGCACGGACCATTTCAATTACAGCCATCTCCAGCTGATCAGGGAGTAATCGACTGCAGCCAACTCTGCATGCCTTTTTCTCAACTCTGGAAACAAAGCACAATATGCATGCTGTGGTTACTCTTTACTCTACTGCTGTCAGTAAATGTACTGTCAAACTGGGTACACTGTGCATGTTCTATACACTTACCTGTTCTCTGTATGAAGCGTCCGGATGATAGAGGCTACTGTTGACCTTTTCATATTAGGTTGGACAATCAGCCCAGCTGCTCTCATTGACAAGCCCCTTTGATGATGTGGTCAGCAACTGCTGTTCTGATTTCATTCAACACGGTAGCTCTTTTTGATCATACTTCATCTCATCTTCCTTGATGTTGTCCCTGTCCCTGCCCTCGTCCTCGCCCTAGCCCTCGCCCACGCCCTCGCCCTCACCCTCACTCTCGCCCTCGCCCGCGCCCTCACCCTCGCCCTCGCCCTTGCCTAGCATCTTGTTCTGCAGCCTGCTCCATGTTGTAACAAACTGCATGCAGTCTACACAGCCTTTTATGTGGTGTTGGCATGATTGTCAATTAATTCTACTTGCATTTTCACAATGTGAATGCGATTATGAGTAATGAGACGTCGTTCTTGGTAATAGCAATTAGAGTGAAGCATTTCGAAAAACAGACACAAACATTTGAAATATGTATTTCTGACTGAGCAAGTAATGTAGATCATTGAGAAAGTCTTGTTAGATTTTGTAATTTGTATGTAATCAAAAGCAAAAGCGTTTGGGGTTCCGAAACAATTCGATTTCTGCAACTCAGTTTGGAGTTTTGTGTTAAGTTTTGAAAATTCCGCCAATGGTTTCATAAACTTGATTTTATCAACTGAAAAAAACTGTAAAGAAGGGGAGTCAATTTGTGTTTTTTTCCCCAATTAAAATGTTATTTAATACATTAATTACTTTGTGAAGATTAACTAGCCTGCTGTGAAGATTAAGTTGTTATGGATATGTTTTTAAAACACACACGGTTGTAAAGTGAAGTGAAATGCAACTGTCTAAAAATCATGGGACATATTGATTAGGCATGTTGATCTGCTAAACAATTTAACTGCGCTTCAGTGCTGTGGTTATTTTTAATCCTTTATTCATAAAGCATGTATATCTGTCTGCATGCACTGAAGTCTGTTCTACATTTTAGACGTGGCTAACCAAAATTTGAGTCCAGACTACTTTTGTTTAAAAAATAAGTTTATTTGTGAGCTTTATTTGGGCCTCGGTGTCTGTAGCCAGATTCATGTTTCCCTAAAATTAAATTAATTAAAAACAATCACAATGTTTTCTTTTTTTCTTTCAGTTTAATATATTGAGGTGTGTACCAGACACACAGCTTTCTACACTGGCACTTACCTACAGACACACAGCTTTCTACACTGGCACTTACCTACAGACACACAGCTTTCTACACTGGCACTCACCTACAGACACACAGCTTTCTACACTGGCACTTACCTACAGACACACAGCTTTCTACACTGGCACTTACCTACAGACACACAGCTTTCTACACTGGCTGGCACAGACACACAGCTTTCTACACTGGCACACACTTACAGACACTGGCTTTCTACACTGGCACTCAGCTACAGACACACAGCTTTCTACACTGGCACTTACCTACAGACACACAGCTTTCTACACTGGCACTTACCTACAGACACACAGCTTTCTACACTGGCACTTAACTACAGACACACAGCTTTCTACACTGGCACTTATCTACAGACACACAGCTTTCTACACTGGCACTTACCTACAGACACACAGCTTTCTACACTGGCACTTACCTACAGACACACAGCCTTCTACACTGGCACTTACCTACAGACACACAGCTTTCTACACTGGCACTTACCTACAGACACACAGCTTTCTACACTGGCACTTACCTACAGACACACACTTTCTACACTGGCACTCACCTACAGACACACAGCTTTCTACACTGGCACTTACCTACAGACACACAGCTTTTACACTGGCACTTACCTCCAGACACACAGCTTTCTACACTGGCACTTACCTACAGACACACAGCTTTCTACACTGCACTTACCTACAGACACACAGCTTTCTACACTGGCACTTATCTACAGACACACAGCTTTCTACACTGGCACTTACCTCCAGACACACACTTACACTGGCACTTACCTACAGACACACAGCTTTCTACACTGCACTTATCTACAGACTCACAGCTTTCTACACTGGCACTTATCTACAGACACACAGCTTTCTACACTGGCACTCACCTACAGACACACAGCTTTCTACACTGGCACTTACCTACAGACACAGCTTTCTACACTGGCACTTACAGACACACAGCTTTCTACACTGGCACTTACCTCCAGACACACAGCTTTCTACACTGGCACTTACCTACAGACACACAGCTTTCTACACTGCACTTATCTACAGACACACAGCTTTCTACACTGGCACTTATCTACAGACACACAGCTTTCTACACTGGCACTTACCTACAGACACACAGCTTTCTACACTGGCACTTACCTACAGACACACAGCTTTCTACACTGGCACTTACCTACAGACACACAGCTTTCTACACTGGCATCGGTGGTCCCATTCTACCAGCCTCACCCCACAGCTGCCCTATGCTTTGTGCTACCATTGCCCCTCAGTGTAATACAGAACCAATGAAGTGCTGCTGTCTGTCTGTCTGCCATTGAAGATCATTTAGGGTATAGTTAGCACACTGTGATCCCATTCTACCAGCCTCACCCCATTGTGCTGCCTATGCTTGTGCTACCATTGCCCCTCAGTGTAATACAGAACCATTGCAGTGTCGCTGTCTGTCTGTCTGCCATTGAAGATCATTTGAGGGTACAGTTAGCACACTGTGGTCCCATTCTAACAGCCTCACCCCATTGTAGCTGCCTATACTTCAATCAATCAATCTTTATTTTATATAGCGCCTTTCATACTGAACCACCATCACAAAGCGTTTTCCAAGATAGTGAGGAACAATGCATAATACATTAAACACATTAAATACAAACAGTAAAAAAAACAATGCAGACACATTAAGAACATGCATAATACATTCAATTCAAGGGTAGTATGTGAATTCTAAACATTGTGGATGTGTGTGTCAAGCAGAATCATATGAATAGGATGGAGTAAAAACGGAAAAGCAATTTAGACAACAGCTAATAACAGATATCAGGCTTAGAGAGCATTGAAAGCAAGAGAGAACAAGTGGGTCAGAGAGTTGATTTGAAGTGAGCGACTGTGGGAGCTTGTGACAAAGAGCGAATGAATCTGAATCAACAATCTCCCTCTCGACCTGTGAGAGCACCTACAGCAGGAATTGCGTGCCCCGTACTGAATGTTTCTGCAGTTCATTCCAGGGGCAGTCGGAAGCCGGCCATTCAGGAAAGGGATGGCGTCACGGTACCAGGGGTCCCTGTCCTAGTACGGTAAGCAAAGCTTCATTCATGAATTGGAGGAGACGTGATTGAACTAGCTATCGGAGGGGGCGGGGCTGAGGGTACTTTAGGGGGACGTGACGCCATAATCGGTTCCTTTGTTGTGGTTGATGGGAGGAAACGAGGACTGTCTTGAAGGAGCGTTAAGCGTTTTGTTTGTTTTGCAACCGTGTGTGTTTTGTCTTTGTCAGACTGATTAGATGGATCTGGGAGCTGCAGCCTGAGGCCAGCAATTCACCGGACTTCACCGCACCTGCACTTAACCAGCATCACTGTATCCAGCACCGCACCTGCACCCGAGCACTCACTGTCCGGAGACGTGTCTGTGTTTGTGTTTTGAGATTATTATTTGGGACTGCAACCCCTTGTTTTGGGCGCTGGCAATACCCATTGCTGGGTAGAGCCAGCTTTATTATTTAATTGATGGTCAAGGAAATAAAAGGAACTTGAACCGTGAACTTTGTGTTTTGTCCTTGTCTGGAGCACCTGCATCACCCATTCACCACGCACTACAACCCACACGTTCACAGAGCTACATGCACTAAAGCTGGGAGAGAGTTCCAGAAAGTCAGGGCCATGAAGCTAAAAGAGAGCTCTCCGAGTGTGGTACACTTTTGCTTGGGTATAACAAGCAAGCCAGAGACAGAATACCTCAGCTTGTGGGCAGGGACATAGTGGGTCAGCAGGTTGGAGAGATACTCTGGACATGTGTGATGAAGGGCCTTGTAGGCAAGCAGAAGAATTTTGAAAGTAATCCTGAACTTTACAGGTAGCCAGTGCAGCTGGGCAAGAGAGGGGGTCATGTGATCATGTTTTTTACATCTGGTAAGGATCCTAGCAGCGGCATTTTCAACCAGCTACAATCAGTTTATGGCGTGACTAAAGACCACCTTAAAGAGAGTTGCAGTAGTCGAGTCGAGAGGAGATGAATGCATGACAGAGCATTCAGAATTGGGCAGACACATGGCAAATGAAATTTAATAGAGAAAAGTAAAGTATTGCATGCGGCAATAAAAATGTGCATTACAAATATCATAATGGGAGATATTGAAATTGAAGAAGGGAACTATGAAAAAGACCTAGGAGTTTATGTTGACTCAGAAATGTCTTCATCTAGACAATGTGGGGAAGCTGTAAAAAAGGCCAACAAGATGTCGGATATATTGTGAGAAGTGTTGAATTTAAATCAAGGGAAGTAATGTTAAAACTCTACAATGCATTAATAAGACCTCACCTAGAATATTGTGTTCAGTTCTGGTCACCTCGTTTAAAAAGGATATTGCTGCTCTAGAAAGAGTGCAAAGAAGAGCAACCAGAATTATTATTATTATTATTATTATTATTATTATTATTTTATTTATTTATTTTATTTATTTATTTATTTATTTATTTATTTATTTCTTTCTTTCTTTCTTAGCAGTCGCCCTGGACGCCCTTATCCAGGGCAACTTACAATCGTAAGCAAATACATTTCAAGTGTTACAGTACAAGAATTATCCCGGTTTAAAAGGCATGTTGTATGCAGACAGGCTAAAAGAATTGAATCTATTCAGTCTTGAACAAAGAAGACTACGTGGCGATCTGATTCAAACATTCAAAATCATAAAAGGTATAGAAGCGGGTAGGCAGGCAGTGGATGGCCATCCTAGAAAACTAAAAATCAAAGGGTAGTTATAGTCAGGTTTGTATTAGTTTCAAATGCTGGGTAATTAATTAATTTGCTGAGTGGGGAAGGAACAATAAAGTGTTACACAATCAAAGTGCCCTATCAAAGAAAACGTGAACAAATCAAAATAAAATGTGAAATAACGGGTCATTGCAACCCCTGTTACAGTAAAATGAAACTTACATTTCTGGGAAATGGCAGACTTTAAAATAAATCGAAACTTAAAGTTCACAGTAATAATGAAAATGTCTTGATAAGGATAATGGTGGAGTTGAAATAAAATATCACAAATGAAACTTGAAGGACCTGCATTGCACATGTAAAGTTACCCATCATTTTACCATGCTCTCATGATTTGAAACTTGAGTTTTGCCACACAGAAACTCTCATGTATAATATACTGTACTTGCATATCCGTGGAGCGCCCTTTCCCTGCAGTTACTCCTTGTGACAGGATGACAGAGGTTGAGACTCAGAGACAGTGTGAAAAGTTAAAAAAAAGCTTTTAATATACAAAAAATACAAAATAAAACGGCACGAGGGCCAAACAAAAAGGTTTCTAAGACACAAAATGAAACTTACACAATAAGGCTTCCAGGCTGGGCATTGACTTCACTGGTTTGCAAAAACAAAAAGAACAGCACACACAAAAACATTCTTGCTTCCTCTCCTTCTAGAACTCTCCCCCAAATGGGAGGCTGAGGCCTCCATTTATGCCAGGTGGCTGAGTAATCATTATAACTATAATTTATATCATAGCAGATGCCCTTATCCAGGGTGACTTACAATTGTTACAAGATATCACATTATTTTTTACATACAATTCCCCATTTATACAGTTGGGTTTTTACTGGAGCAATCTAGGTAAAGTACCTTGCTCAAGGGTACAGCAGTGTCCTCCACCGAATTGAACCCACGACCCTCCGGTCAAGAGTCCAGAGCCCTAACCACTACTCCACATAATCATTGGGGAGATCGTCCCTGGCACCTCCCCAGCATGCGCACGGGCCCCAGCAACTGTGTGGGGTTCCAGCGGCTCGCCAAACGGTCCTTGGCACCTCCCAAGTGATCGCACAGGCCTCAGTGACCTCACGTAGGGTCCCAGCGGCTTGCCAAATAGTCCATGGCACATCCCCAACGCACGCACGAGCCCCAGCGGCTTCGCGCGGGGTCCCAGCGGTTCGCCGAATGATCCCTGGCACCTCACCAGCATGCGCACGGGCCATAGCGACCCTGTGCTGGGTCCCAGGGGCTTGCCAAATGGCCCCTGGCACCTCACCAGCGTGTGCACGGGCTCCAGCGACCCCGCATGGAGTCCCAGCGGCTCGCCAAAAAGGTCCCAGGCACCTCCCCAGCGCCAGCACACGAACCTTAGCGACTTTGCAAGGGTCCCAGAGGCTCGCCAAATGATCCCTGGCACATCCATGGTCCCTGGCACATCCATGTGCCAGGGAGGAGAATTTAACTCTATCCCTGCCAGTATTTCTAAGGGCAGAGCCTTGCTCTGCCACTCACCTCCCCCCCACGTACAAAGTACGGAGGCCGCAAATCGGCAAGCCCTCCCCCCCAAGACTCCCCTTATGTCCCTTGAGTGGGCTATTTCAGCTGGCGGTGGTGGGCGGGTTGATGTCGGATCCCAAGCTTCCTTTAATAGCGGGGCCCCGGACCTTCCAAGCACGCGAACGCTGGCAGGGAACCTGGACCTCCAGCAGGAGCAGCGCTGGTGGCACTTCTGGTGGCGGAAACGACGCCCGCTCCCTCTGGTGGCGGAGGCGGAACGGCAGCCAGGCTCCCTCTGGTGGCGGAGGCGGGAACGGGCGGTCCGTCTCCCTCTGGTGGCGGAGGTGGGAAAGGCGCCTCGCCTCCTCTGGTGGCGGAGGCGGAACGGGCGACCCCTCACAAACAGCAGGCGGAGACGGCCCACCCCAGCAACAACAGCAGGCAGAGATGGCAGACCCTCAGGAACAGCAGCCAGAGACGGCAGACCTCAGGAACAGCAGGCAGAGCAGACCCTCAGGAACAGCAGGCGGATCCTCAGAAACAGCAGGAGACGGTGGCCACCAGCAACGGCAGTTCCAGCTCCTCCAGTGAGACGGTGGACACTCCAGCATTGGCAGTGGTGGCTGTGGCATGTCCAAGGGCTGCTGAGGGGCTTCAGCCTTCTCCCCTTCCGCTCTCGGGTCAGTGGCTCCTCCACTTCTGGCTCTTGGCTCCGTGGCTCCACCCCCTCTGGCTCTCGGGACGGCAGCTCCACCCCCTCTGGCTCTCGGGACGGCAGTTCCACCCCTTCTGGCTCTCGGGACGGCAGCTCCACCTCTTCTGGCTCTCGGGACGGCAGCTCCACCCCCTCTGGCTCTCGGGACGGCAGCAGCAGGGGAACCAGCAGGCATGCTCTCTGCTGGTGGCGGCGATGGAGGCAAAACCAGCAGGTAGTCTCCTTCTGCTGGTGGAGGTGGGAGCGACACACAGTCCTCCCACAGCGGTGGAGGCGGAACCAGAAGGATCTCCCTCTGCTGGCGGATACCTGGACTGTGGACGTTTGGCCTTCCCCTCTTGGGCTCTGGGACGCACCGACTCCCCCTCCACAAAACTCAAAAACAAAAAAAAAAATACTGCCCGGAGCCTCCAGGTGGTGCTATCCGTTTCTAACACCAAATGTGACAGGATGACAGAGGTTGAGACAGTGTGGAAAGTTAAAAAATAAAGCTTTTAATATACAAAAAATACAAAATAAACCGGCACGAGGGCTAAACAAAAGGTTTCAAAAACACAAACAATTAACACAAAACGAAACTTACAACAAAATAAGGCTTCCAGGCTGGGCGTTACCTTCACTCGAAAAAATGAACAAAAAACCAGCACACACAGAAAAACACTCTTCTTCCTCTTCTTCCTCTCCTTCTAGAACTCTCCCCCTACTGGGAGGCTGAGGCCTCCTTTTATGCCAGGTGGCTGGATGGTAATTGAATAATTAATTGACTGATTGCTCCCACCTGACACAATCAACCTGGGCAGGGAGGAGAATTTAACTCCATCCCTGCTCTGCCACAGATGCTCATTTGATTTCTCCAAACACCTGTATTATCTGCACATGTATGTAATCTGTACTTAACCATGTGATTCTTATTAGCAGAATAAATGTATATAGTTAAAAAATGTGTCTGCTTCACACAGGCTTGCTTCAGTGTGCTGCCTTTTCTTTTACACTGTCTGTGGTGCCACACCTCAATACATTAAACTGAAAAAAATGAAAATCGTGATTGTTTTTAATACATTTTAGTTTGGGGAACATGAATCTGGTTACAGACACCATGGCACAAATAAAGCTCATAAATAAACTTATTTTTAAAACAAAAATAGTCTGGACTCATATTTTGGTTAGCCACTAAAATTGAAACAGACTTCATCACGGGCAGAGATATATATATTTTAAATCTGGTATATGCCGCTGCTGCATTTTGCTCAGATCTACAATTCCACAATAGACTGCAGAGGTGACGATGTCTAAGGAAACAAGCAAAGTGAAAATTCTTAGAAAAGCCGTTCATTGTACAGGTCTGGTCTATTGTCAGTCCACTGGCTTCATTACTCAGTCTCAACCCAGTTTCATATGTACTCTTTGTAACCCCAACTTCCTGTTGCAGAACTTAGCCATGCTTACTCCTGACACGACCGCTTGTTCTGCTTTTTACGTTCTGCTTTTACCCATCAGATGTATATGGTTTCTGTTCTACACGCCTGTAGATATGAGTCAGTAATTTACCCTTCCTCTGCAAACGCCTGTTTGTCTGAAAACACATTTTCATACTCTTCACACTTTCTCATACATCCCTTTGCTGTATTGTCAGCCACCTTAAGTTAATGTGAAAAGTTCAATAGAGTCCAGTTCAATGTTATGTACAATTGATATGTGATCCTTCAGTCCACACCTCAATACCTTCCTTTAGGAAAGATTTCCATTACAGAGTAGATGTTAAAACTTCATGCTGATTTGAACTCGGCTCGCCAAGATAAGCACCAACTAAGACGTAGCTTTACAGTAAACTAATGTGATCCATATGTGTCTCCATCCATTTACGTTTCCTTCCATATGATGATGTAGATATCCTTCTGTCTGGTGTTAATGGCTGAAGTGTAATGCTGGCTCAGGGATCAGCTTATTTTGCCTCCCTGGCGCATCAGCACACACAATGGCTGCGATGCTGGCTCCGGGATCAACCAAAAGTGCGGCCTCCCCAGCGCATCAGCATGACAACCGCGTCTGGATTGAGCTAAGTAGGGTACATCTCTGGGGTTTTCAAGTGGGCACCTTCCATCCTCAGTGTTTCTTCGACTAGCCCACGACACCTCAAGAGGGCTCGACGGTGATTCTGGCGTCCCAGTATCACCCCCCCTCCGCCCCCCACTCAACTCAGCCCAGCTTACTTACCTGTACATCAGCGTTTCTTTCTTTCTATTGTGCTTGAGATCCCAGCCAGAATCTTTCCGTCTCAACCACAGCCAGTTGCTGCTCCTCTGCTGCTTCAGATAAGTTCTTCACTGTGCGACGCAACTCTTGGCCACTGAATCCGGCGTCTCTGAGATACCGGGTTGTAGAGTGTGCCACAAATCCTCGACAACCCACTTCCACTGGGTAAACCCGAACTCTCCATCCTCGCTGTTCCGCTTCAGTGGCTAGTTGAGCATACCGCAGTTTCTTCCTCTCATACGCCTCATCTACAGCATCCTCCCATGGCACTGTTAACTCTACCAGGTGAACAAAGTGCTGATCCAGACCACAAGACAATATCTGGTCGAAGGTTAGTGGTGGCAATCTCAGGTGGAAAAATAAGCCGTTGACCAACATCTGCCAGCATTTTCCAGTCTCTAGCAGCTTCCAGTTGTCCTGGGCGAGGATTGGTTTTAACACCTTTTCTTGGTGGTTGCTCTCCTGGGCGGAGGAATGTTGTCTTTTGTGTGTAATGTTTTGATGGAACAGGTGACAACTTATTGGTCATGTTACGCTTGTCTTCCAATGCTAAGGCCAAACATCGCAGCACCTGGTCATGGTGCCAAGTAAACCATCCTTGGCTAAGAGCCACCTTACATCCTGTCAAAATGTGCCTTAATGTTGCAGGTGATGAAACACAAAGGACATGAGGGATCCTCTCCTACCCAGAGGTTTAGGTTCTGTGGTGATGGGAGAACATCATATGTTGACCTGATGAGGAAACTGATCCTGCTCTGTTCCATTGACCATAGGTCTTGCCAGCCAATCCATGTTGTTCCACACTCTCCCATCTCATCCATTCTCCTGCTTGGCCTGGGAAATGGCCTTTATACACCTCATCCTCTCCTCCTGCTTTTGCACCTCGTTGACTACCAGCTTCCTCCTTTGAGCTGGGGCTGCCTTGTGCCATGTAGGAGGAGCTGAACTGAAACCAAGACCCCTCTTCCATGCTGAACTTGCCCCATGATATCACCAATTCAAGGGCAGCCTTTGCATCTTCCACAGCTTTCTTTGCCGCCCACTTTCTTCCAGTTTTCAACACAGGTGCTGCCTCCCACGACATTTATCGCGTGACTCTACTAATGTCATTTCCAGTCTGACCTTGGCGCACTTAAACTCCTCGGTTAGAGCAGAGACTGGTAGCTGCAGTATTCCTTTACCATAAAGTCCCACTCTGCTGAGGCAGCGTGGAACTCCCAACCATTTCCTGATGTATGAACTGATTAAAGCTTCCAGCTTCTCTACTGTTGTCAAAGAAACCTCGTACACAGTCAGTGGCCACAGCAACCTCGGCAGTAGACCAAACTGAAAGCACCAAAGTTTTAGTTTACCTGGTAGAGCGAGCTGTCTATGCTCTTCAACCCTTCCACTGCTTGTTGTCTAACTTCTCCCACACGAACTGTGTCCTTTAGATCCCCGTCGTACCATCTCCCAAGACTCTTCACTGGCTTCTCAGACACTGTTGGTATTGCCTCACCATTAATGAAGAATGTTTTATCTACTACTTTGCCTTTTAATTATAGAGATGCTCCTTGATTTAGTGGGCTTGAATTGCATTCGTGCCCATTCAATGTTATTGGTTAATTTGCCCAATAATCGATTAGTGCAGGCTACTGTTGTAGTCATGGTTGTCATGTCATCCATGTATGATCGAATTGGTGGTAGTCACATTCAGAAGTCAAGCGCTCTCCTCCTACTACCCATTTTGATGCCCTAATGATTACTTCCATTGCCATGGTAAAAGCCAGTGGAGAAATGGTGCATCCTGCCATTATTCCAACCTCTAGGCATTGCCATGTAGTGCTGAATTCTGAAGTTGAAAAACTGAATTGCAAATCTCCAAAATAGGCTTTCACTAAATTTGAGAGAACTTTGTCTTCATTAGGATTGTGACAGGGAGAGAAGGAATCTGAGCTGCAGGTCTACCTCCCGACCAGAAGGGCGCTCTGTTAGGTTGGTGGTACGCTTTCCCAGAGATGGCTCAACTCGATGGCAGATCGGAACCTGAAGTCGCCCATTGTGGAAAAAACATGTAGTTGCGAGACTGCTAAACAAATCCATTGTGTTCAGCTGTGGGACACGCAGTGATTGAATAGAGCCGGGCTGATCACAGGGAGGACCTGTTGTGAACAATTACAATACTGTCTGTACATTTAACCCTTTCCCACACCACTCACGTTTTCAAAAGTTTGTAAATGATAACTCCAGAGTTAATCAACAAATCGTTATATTTCATTGATTTTGGCATTTTCAAGAGGTCGTTATGCATATCTCGTTATTAAATAATCATGCTGACGTAATTTCCGAAATTATGTTTATTTACGAAATAATCTTAATATCTTAACGAGCAGTGCTTCTTGCGACTATTAGTTTTGTTTGAGTGGGAATTTAAAAGCAAGTCTGAATTTATTGTTATAATTGATCAGGAGTTAATTTGCACTCAAAAGGAGGGTTTTAATTAACGATAGAATATAACTCACCTTGAAATAGAAATTTAACAGACCGCAGCTGTGACACTGACAATAGAGAGACTACTATTAATTTCTTAGCAGACAACCTTATCCAGGGTGACTTACAATTGTTACAAGATATCACATTATTCTTTTATATACAATTACCCATTTATACAGTATGGTTTTTACGGAGCAATCTAGGTAAAGTACCTTGCTCAAGGGTACAGCAACAGGTAATGAGCTGTATTTTCAAGGAGGCTGTGTGGTCCAGTGGTTAAAGAAAAGGGCTTGTAACCAGGAGGTCCCCGGTTCAAATCCCGGCTCAGTCACCGACGCATTGTGTGACCCTGAGCAAGTCACTTCACCTCCTTGTGCTCCGTCTTTCGGGTGAGACGTAGTTGTAAGTGACTCTGCAGCTGATGCATAGTTCACACACCCTAGTCTCTGTAAGTCGCCTTGAATAAAGGCGTCTGCTAAATAAACAAATAATAATAATGTGACAGGACTACAAACACATGACAGGAACTGGGAGGAGGGACTTCTGGTTGATCCTGATTGGATAAGGGCACCTGTCAAAACTCATTGCATTCTCATTGGTTAAAAATTAACATGGTGATATCTGCTATAACTACTATAGGCTATGGTCCCATAAAAATATTGTATTTCATAAATGTAAGTACTTAAACAAAAAACATGTGACAAGCCAATGGAAACAAACTGAATTTTATTAAATTTCCAAACCACACTTAACCTTAACATATTTTGGAAGCTTGGATTTGCTACTTTATGCGAATCAAGGTGCCTAAATGCGAATAAACCCAATGAAAATTGACCCTTTTCATGAATAGCAAGCACATGACCCAAAAAAACCAGCACAGCATGCTCTGCTTTACGATGTACTCGTGTGGTGCAAGGCAGAGCTGTCCACTGATGGGCAACTCTGGCTGTGCACCGTGTAGCAACGTGGTTGCTGATTATGAACAGGTGCAGAGGTGATGCAGTGCAGGAATAAACAGACAGAGATTTGTAATCCGGTATGGAAAAATATATGTTTTATTTTAGTTATAATCCAGGTCTGGTGACCAAATAATAAACTCGTTATACACAGCGATGCGTGAAACACGGAGAACAGTAACAGGGATTGCAGCCCTAAACAATAAACACAGTATCTCTCCCACAATATACAACCACGGTCACCAGTCCTGGGTGCGTGCTGTAGTGCTCGTGGTGGGTGATACAGTTTAAAAGTGACAAATAGTGCAGTGCTGTTCGGGTTCAGTGCTGGCTCTTCATGACAGCTCCGAACGATTCGCCGCCTATAAACACACAAGTAACAATTATAGACAAGACAAACAAATAAACACTCACGATACTCTTAATACACAGTGCATGGGTCCTTCCGGTCTATTTTGAAACCAAAAGCGAAGGAAAAGATTTACAATTCTCCGCCCCTTTTATGCGATTATGCATGACCCTTGGTAAATGATTTCAGCTGATTCTATTGCCTGCAGCTGCTACCTCGTTTACCTTCCAGGTCAATACATTCTCGCACTGGAGTCTCGTCTTTTTCCACGCTGACTGACTTACCGACCCAGGAATGAACTGTCAGGACAACCTGTCCAAAGCCTTTCCTTTCGCTACTTAGTACCCTCACAGGTCGAGAGGGAGATTACAACCAGAACTCATTATATTTCCGCCACACCTCTTACATTTTTTTGTAACTTGAAGTCCTATTCGTTCATTTTAAAATACAGAATAACACACCCTTATGGGCTGCATTGTTTGCTAATCTGTATAGTTTTACTGAAATCTGTGATAAAAAGTAGGCATGTCCATCACATTGGTAGGTAAGCATTTTTTAAAAAAAATATTCAGTTAACATCAATAAGTACTTAAGCCTAGTAATTAGAAAATACAATTTTTTCTGTTTTCATAGGTATATTCGACCCTATCTCAGATGGGGAAGTGCTGCAGACTAGAGTTTTTGGAAAGGGGGGGCCTAAAAAGTTTGAAAGCCACTGGTTTAGGGGTTCATTTTAGGAGTTAGGTGTAAGATGCATATGCTGTGTCATGGAGCGTAGTTGCAGCTGTATTTTATTGTCCTATATTTTTGTAAATCACTTTAGATTTGTTGTTTCCTGCATGTTTTTCTTCAATATGATAAAGGTCAGGGATGAGAAACTTGGTAGAATGGTGTGTTTTTCAGTGTGGGAGTGTTTAGTTTTTTTGCGCCCTCTAGCTGCCTCTAGTGGCTACTACATCTGACGCTCATCGCTCTGAACTGAAAGGTAATACGCAGAGACGTTTACCTATGTTTCATAAACAAATTAATAATTTCTATATGTTCCTCACTTTATTCTAAAAATGACCAATTAAAGCTTAACGAGCAGTAATTTGGCAGAATGTTCTATTTTTGAGTGTGTGAGTTAAGTAGGGCTGCAACGAAGGGTGCATTTTGACCTTCGAAGGTTCGGACCACATTACCGAAGGAAGGTTCGAACCGTCGTTGATACTAATATGCATAATTTACTGGTGACGTCACCGTAGCTACTTGTTTATATTTTATTGAAATCCTATTATTTTACAGGTAAGCCATATATAAATTGAATAAAACATTGCTATGTAGTTTAAATATGTTATATTGAACAGTAATCATGTTTTATAATTTAAATCAAAAACACCTTGTTTATTTTACACGTAATCGATGCTGCGGTGTGTAAGCTTGCATTGCAGCACTAACTGCAGCGGACTGAGGCAAAAACAAATCTAATTTAACAGTCACCGTTCCAAGCAATATGAACTTACAGTTGTAAAATGACCCCGGAGATTGATGTGCCTCCATTATACATCAAACGCTAGCACAGTTTACTCAACTTTTTTTTTTTTTCTGGGCATTTAACAAAAAAAAATCCCAAACAGTCGAGACATTTTTTCAATACAGCTCTTTGCTGTCGAGATGGCAAATGATGAAAATTGCCTCTGGTTAACACGAGCTGGAGGGGAGGAACTGTCAGTGCTCATTTTTTTTTTAGTTTTTAATTAAAATGATTAGTGTTATAGATATTTTGTATGTTGTTTAAAACATATTCTACCACAGCACTTCTCTTACACTGTCTTGTACACAAGGTATTCAGTACATAATTTATTTTTTTATACATTTAGTCGTTGCCAATTATTTTTATTATTTTCTCCCCAATTTGAATGGCCAATTATTTTATTACGCGGCTCACCTCTACCACCCTGTGCTGACTCGGGAGGGCAAAAAATGAACACACGCTGTCCTTCAAGCGTGTGCCCGGAAGACCGACTTTTTTTTTAATTGCGGACTCACCATGCAGCCACCCAAGAGCTACAGCGCCGAGGACAACGAGCTCGGGCAGCTTACAGGCAAGCCCGCAGGCGCCCGGCCAGAATACAGCGGTCGTTGGTGTGGTGAGCCGAGGACACCTGACCGACCTAACCCCTCCTCCCCGGCAACGCCGCCAATTGTCTTGCGCCTTTTGAAGCTCCGTCCCCGGTCGGTAAAGGAATAGACTGACTAGCAGACTATAGAGCACATCCTGCACTCACGTGGAGTGCCTTTACTGGATGCGCCACTCGGGAGCCATTCAGTACATATTTTACTGAAGCACTACAACCGCTATAGGTACCCCCAGTGCGTTGGCATAATACTACACCCTGCTTCATACATGACAGTGGCTTCAAAGAGAGCACGATATAACAGTTTGGTACTGATTTTAATACAACAACTTTTGTTTACGTAATATGCATTATACAAATCAAAAATCAAATTTTGCATGTGAGTTGCATTTAATGTGTGATTTATAGTATTCAGACAATTGTCAAAACAATTATTGGTAACAAGAAAAAAACATACAATGCGTGAATGGCATTGAACCTCAAAAATAAAGAAAAAATAAAAAGCCCCCACCCGGGCTCGTTATTCATTATTACATGTGCCCCACATGAGCACAGTTTCTTTTTGTTAAAATATTTTATTTATTTTGTATTTCATTAAACGGCACAAGCCTTTTAACTGCAGTCCCTGGTGTCAGTTATTTTGTTCCTGCTTCTTCGTGACGTCACCCGACTCAGCCAGCCTGTCACAGTCTCCTTTACTCTTCTGTTTTTTCTAAACTACATAAATTACGACTTTCAGTCTATTGTCGAAGACATTCCTTTAACTCCCGGAATTGTGTAGCTCTCTCTGTACTCTTTCTAAAGCCTCTAAATCTTTTTTTTTTTTTTTAAATATGAGGACCAGAACTGTACACAATTTTCTAGGTGAGCCTTGTTGATTTTAATGTTTCATCTACTACTATACCTAAAATCTTTTTTCATAAATTGCTTCTTCAACTTCCATATTAATCATATTGTATTTACTTCTAATGTTTTTTACCCCACATGTATAATTTTGCATTTTTTACATTAAATATAATCTTCCAGGTGTCTGCCCATGCTCTATTTTATCTAGATCTCTTTGTATGTTTTTATGTTTCAGCTTCAGAGTTAGCTAAGCCTCCCACGTTTTGTGTCATCTGCAATTTACACAATTTACTAATTATGTCTTAGTCCAGGTCATTTATATATTAGGAACAACAGCGGTCCCAACACTGACTGAACCCTGAGGTACCCACTAGTTACTTTTACCCCAGATAGACGCCTGGCCTCTAATTATTACTCTCTGTTTTCTCTAGTAAACCAGTTATGAATCCATGCAGCTATTTTCCCTTTTATTCTGAGTGATTTATTTTTAAGTGCAGTCTTTCATGAGGAACTTTGTCAAAAGCCTTCTGAAAATCTAAATAAATAATATCATACGCATTGTCTTTGTCTACTCTTGTAGTCACATCCTGAAAGAAGTAAGTTAGTTAAGCAGGATCTACCTTTTCTAAACCCATGTTGACTGTCGCCTATGAGACCATTGCTATATAAGTAATGTGAATCTACTAGTGGTCAGTCTACAGGTACCAGTGTCTGAGGGCAGATAGATAAGTGTTTCTGCTTCAAGTAATTTTAAATTAACTACATTATTAACATTGTAAGGTGGTATTTCAATCAGGTGAGACAGTGTGTGATTAGTACCAGGTGAGGGTGGTTAAGTGAATAGAGTTTGATTTGCTAAACCCATGTTGACTGTCGCCTATGAGACCATTACTATATAAGTACTCCTCCACATTGCTCCTAATTATAGATTCCATAATTTTGCATATGATTTATGTTAAACTTACAGGTCTAGTTCCTGGGTCTAGTTTATCCTTTTTTTAATATGGGAACTGTATTGCGGTCCATTGAATACCTCTTGTTTCTAAGGACATATTAAATAAATAGCATAGTGGTTTCAAGATCTGTTCCCTAGTTTCCCGAAGGACTCAGGATAAATCCCATCAGGTCCTGGTAGTTTGTTTATTTTTAAGTGATACTAGTTCCCTGAGTGTTTCAATTTCTGTTATCACAAACTCCTGTAGTGCTGTATGAGTATTTGCTGTTACTATGGTATATTGCATAACATTTTCATTTGTAAATACTTGTATAAAATGTTGATTAAGTATATTTGCGATTTGATTGTCCTCAGACACTAACATATCACTGCTGTCACGTAGGCTACTAACTTCCTATTTTATTTTCCACTTGGCATTTACATATTGAAAATACCCTTTCAGTTGTCTTACTATCTACTGCTACTTGCCTCTTTACTTCTCTTTTAGCTTTCCTGGTCTGTCTTTTGAGGTCTCTAATCCTCTCTATACTCTGTTTGTGTAGCAGCTCCATTTGATTTGGTAGACAGATAAAGCTTTCTTTTATTATTTATTCGTTTTAATAGATTTGTTTAGCCATCGTGGTTTCTTTTCTTAAGTTTACCTTTTTAATTGTAGGTATTATTATTCTGTAATTCTAATATTATATCCTAAATTTGATCCATGTTTTTTTTCAATTTAATTGTTGACAAAAGAATATTGTCGCAGTTGAAGTTTAACAGTTTCTGTCTCATTCCTCAGTCTGCTCTCCTGAAATATTAAACCCAGCCTTTGATTTGTGGAATACCTAATTTATGTTCCCCGATTGTATCATATTGTGATCACTTACTCCTAATGGTTCTATTACCTTTAAGCTGTGCATTCTTGCTTCATTATTTGTTAATTCCAGATCTAGCCATCAGCATTATATCTAGTTGGGGCATTCACCAGTTTTCAAAAAAACAGTCTTGTACTAACTCTATCATCCCACATCAAATTATGATCTGAGGTTATGTGTTCCCAGCTGATATTGAGTAATAAGGTCTCTATAATTATGGTATCCTCTTCCTTATTCATTTGTTTAATACTTTAAAATAGGCTTTCTTTACCCTTCCTCTGAGTTTGGGGGTCTATAGCAGACTCTACTATTATGCCTTTATTTCCAGTAAGTTTGATCCATATTGTCTCATTTTGATTGTTGCTGCTTTCCATGATATCACGTCAAGCTATATTTTTAAATATATTGCAAACCCCCTCCTCTCCTATCAGGTCTGTCCTCCATAACTAGCCTATACCATTCCAAGTTAATTTCATCCCCATCTTTTGCGGTTAGCCACGTTTCAATTATTCCAATGATGCGTTTTTTGATGTTGACTAGAGCTTCTAATTTTAACAGCTTGTTTTTAATGCTTCTTGCATTTAGGTACAGACATTTTAATTCATGAACATCAACCATGGTTTAGTTATGTTTATTTGTTTCACTACCACCCATATTATTAACACGCCTTGCTTTCATTATTTCATTTGACTTCCCTTGACTCTAAAACTTTGCTCTAGCCTCCCTGCCCCCTACTTCCCAGCGTTTAAACTTAGCCTGATTACTGTAAACACTCTTTCTTGAGAAAACTACAATGAAGGTTCTGGCTTTTTATCTTTCGACCTAACTATAAATTGTTTTGTAGAACCTCCTGTCCCTCCCTATTTTGTTTGTTCAGAAAAACAACCACTGAATCCTCCTCAGGCTTTTGTGTTTAATGTCATCCTTTAAACAACTGTTGCTTTTTTTCTAACTTTTTTTTTTAAATTAACATTTTTTTGTTATTGTTTTTGTTATTTATAGTTATCACTTTTTATCACATCAAATAATGAATAGTGTGAAGGGAGAAAGGATATACATTTTGCACC
>CM072692.1:7495175-7638301 GCA_036884735.1 Huso huso | reverse complement strand
GTCCTGAAGTTGGGTTTCTTACCTTTTCTTGACAGTTTGCTCTCCTGGGAGGAATGTTGTCTTTTGTGTGTGCGTGGACAGGCAACTTATTGGTCATGTTAAACTTGTCTTCAATGCAAGGCCAAACGTAGCACACTGGTCATGGCGCCAAGTAAGCCCGACCCAGCTAGAGCCTGCCCACATCATCAAAATGTACTTAATGTTGCAGGTGATGAACACGGACACAGGGGATCCTCTCTGCAGAGGTTTAGGTTCTGTGGGCGGTGGGAGAACATCATATGTTGAAGCCTGATGAGAGCAGTCCTGCTCTGTTCATTGACCATGGTCTTGCCAGCCAATCTTGTTCCACTCTCCATCTGTCCATTCTCCTACTTGGCCTGAAATGACGCTTCTTACCTCATCTCTCCTCCTGCTTTTACCTCGTTATTTAAACTGTCTTTGTTTGAACACCTGCCATGGAGGAGCTGAACAAGCCAGACCCTCTTCATACTGAACTTTTAGCAGTATCCCACTGCATTTCAGAGGGCATGCATCTTCTAGCTTTCTTTGCATGCTGTACATTTTTCAACTGGGTGCCTCCTTACGCGTCAACAGCTATCATCATTTCAGTCAGCTCAAACTCTCGGTTGAAACGAGACTGGTAGCGCAGTATTCCTTTATAGGTCCGCTCTCCTGCCAGGGCAGCGTGGAACTCCAACCATTTCTGATATGTATGAACTGGTTAAAGCTGGCTTCTCTGTTGTCAAAGAAAACCTCATTACACGGTCAGTGGCTGTAACCTCGGCAGTAATTCAAACGGCCACCAGGTTTTGGTTTACCTGGTAGGCGCAACTGTCTATGCTCTTCGACACCCTTCCTGCTTGTGTCTAACTTCTCACAGACTGTGTGTACAGATCCGTGGTGCCATCTCCCAAGACTCTTCACTGGCTTCTCAGACCTGGCTTCAGGTATTGCCTCACCATTATTGAGAATGTTTCCATCCTACTGCTTGCCTTTAATTATAGAATGCTTGGTTGGTGAAACGTTGGCAGTGCCATTCAATGTGTTAGTTAATTTGTACAATATTCGATTAGTGCAGGCTACTGTTGTAGTCATGGTTGTCATGTCATCCATGTAATAACCGAATTGGTGGTGGTCATTTCAGAAGCCAAAGCTCCCTCCTACCCATTTTGATGCCTAGTTATCTTGTGAGCTTTTGAAGCTGGATGAGGAAGACTTCTAGTTCTTTTATTTATAATTTTATAATTGTATTTTTAGTATCCTGCCTCCTCAGTGTTTCATATGTTCTGCATAAAACCTGAATGTAATGTTGCATTCCACGCCTAATTAATACTGAACCCACAGTATGCATTTCTCATGAACGGGGACAGGATCTATTAATACTGAACCCACAACATGCATTTCTCATGAACAGGGACAGGTTCTATTAATACTGAACCCCAAAGAACTGTGAGTGGTCTGAGGTCTTTTACTATATATATATATATACAGACGTGCTCAAATTTGTTGGTACCCTTACAGCTCATTGAAATAATGCTTCATTCCTCCTGAAAAAGTGATGAAATTAAAAGCTATTTTATCATGTATACTTGCACCTTTGGTATGTCATAGAATAAAGCAAAGCTGTGAAAAGAGATGAATTATTGCTTATTCTACAAAGATATTCTAAAATGGCCTGGACACATTTGTTGGTACCCTTAGAAAGATAATAAATAATTGGATTATAGTGATATTTCAAACTAATTAGTTTCTTTAATTAGTATCACACATGTCTCCAATCTTGTAATCAGTCATTCAGCCTATTTAAATGGAGAAAAAGTAGTCACTGTGCTGTTTGGTATCATTGTGTGCACTACACTGAACATGGACCAGAGAAAGCAAAGGAGAGAGTTGTCTGAGGAGATCAGAAAGAAAATAATAGATAAGCATGGTAAAGGTAAAGGCTACAGACCATCTCCAAGCAGCTTGATGTTCCTGTGACAACAGTTGCAAATAATATTAAAGAAGTTTAAGGTCCATGGAACTGTAGCCAACCTCCTGGGCGCGGCCGCAGAGGAAAATCGACCCCAGATTGAACAGAAGGATGGCCCGAATGGTAGAAAAGAACCAAGGATAACTGCCAAAGAGATACAAGCTGAATTCCAAGGTGAAAATACGTCAGTTTCTGATCGCACCATCAGCAAGTCACATCAACTCTATGTTCACAGACGAAAAATGAAGCTTTCAAAGAAAAGAACACCATACCTACAGTGAAACATGGAGGCGGCTCGGTTATGTTTTGGGGCTGCTTTGCTGCGCCTGGCACAAGTGCCTTGAATCTGTGCACCAGCACAATGAAATCTCAAGACTATCAAGGCATTCTGGAGTGAAACGTACTGCCCAGTGTCAGAAAGCTATGTCTCAGTCAAGGGTCATGGGTCCTCCAACAGGATAATGACCCAAAACACACAGCTAAAAGCACCCAAGAATGGATAAGAACAAACATTGGACTATTCTGAAGTGGCCTTCTATGAGTCCTGATCTGAATCCTATCGAACATCTATGGAAAGAGCTGAAACGTGCAGTCTGGAGAAGGCACCCATCAAACCTGAGACAGCTGGAGCAGTTTTGCTCAGGAAGAGGGGCCAAACTACCTGTTAACAGGTGCAGAAGTCTCATTGAGAGCTACAGAAAACATTTGATTGCAGTGATTGCCTCTAAAGGTTGTGCAACAAAATATTAGTTAGCGGTCCATCATTTTTTGTCCATGCCATTTTCACTTGTTTTCTTATTTACAATATTATGTTGAATAAAAATCAAAAGCAAAGTCTGATTTCTATTAAATATGGAATAAAACAATGGTGGATGCCAATTACTTTTGTCAGTTTCAAGTTATTTCAGAGAAAATTGTGCATTCTTCGTTTTTTGTGGAGGGTACCAAGAAATTTGAGCACGTCTGTATATATATATATATATATATATATATATATATTGCATACTTCTCTTTGTCCATATCACTGAACTGATTGGTGAGGTTCTTTGAGATGCACACAATACTGTCCAGGAATGGTGCATGGCTAATGGAGACCTTTAATGTACAATTACAATAGTGTGCATGTATTAGAACACCCCATTACTTATGGGGTGCCAAGCAGGCAATATCAACTTTGCTATATATATAATCAATGTTGCTATATATGGATTGATAGTTGATATATAAATGTTAAATGGTGCGGGTGGATGTTATTGTGTGCACTAAATATTTTTTTATATATTCATGGTTTTAATGTGTTTAATTTTTATCATTATTATTATTATTTATTTATTTAACAGACGCCTTTATCCAAGGCGACTTACAGAGACTGGGTGTGTGAACTGCATCAGCTGCAGAGTCACTTACAACTACGTCTCACCCAAAAGACGGAGCACAAGGAGATTAAGTGACTTGCTCAGGGTCACACAGTGAGTCAGTCGCTGGGGGGGATTTGAACCGGTGACCTCCTGGTTACAAGCCCCTTTCTTTAACCACTGGACCACACAGCCTGTCTTATTATGATGATGTGTTTGATTTTTATTGTGTGTGAAGTTTCTTTTTTTTATCACACTTGTTTTTGTTGTAGTCACTAATTGTTAATTTTATATGCTTGAACACCACACCTGAAACCAGTTTGGGATCCCTGACTCCCGACTCCCACAGTTAATCATCTCTGGTGTTTTCACCTGCCCTAATCTATCCCTCACAGACAATAGTGCTTTGACTCACAAACTGGGGAGAGAATGAACGGTGACAAGGGAGGAGGAATATAGACCCGCAAGATCGACCCGATATTAATGGATTAAGTAGAGCTGTAGAAAGGAAAGAACAACATTTCGTGGACGAAAGAGTACGAAGATTGAGAAAGACGCGACTCAGGCAGCACACAGGGAAGTACAATACTGAAAAGAGCTGTATTGGTGCTCATGTTTGGCTGCTTAAGACGCTGACAGGTGTTATTTTAGTGATTTCAATACTGTGACTGTTATACCCCCTCCGTGATAAACCGGGTGGAATTGCTTGTTATAAGCGAGACTGTTTTCTTTCTGAGTGAAGTTTGACTATGCTGTAAATCTGTCCAGGCACTGAAATCTGTGCTTATACACGTTGTGCTTAAGACTGATTTTTCTGGGCTAGAGGTGCGCCGGGATCAGCGTTGCTGCATGCTGGAACTGTTATTGCTGCACGGAGAATGTCGGCGTTCCTGGAGGCTAGGAGTGAGCTGTGCTGAACATGGACTATTCTTTCTAGAGTCCTCTGAAGGCACGGGGTGTAACGAGTTGGATCTTTTCTCAGCTATCAACTGAACCGGGACAGACTCGTGAGATTAAGATTGATTTTCTATTTTTTTTTTTCTCTTGCATACTAAGACAAGTAGTTGCACCACGATTTGGTGGACTTTATTCAACTGTTCTGCCAAATACTGATCTTATCTTTTTAGTTGCTATACCCTCGTTATTGAATGATGTGTTTTAAAATTGTGTACGAAGCATGCTATCCTGTGTTAACCAGATGAGCAAGAAAAGGAATAATACTGTGTGTTGTGACTGAAGTTTTTTTTATTTTAAAGACATTTCTGTACTAAATAAAGCCTATTATAATAGTATCTTGTGTGGTCCTGGGATTAAAAAAAAAAAAAAGAACCTGCGAAGAACGATTTGGATAAAAGTTTATTAAGTATAAGATTTAATCATGAAAGTGTATTAAAATTCGAGGACCCTCTTGCCCGTATATTCCACCAGGTGGCGTAGTTTGGCTACCTTTAGCAATTAAAATAAATATACTTACCCCTGATTTTAATTGTCCTTCGTGACATACATCAATGTTTGACATATATATGGATTGATGATTGTTGGTATACGTCCATGTTTGATATACATTGCTCTTAATTGTATTAATACTTGTACTTCTGATTCTTAATGTATTTTTGTTTCACGACTGTAAGTCGCCCTGGATAAGGGCGTCTGCTAAAAATTAATAATATGTATTGACTTGGAGCAGGCACATTGTTAGTAAGCTCAGCGGGGTCTGATACTTACTTTTGTAGTACTAACATTAATTTTAACCAAAGCGTTATTAAAATTGTATATTTCATTGAAAAAATAATAAATTAATGTATATTTGAATTAGGATTTCCGTTGGACTACTATGGGGCTTCGACTTTACTCCTAATTTGTAATGAATAACACCGTGTAACAAATAATTTTTATTTTTTTGGTTCCTGGGTAGTAAGTGTTATTTCCTAATTGCTTATGCCTCAAAAGTATAGAAAATGGCTATTATTCCCCCACAAACTTTGCTTTTGTGACCAGGACAGTGATATTTTGAAATTTTACCTATTTTCCAGAACATTCCAGATAGATTCAGTGCTGAGTAAACTTGGAGTAACTTCTAGAACTTTCTAGAACTTTCCAGTAATATAAATAGTAGTATAAATACAGGGCCTTAAGCCCACCAGTTCAGTTAGTTCCAGCTGCCTAAGTGGATACATATCTGCATTTTTCTGAGATGGCATCAAGAGGCTGCAAGCATCTGGCAGACGCATTTTGCTATGTCTGCGGCCAATTTATCAAGACAAGAGCGAAAAAAGTACTCCGTGGAAGCATCTGCTAAGATGTGAGGCCTACAAGGCATATTTCGGCATGCCTGTCGGGGATCAAGACAAACCCTGGGCACCTCATTTCACCTCGATCACTGCAAAAACAACTCTGGAAGGTAAGATGGACAATTGTTGCTCAGAATTTTATGTTATAAAAATTTGTTAATTTTTAAATTGTAAATTTTTAATTTTAAAATGTTTTACAATTTTCAATGTTATTGAAAAAATATATCATATATGAAAATGTTGCGAGAGGTCTACGGGTTGGGAGGTCATAGGAGACTTCAAAATGTTGGCATTCCTGATGGGTCTCAAGGCGGTTTTACCAAGTTTCCTGCTATCTTTGCCTTTGGGACAGCAGGGACACCAAGGCACACTACCACAGGCGGGAGTGGCCACAGCGGACCGAGTTCTCTGTGGGGAGGAACAACGTCAAGTGGGAGCCACTGGTGGACCCCGGAAGGTGCTGATGCCACCACTGCACATCAAATTGGGCCTTATGAAACAATTTGTCAGAGCTCTAGATAAGGAGTCGGCAGCCTTCAAGTACCTTCAAGACTTCTTCCCTGCTGTCTGAGGCAAAGGTCAAAGCCGTGTCTTCGTCGGACCACAGATAAAGAAGATCCTGAGTGCAATGAATTCCCAAGAAGCTCACTAGTAAGGAGAAAAGCGGCTTGGAACAGCTTTGCGCAGTGGTTCGGGGCTTCCTGGGCAATCACAAGGCCGAAAACTATGTGGAGCTGGTTGAGACTCTGGTGAAGAACTATGGCACAATGGGCTGTAGGATGTCCCTCAAAGTCCATATCCTTGATGCTCATCTTGATAAATTCAAGGAGAACATGGGAGCGTACTCAGAGGAGCAAGGTGAGCGCTTCCACCAGGATATACTGGACTTTGAACGCCGCTACCAAGGACAGTATAATGAGAACATGATGGGAGACTACATTTGGGGGGCTGATTCGTGAAAGTGATTTACAATATAATTGTAAATCTTTAAAAACTACTCACTTCTAAATCTTTTGTAGTCATTTTTGTATTACTTTAGTATAAATACATTTTAATTTGGATTCATATGTTGTTTTTTTGACTTTATGTGAACGAAAAAGACACAAATTAAGCCCGTTTTCTCATTGAAATAGATAAATTTCAAAATATCACTGTCCTGGTCACAAAAAGCAAAGTTTGTGGGGAATAATAGCCATTTTCTATACTTTGAGGCATAAGCAATTAGGAAATAACACTTACTACCCAGGAACAAAAAATTGTGTTACATAGTGTAATAGAGTGTTGCGTGCAGTATTTGTGAACCGCTGCATAGCCAAAAATAAATAAATAATAAAATTAAAAATGATGGACAAAGTGTCCTTCTATTGTCGAAATGAGAGACAGGAAACCCTTTCTGCATCAGGGTTATTAGTTATTGTAATTTAAAACTGTCTACTGATCCCAACTACCAAAACTATGTTTAAGATTATACTTTAATTGATTATTGCTCCTAAAATGCAGATATGAGAGTATTTACTTGAATTAGACAGATGCATTTATGATGCGGCACAGGCTCACTTTGTTTTGAACTGTTTTGAACGCACATCCAGATGTCTTGAAGATCATCTTCATATTGTACTTGCCGCATTTCTTATTGCTCTTCATGCACTTCCCATACCAAATGTAGATTTTACCGATACCTTTAAATCGGAACTTACTGCGCAAATAAACAATATAATAATTCTAATATATGGTCAAATCAAAATCATGCAAGTGCTCATTTTGTGCTTCATTTGCCTTCTGGTGTTTCCGTGATTTTTCGTGCTGAAGCACATCACATTAAAATCAGTCCAGCTTGCAGAAAGCGTGTCCTTTTTCAATCTTGCTTTCAGCTATAAAACTACCTGGCTCCAGATTTACTGGTCGCTTTGAGACAACGGGATTTCAAACTTGTCCCTAAACTGAAAGCAATTAATGTGTAAATTAACCATTACACCTTTGCTAAAATGAATAATGGTGCTTAATTACCATGTGCATCATACAATTGTATAATTATAATAAGAATTAATAAATGCTTATTTATTATCCCAAGTCAATACATATATATCAAACATTGATGTGTATATATATATATATATATATATATATCAACAATTATCAATCTATATATATATATATATATATATATATATATATCTCAAAGTTGATATATTGCCTGTTTGGCACCCCATAATTGCTTCTGTATATAATACAGCAGGTGCATGTATTAGAACACCCCATTGATTTTTAGTTTTCATTTTTTGTGCATATGAAATCAAACCACTGTCACACAAAAATCTGGGAACATTGTCAAAATAAGCAAAATTAATGATTGTCTAATGTAATTGACTTTAATAGGCCACACATGCAATTAATTTAAAATAGTATGAGAAAGGGAACACATTCTGTAGCCACAAAAGATAAAATGCAGGAGACTTTTTAGAAGTTGATTAAGATGCCAAATTAAAGCACAAAGTGGTCTAACATTTTCAACACACGAGTGCCTATTGTTTCTATATCACTGATTACTGATTGCAAAATGAAATTCTCAAAGTTTTAAATACAGGTAGGTATATAAAGGATATAAATGACAAATATCACGGTGTGGAGATACATTTGTACATTGCTGTATCTAAATCAATGAGTTTTTTACCAAATAAATTAATTGACAGAATGCTTATTTCATTCAATTGATAATATGGTAAAAGAAATGCAGTTAGCAGCTTACCTCTCTCCTGACAGCCTTTTGAGACACACCTTTGTATTCGTTTCTGCTCTTTGCTGTACGCAAGTGGGAGGAGTCACAATGATGACAGCTTTATTTGGTTTAATACATTAAACACGAAAATATGAATAGTATATTTCATTAAACTGTATTTATTTAACGGTATTTTGTCTTTTTTGTTTGCTTTCTGTACTGCATATTTTGATGTTTCCTGTATTCAAATATTTCCCCCAATTAATTAGGCCTACTGTTACGTTTTCTGAAAATTGTAGGCTGGGACCAAATCAAAACTTTGACAACCCGCTAATCTCACGTAACAAAACTGTATTTAATAGCGTTTTTTTTATGAGTAAGAAATAAGATACTTACAAAAAAAAAAGAACACACTATTAAGTACAGTTTTGTTAAGTGCGATTAACTTGAAAGCACGATTAATAAAATAATTACAATTTAAATCCCACATCATATTAACAAGCTTGGAGGCAGATTTCCAAAGCATTATCTGAATGAGAAAAAAAATAAAATTAAATATATATATATATATATATATATATATATATATATATATATATAATTTGTTTTAGAAAAGTAGAACCAAAGACACATCATTATTTTTTTTTAACAGCAGCGAGGAGACGAGGGTTTGCAATGAACGAGATGCGCTCTCTTTGGTTTGAAGGTGCTGATTTTCTATATAAAAGTCAATTCAGTGGCTCTTTTGCTAGAGTAAGATAAACAATGAACGCTTATTCATCCAAACTATTGTTTTATCACAGGACAACACGATCTGGAATCCCAATGAAAGGGAATGCCAGAGAGATATTTTAAACAGCTGTGGAATTTCATTTCAAACCATGAAACCACTATTGGAATGGATTTGCAACTGTGCATTCTTCTGTGTGCGCAAAAAATAAATAAATAAATAAAAGCTAGATTAAAAAAAGGAAAACGAACGGCTGGTTTCACAGCCCCTGTGAAACACCAATCATGGATGACATCTTGTTATTTTAGGGAAGGATAGTTTCAATTTTTAAATTAAATCCATTGTAACATTATTAGAAGCTTTTTGCTAAAAGCCTCAGTCTGCTGGATTTTATTGTAAAAGCATTTGTCTAATTTTAACTTAACCTATACATTTATTTTTAGTGCTACATACTGAATATTTTTTGATTGAGTGTTTAACATTTTACTAGTGTATTACCTACTGTATTTAATGTACAGTAGTTCACAAGGTCTATTCACAAGGTTTGTATGATCTGTTATTATAACTTGTATATATCACGAATGGCATTTACAACTTTACAAATACTTTTTCATGAAATATTTCTCATGCTTTTAATGCTACAGAATATATTTGTACTGTTTAATGTCACGGATAAACTACAAAAAACTATCATTAATCTACATTCAGCTAAAATTAAATATTAAAGAATATTTCCTGTGACAAAGCGCTGTTTGTGCTGATTCTTGATGTAGTTTTTGCACACAAAAAACCGCAAGGCCCCTGCCTCACAGTGTGGTGAACTGACCGTGTGAGCAGAGAGCCTCACAGTGACGTCTCCCGAGTGTGACAGGATGCACTGTGACCACACTGTGTACATTCTCAGTGCTGTAACTTATTAGTGGTTAATGTGACTCTTGCTGCAGGGCTGAGATAATGCTGCTAGGACCCACTTCCAGATAAAACACCACTATAGTCTCACTCTGCTAAAGACCATATTTAACTGCTTCAACACCTAACGACTAAATAGTAAAAAAAAAAAAGTCTGTGAAGAAAATATTTATTTTAAATTACAATTAAGTAAAACAAAAGGAAAGCACCTGCAATGCTACAGTGTAGGTATGAAGATTATTATTATGTGTCTAATTACCAACATTAAACATAAACTCATGCAAACTGAATGCAGTGAACCACCCTATTAACCTGACGTTTGTTTTACATATGAATTGTCAAAGGAAAACTAGGGTGGAAAATACATCTGATACAGTAGTGTGCACATTTATTACACAACATTTATTTACACCTCAAGATTTGTCATTGCTATCCTTTATATACAGTACCTACCTGCATGAAAACCTCTGGGTGGGAGAATTTCATTTTCGATCAGTAATCAGTGATATAGAAACAGTAGGTACTCATGTGTGAAAATGTTAGACCACTTTGTGCTTTAATTAGGCATCTTACGACTTATAAAAGTCTCCTGCATTTTATTATTATTTTTTTTTATTATTTGTTTATTTAGCAGACACCTTTATCCAAGGCGACTTACAGAGACTAGGGTGTGTGAACTATGCATCAGCTGCAGTCACTTACAATTCGTCTCACCTGAAAGACAGAGCACAAGGAGGTCAAGTGACTTGCTCAGGGTCACACAATGAGTCAGTGGCTGAGGTGGGATTTGAACCGGGGATCTCCTGGTTACAAGCCCATTTCTTTAACCACTGGACCACATTTTACCATGTGTGGGTATGTGTTCCGTTTCTCTTACTATTTTAAATGAATTGCATGTGTGGCCTATTCAAGTAATCAATTAACTTAGACAATCACTCATTTGCCTATTTTGATGTTTCAGTTCCAGTAGTTTAATTTTGTCTACTTATTATAATGCTTTATTTTACTTTCCAGTAATAATGTAATTACATAGTAACTATAAAGAAATTATTTCATATGCTCTAAGCCATGGTGGTACTGTATATGCAGTAATACTAAAAGAAACGTACAACATTATAAGAGACGTTACAACTAGAAGTCTTCCTCATCCATAACTTCAAAACCTTCAATAAGAATTCTACAGTGAAACTACTACTAAGTCAAGTAGACAAACATCCTGGTCAGTGCCTTCTTCTTTGGAATAAAGGATCACCAAACCTTAAACTGAATATATTAATATTAGAGTTACTTAAGCCCCTTTCACACTGGCACTCCTAGATGTTCAGTTACAGTGGTTTAATTTCATGTGCACAACAGAAGCAATGGGTGTTCTAATACATTTGCACACCACTGTATAAAGGGGAATTTGTGTGCTGGCTGTTCAAACACACTGCAAAAATGTCTCAAAAGGTGTAACTGTGTAGATAATTTTGGAGAACAGACCCGTGCTTTAGATTTCCACCCTCAACATGAAGTAATAAGAGGTGACAGTTATTGAGGAATGGTCACATATTCCTCCAGAACAATGTCATATTCTGCAGCCTTGTTATGTTGCAATGCATTGCAATACTGGAGGCTCATGGGGGCCCTATATCCTATTGGCAATGTTAGGCAGTCATTTCTAATGTGGTTATTAGTTATTACAGACACAATATGGTGTTCCATTGGAATCAGGTTTACAAGAAACCAGCACACACACACACACACACACACACACACACACACACACACACAGTATTATTCTGTTCTCTCACTTCCCATGTTTAAATGGTTGAAATGTATTTAATCAATGGTGGGATTAGGTTGACCCTTCCTATTGCTCTTTTGGTTTACACAATAGTTTTTTCTCATATGGGAAATATATCTAGACTCATAAATATTTCTGCTGAAACCCTGGTCCATGCTTTTATTTATTGTTTTGCAACTGGATGATGTTTTTGTAGATTCAAGTTTACTGACATAGGTAACCCAAACCAAGGCCAGAGGACTCTGCACATATATTTTAAATCAAGGTTAAAGACATTTTAAGAATGTATATCGCTTCTCGGAAGGAGTTTAATAAATCTTCACTGTATTGTATATTGTACTCTGTGAATGTGTCTAGGGCATTAATATTACAAAAGAACAGTGAAACGGTATACCACCGAGTTAGGTGTAGTGTTGCACTTTCTTTACTTCTGTGGATAGTTTAATCTTTTGTTTTGCAATGTATTAATACAACAAACAGAAAAAAAGATAACTTAAATAATTAACAGATATAAGGATGTTCAATTTCAAAGTTCGCAGTTGCTAACCCGTATCTGACATACTGAAATAGTGTATTGAGGTTGTCTTGTGGTTTATAAGCTCCAGCTTCCCTCTTTACACACGGCTCTACTGTTTGCTGTACGGTTGTTTGATAGATTCTGGTTTGCAGGTTCGATATGCTGTGATACAGAGAAGAAGTGATCCTGTGAATATAATTTCTAATTGGTAAGTGTTCTGTTTTTTCAAGTTTGTGTTTTCTGCTCCAGTCTCAGAGATGTCATACTCAATTGTACTTTTGCGTCCATGCTGTATACTGGAATGTGATCTATGGATCAAAAGATTATGTTAGTATGATAAAAAACACAGTAGACTTGCTTTATGAAGGACCTTGTAGACCCATGCTGATAGCTGAAGATACTGAATGTGCACAGGTTAGTTGAGGTGTCACTGCAAACCTGCACATGTACAGTCCAGTACAACTTAGAAACCATGAAGACTAGACAAGGCATGTATTTACTGTGCTACAGATTCTGATTAGTATTCAGAACAAATCAACACTGAGGATCCTGGGTCTGATCAGTACTGTTTACCCTTCATATCCACCGGTTACCGTTTAAGATGTTCAAAATTAGCAATGCCTCATTTTCTACATTTATTTTTTGAAGAGTTTATTTGAGTTCAATTTAAGTTTTCACTTGCTTGTACATCAAAAAAAAAAAAAAAAGCCATACGTAAACCACAGTAATGCTATTGCTTTATAAAAATATGGTTTTGCCACAAATTATAATTACAGTGATTTAAAAAAAAAAAAAACGTGATGTCTACTTTTATACTCTTTCAGCCTTAACTACTGTTTACAGTTAATTCAGTGGGGCAAAGCCTTAACAGCCTATTACTCCTGGGTATTACAGTTTTGCAGATCATTTTATGATATAACAGCATTGTAAATCGTTATACTTCTGTTACATTTAGCTGGGAATTGTGCAGCATGTGATTGGAACAGGAAAGAGTGCAAAGAAGAGCAACCAGAATTATCCCGGGTTTAAAAGGCATGTCGTATGCAGGCAGGCTAAAAGAATTGAATCTATTCAGTCTTGAACAAAGAAGACTAAGCAATGATCTGATTCAAGCATTCAAAATCCTAAAAGGTATAGACAATGTCGACCAGGGGACTTTTTTTTTTGAAAAAAAAGAAACAAGGACCAGGGTCACAAATGGAGATTAGATAAAGGGGCATTCAGAACAGAAAATAGGAGGCACTTTTTACACAGAGAATTGAGGGTCTGGAACCAACTCCCCAGTAATGTTGCTGAAGCTGACACCCTGAGATCCTTCAAGAAGCTGCTTCATGAGATTCTGGGATCAATAAGCTACTAACAACCAAACGAGCAAGATGGGCTGAATGGGGCCTCCTCTCGTTTGTAAACTTTCTTATGTTCTTAACAGGAAAGTGAAAGTAGGTTTTGTTTTATTTAACTTAAATACGTAAGTAATGTACTTAAGCTTAGGTATTGTATTAATTTCAATCAATTTATATGATTGATTCATCTGTTAAGTTTGACCTGTTGTCAGAGCTATAATAATAAGCAAAATCTTGCGAAACTCCTGATTTTTGTCTCCAGTTTATTATTAGAAGTAATATGTAAAAATTATAAAATATAACAGGGATATATGTTCTTATCCAAGGCTATCATTGTAGCATGGCCAGGTCCTGTTGTAGGTGAGTATGCAGGGACTGAAAAGTATGTGGATGCTTTCAGAGAATACTATGGAGAGTAACATGGCCAAGTCAAGTAGATAATATTTTTAAAGAGTAGTGCCTGTTACATAAAAAATGAATATTTCAGGGGTATTTCAGCCACTATTGTGCATTGTTTGACTCAGACCTTTTTGTTGAATTTGTTCATAGTACATTTGTTTTTTTATACCATTTTTTATAACATCCTCCCCTTTTTTAGGATATCTTGAAACAAAACTCCCTCTCTACAGCAGCACCTGCATAGTGTGATATTTCTTAATACTTATTTAAGGTTTAACTTAAGTGTTGTATTACAGTATGTGATAGTGATACAAGCTTTCAGTATTTTCAGCTTCTTTGTTTATGGTGAATTGGTTATAATGTATCAGTTATTTCTGAAGGCTTATTTTGTATTACAAAAAATGTATTGTGTACCGATATGTATACATTTTAAAAGTATTTATTCATTGGCACTCAAATTGTCTCAATTTTTTAAATGAGTAGAAACACACCCAGCTGTGCATAGGAGTACCTGCACTTTGATGAGAATTTCACCCCTGAGTGGAATATTAAAACATTAAATACATATATTCAAAAACAATGGTCGCTCTAGTGCACTGGGGTTTGAGACATGTCCTCTAAATCACTGCGCTCTGGCATTTCTGTTCACATCATGGATTGTTCTTGCTGTGTTACCTGTTTGACAGTGTGGGCAATAATCTAGCAGTGCACTACAGTGGCCATTTTGAAAAGGGCTTTGAAACAGACTTTAAAGTTACAAGTGTAAAACGTTGTCAGGATTTTTACACTGAAAATAAAACATTCCTGGTACGTTACTTAAAGGGACATATAACGTTATATTTTTTGGAAACCCGCTACTTACTCTTTAAGAGATATAAAAAATAAAACATCACGCAATTCAAAATGTAATTGCTGATTGTAATGCAAAAATGCAGCGTGGGGTATTAATTGCTAATTTGACAATGAGATTTTGAATAAATATCAGTTGAATTTGAAATGTTTCAAAGTGTTCCAGAATTCCCTGCAGTATTTTACAAGAAACACATTGTTTTACCTTTGCTGTATCCCGTGTTGTTGACTATTTAATTACTTTTTTCAACATGTATTCAGGAACATTCACCAGGAGGAAGATCTTCTACACATTGCAGTGTATCCCGGTCACCATCTGGATACACTGTGATCCTAAAAAGTAGTTTTTTTTGTTCTTGTTTTTGTTTTTGTTTTTTCTCCTGGTAAACGCTCGTGAGTAAATGTTGAGAAATGTATTGCCTATTTGATTTATGACCCAAGGGCAGGATTTTCAAAAGGTCATAAATGATAACTCGGTGTTAATCAAATCGGTATGTAGCATTGATTTTGGCATTTTTCAAGCGGTCGTTGTGCCTATTTCCTTATAGGTAATCGTGCTAATGTGATTTCCAAAATTATATTGATTTATGAAATAATGTTAATATCTCAAAAAGCAGGTCTTCCTGCGACTATTTCTTTGTTTGTAGGGATTTAAAAAAAAAATGTGTTGGTTGTTATAATTTAACTGGAGTTAATTTGCACTTGGAAAAGGGTTTTAGTTAATGAAAGACTATGTCTCACCACGTTAGTGAAGTTAGCAACCTTGGTTGGGATTCGCTATTCCAGCTCGTTAATCCAGCTCGCTATTCCAGCCTGCAGTTCGCTATTCCAGCTTGCTTTTCGCTACTCCAGTTTGCTATTCATTTTACAGCTTGCTTTTTTTTTTTTTTTTTGCTTTTTGCAAATAAAAAAAAACACGAATGTGGAGTTTTACCGCGGTTTGATGTTTGTTTGTAGATGAAAATAAAACTGAAAAAATTAAAGAACAAACAATATTTTCAGTTTTTCAATTTCTGAAAACGGTAAAAAATAATAATAATACTAATAATAATAATAATAATTGGGGAATGTAAAGCTCACGGTTAAAAAAAAAAATCTATGGTGCAAATATTACGAACTCTTGATTTTGCTTAAATTTACAATTATTGTGCACAAAAATAAATATACAGACAGCCAATGGGAAGGCTCCCTGTCTGTTTGCAGGAATCACGAGCTTTCCTATTGGCTGAATGCACAGGATTTGCGGGCACCAGTAAACTACTCGCGATCTACAGCGCCCAATCACAAAAAATATATATAATATATTGTCTGAATAGATTCAATTATTTGAGCCTTCTGCATATGACATGGCTTTTAACACGGGATAATTCTGGTTGCTCTTCTTTGCACTCTTTCTAGAGCAGCAATATCCTTTTTGTAACGAGGTGACCAGAACTGAACACAATATTCTAGATGAGGTCTTACTAATGCATTGTAAAGTTTGAACATTACTTCCCTTGATTTAAACACTTTTCACAATATATCCGAGCATCTTGTTGGCCTTTTTTATAGCTTCCCCACATTGTCTAGATGAAGACATTTCTGAGTCAACATAAACTCCTAGGTCTTTTTCATAGATTCCTTCTACAAGTTCAGTATCTCCCATATGATATTTATAACGACATTTTATTGCCTGCATGCAGTACCCACACTTTTCTCTGTTAAATGTAATTTGCCATGTGTGTGCCCAGTTCTGAATGCTGTTTTTTTTTATTCTCATCAGAATAATGTGCCAGAGCCCTGGGGGAGGGGGGTATTGCAACAGTAACACAGAGATGCAATCACCACATGCATTACACACACGCCAGTACAATGTGGGACAGTTACTTTGTTAAACCCCTTGACAATTTTAAATACCTGTATTACGTCGTCTCTGGCTCTCCTTCTTTCTAGGCTGTATAGATTCAGCTATTTCAGTCTATCTTCATATGACATGCCCTTCAATCCTGGAATTACTTGTGTTGCTCTCTTCTACTCTCTCCATTGCCTTAATGTCTTTCTTATGATATGGGGACCACAACTGGACACAATATTCTAAGTGTGGTAGGACCAGTGCATTGTATAATTTTAATATAACTTCTCTAGATTTGAATTCAGCTGTCTTGAATATATAACCTAACATTCTATTTGCCTTTTTTATAGCTTCTCCGCACTGTCTAGTTGGCTTAAGCAATTCATCCACTACTACCCACAAGTCCATTTCATACAGAGCCTCCTCTATTTCGTTACTATTCATGCTGTACTTGCCTGTAATGTTTTTGCGCCCTATGTGCAGGACTTTGCATTTATTCATATTAAATTTCAGCCCAAGCTTGAATCTTGTCAAAATCTCTTTGTATTATTAAAGTTGCTGATTGGAGTTGGCTACCCCTGCCAGCTTTGTTTCATCTGCAAATTTGCATAATTTATTGATTATGTCTTGCTCCAAATCATTTATATAATTGAAGCAATGGTCCCAGTACTGATCCCTGTGGTACCCCACTTGTTACGTTACTCCAGTTTGATGCCTGACCTCTAATTATAACTCTCTGCTTCCTATATTGTAATCAGTTATAACAAACACTGGTAAAATGTGTGTGTACATTCTGTTAACCTTGTTATATTGTATAAATCCTCATTTGTAAATACTTGTACAAAGTGTTGATTAGGTACATCTGTGATTTGGTTGTCTTTAGTTGCTAAATTATCATTGCTGTCATGAAAAATATTGACTTCCTCTTTCAGTTTCCTTTTAGCATTAACATGTTGAAAAAATGCTACTTGTCTCTCTAGTTCCCCTTTTCACTCTCTTAGTCTGCTTTTTAAGGTCTCTACAGGGCTCTCTGTATTCTATTTGTTAGACTGCTCCCTTTGATTTAATAGAAATATATCATTTTATTAAATTATTAATACCCAGCTTAATAAATGGATTTACCTGTAGTTTATTTTTCTTAAGTTTATCTTTTCTCATTTTTGGGATAAATGTATCCTGCATTTCTAACATTATATCCCTAAATGTAATCCAATTGTTTTCTGCTTCATTATCTATTAGTATTATAGCCCCTATGTTTAGAAGCTCCTGTTGCATTCCTTTGTAAATGCTCTCCTGAAATTGTAAACCATTGTATTTGATTTATGTACTGCCCTTGATTTATTTGCCACAAACTTTATCATATTGAGGTCACTTATCCCAAGTGGTTCTATTACCTGTAAGCTGTGTATCCTTCCTTCATTGTTTGTTAATACTAAATCTAGACATGAATTGTATCTAGTCAGGACATTCACCATTTGTGATAACAAACAATCTTACACTAACTCTATCATTCCAATGTCTGAACTGTTGTCTGAGGTCATGTGGGCCCAGTTTATGTTTGAGAAGTTAAAGTCTCCCATAATTAGAGTGTCCCCTTCTTTACCTATTTTTCTGTTATCTTTCCTAACTAACCTATATCCTTCCATGTTAAACTTGTCTCCATAATTTGGAGTTGACCAGGATTCTGTTATCCCTATAATATCATAGCTATCCACATTGACTACGGCTTCTAATTCTACAAATGTATTTCTAATGCTTCTTGCATTTAAATAGAGGCATTTCAGTTTATGAACAATTTGGTTGCACTTTGTTGTTTGCTGTGTAGCTTGTAGTGTAGCTCCCCCTGGCTCTATTCTTCCTGTCACACGTATGACTGATTCCATGAATGTAACAGATACGATTGGGCAAGTTTGTAGTCATTACGATCTTTCATGTAGCTGAAGCTCATTCTTTAAGTTGTTTATTTATTTATTTATTTATTTATTTATTTATTTATTTATTTGCTTAGCTGGCCAAATCAATATGGTATGAACATAATTATTCATAACATTTATTTGCAGTTTTTTTTCTGTTGTATGCAGACAGGTTTTAAAGTGTTTGTCTTTTTGAAGACTAACTGGTTTTATCTATAGATTTTGCAGTGACATTTGCATAACATTCAGTTGACCTCAGTGGTTTGAAAATCATCTTATTATTTCTTCTTCTGCTTCTTCTTCTTCTGCTTCTTCTTCTTCTGCTTCTGCTGCTTCTTCTTCTGCTTATTAATTATTTGGCCGATGCATTTATCCAAGGCAACTTACAAGTGTTACAGGGCAATACAAGAACAATATTTAAATGCAGTAAGTTTATGGGACAAAGATATAATAGGAGGCTGTGTTGTCCAGTGGTTAAAGAAACAGGCTTGTAACCAGCAGGACCCTGGTTCAAATCCCAACTCAGCTGTGTGACCATGTCACTTACCTCTTTGTGCTCTCTCTTACTGTGACGTCTGCTAAAATAAAGAGATAATCAAAACGGTCAGCAATTCGCTGCAGTGCCCCAACTGAAATGTAGGTGACGTCGAGTACATGCCATGTGCCAAGTTTGGTGGTTCTAGCTGGTCGGAAAATAGGTCAAAAATGCCAGTTAGTCATTAAGTTAGCTATTCGCCACAGCACCCCTATAGGTGGCACAGCAACAAGAATGGTACCGAAATAGCGCGGCCACATTGCACCATAGATTATTATTTATTTTAATAATAATCTACCCTGGTTCAAATCCCAACTCAGCTGTGTGACCATGTCACTTACCTCTTTGTGCTCTCTCTTACTGTGACGTCTGCTAAAATAAAGAGATAATCAAAACGGTCAGCAATTCGCTGCAGTGCCCCAACTGAAATGTAGGTGACGTCGAGTACATGTCACGTGCCAAGTTTGGTGTTCTAGCTGGTTGGGAAATAGTCAAAATAGCCAGTTAGCTATTCGGTTAGCTATTTGCAACAGCGACTCTATAGGTGGTACAGCGACAAGAATGGTACCGAAATGTAGGTGACGTCGAGTACATGTCACATGCCAAGTTTGGTGTTTGTTTGTTGTTTGTTTAAATCTTTTGTTTATTTTATTATTTAATAAATACGCTGAGCGCTGTAGCGCTCAGTTTCACCATCATTCCATCCATTGCCTTTGTTTACTGTTACTTCTTCCTGGTCCGTGACATCATCACAGCAATAGCGCGGCCACATTGCACCATAGATTATTATTTATTTATTTTTACCGTGCGCTTTACATTTCTACCCCAATTATTATTATTATTATTATTATTATTATTATTATTATTATTATTTTACTGTTTTCAGAAATTGAAAAACTGAAAACATTGTTTATTATTTTCATTTTTCAGTTTTTTTTATCTTCAAACAAACATCAAACTGCGGTAAAACTCCATTCATGTTTTTTTATTTGCAAAAAAAGCAAAAAAAAAAGAATAGCAAGCTGTAAAAATCAATAGCAAGGTGTAGAAACCAATAGCCATCTGTAAAAATCAATAGCAAGCTGTAGAAACGAATATCAAGCTGGAAAAAATTAATAGCAAGCTGGAATAGCGAACTGCAGGCTGGAATAGCGAGCTGGATTAATGTGAGCTGGAATAGCAAACTGCGAACCGCTTGCTAACTTCACTAACGTCAACTCACCTGAAACAGAAGTTTAACAGACTTCACTAACGTCAACTCACCTGAAACAGAAGTTTTACAGACTACCGACATAATTCAATATTTGTAGTTATGAAAATATTTTAGCCTTTTCTATACTCATGGTTATGAATGAGATGTATTTACTTGTTTTAACCGTTTGTAACCTTATGGGACATTTGTTGTATTGCTAAAATGATATACTGTTATTTGCACCCAGTGTAATGTTACTATATGTATCAAGAAATGATCAATGCAACTGTAGCCTACTTGAATTCTGGATACATACATTATATGACATCTGACCGCTAGTAGATTTTATTTGAATTATTTGTAAATAATGAAATCTTGGTATAGAAAACAACTTAGATATTACAATAGTTTCCTTAGGTGATGTGGATTTGCAATGTGTCCTTGGCTTTTAATACCTGTGTCTAATCCACACGAGAATGAAGAACAGGCGCATATGGACAAACACCGATCCACTAGGAATGTGATCGAGATCATTGACATGGATTTTGCCTGAAGGTATTTCTAATGTTGTCAGACTCCCCCCACACTTTATATACAATGTACACTTTCACCAAGTGTTCAGTGGCTGCTTCTAATCATGTTGTGTTTATTTATCGCGGAGGCAAGCAGAGAACCAGAGAGAATGCACTATTAGAGGAATTCTCCGAACAATTAACTATAAACAAAATATGTATGGGTTAGAGAGTTCTATCATAATTTTAAAAGCTTAATAAATACATAATGAAGTGTTACATACATGGCATACATGTATAATAACTGTAAACACAAATGGCACTTCAAACATATTTATTTATATCCTACGATCGTACATACTAAAATAAAGACAAAAGTAGATGTCAAAATAAGAAAATAAATTCCAACAATATACATAGATGGCTTACCTCTGCCGCAATAAAAAAAAGAATATTTTTAACCAAAGAAAAGATTGCAAAATGCACATCATAAGAGCTGTATATAGTAAGCTGTGGCAAAATATCCCCCCGAATGAGGGGAAATGACTAGTGCGGTTTAAGTTTTTGTTTTTTGTTTTTTTTGTCCATGCCATCTGATTTTTAACCACATGCCAGATAATCGTAAATCAGCATTTTATTGTGAAGTATTGTAAATAAATGTACATTCACTATGACAAAATATACAATTTTAAAAAAGTTTACAAATTATACACAAAATAGATATTCCCATTATTTTTCCATTTGGCTGCTGCTCGCTGGTGGGAGAGTTGTCTCCCTGTATGCTAGTAGTTTCCATAACAGCGAATTCTGCTTCCATTCATTTTTCTTGATCTCGTTAACATGCATTGTAATTAACAAGTTCTCCTTATGTAGTCGTTGAGACAATCAGTGATTACGTGAACTTTGACAATTAAGCTTTTTAACGATCCCTGCATTCATTAACTACCTCATTGACTCAATTTCAAAGCATTAATGGATTGATTTAATTAAAAAATTGTGTTAATAAAATGCTACTTAACTGTTGTTACTATACCGCTAGTTTGATACAATATTATTATTATTTATTTCTTAGCAGATGCCCTTATCCAGGACGACTTACAATTGTTACAAGATATGACATTATTTTTACATACAATTACCCATTTATACAGTTGGGTTTTTACTGGAGCAATCTAGGTAAAATACCTTGCTCAAGGGTACAGCAGCAGTGTCCCCTACCAGGGATTGAACCCACAATCCTCTGGTCAAGAGTCCAGAGACCTAACCACTACTCCACACTGCTTTAATTACAAAATTAAAACGGGTCAGCAATATGTTTTAAATATATAATTCTGAGGGGGTCCCTGAGTGGCTGATCCAGATAAAGTGACGCCACTGGGAGCGCAGGATGAGTCACACAGCTTGGATGGTGCCAGTTCACAACCAGTCTGTGCAAAGAGGCCAAACTGGCTCTGATGCTCCTGGGGTGGGGAATGGGAATGTTGGCAGGGATTGCTTAATGCTAGAAGTCTCAGAAACAAAATGTTAGAACTTGAAGCTACTGCACTAACAAGTAACTACGATGTGATAGGTGTTACAGAAACTTGGTTGTCTGAGAGTGATGGAGACGAATATAATATCAGTGGGTACACACTGTATAGGAAAAGACAGGCAGGACAGAAGAGGAGGAGGGTAGCGCTATACATAAGAAATAGCCTTGAAGCCCAGGTGTTAAATCAGGACAAAGAAAACAATGCAGAATCAATATGGGTCAGAATAATGGACACAAATTCAAAGGGCATAATAATAGGAGCATGCTATAGACCGCCAAATTCAGGCGCTTGAGCAAAATAATCTGTTGTACAATGACATTAGAAATGCGTGTAGAAAAGGAGAAGCCATACTAATGGGGATTTCAACTTCCCTGTATAAAATGGGAAAACCCGATGGGGGCGACGGACGAAATTGAAATGGTGGAAATGACAAATGACTGCTTCCTAACGCAATTTGTCAAGGCACCGACTAGAGGGAGGCATGCCTTGATTTAGTCTTTTCAAATAATGAAGACAGAATAACTAAAACAGAGGTCAGAGAGCCATTGGCAAACTCAGACCACAACATGGTCTCATTTGAAATATTTTTAAAACCCCAAAAGTAATGACTAAAGCTAAGGTTTACAATTTTAGAAAAGCAAACTATGAAGGTATGAAACAGAGACTAACAGAAGTAGATTGGAGTAAAATAGAGAAACATCCACAGAAAAAGGGTGGCTGTCTTTTAAAAATGTAGTACTAGAGGCACAAAACAATTACATCCCAAAAGTAGACAAATCTAAATCTAAAACAAAATGGCCAAAATGGTTTAATAGATCAATTAAAAAAAAATATTCAGCGAAAAAAGGCACTTTACAGAGCGTTTAAAAGGGACCAAAAACAAAGCACACAGAAAGAGTACTTGGAACTGCAAACACAAGTCAAAAGGAAGTTAGAAAGGCCAAGAGAGATAGAAATCAATATTGCTAAAGGGCTAAAACCAATTCCAAAATGTTTTCCAATATTATAACAGCAAGAGAACATTCAAAGAGGAGGTTAAATGTCTAAGAGACACAAATGGCAAAATCATAGATGAAGAAAAAAAAAAAAAAATATATTAAATGATTACTTTTCACAGATTTTTTACAAAGGAGGACACGGACAACATGCCCCACATGTCGACCTGTTCCTATCCAGTTTTAAATAACTTTAGCATAACAGAGGCAGAAGTGTTAAAGGGACTAGGAGCTCTTAAAATAAACAAATCCCTGGGCCGGATGAGATCCTCCCAATAGTACTCAAAGAAATGAAAGAAGTTATTTACAAGCCGCTAACCAAGATCATGCAACAGTCTCTTTGACACAGGGGTTGTGCCGACGGACTGGAAAATAGCAAACGTAATACCGATCCACAAAAAGGAGACAAAACTGAACCAGGTAACTACAGACCAATAAGCCTGACTTCTATTATATGTAAACTTATGGAAACTATAATAAGATCCAAAATGGAAAATTACCTATATGGTAACAATATCCTGGGTGACAGCCAGCATGGTTTTAGGAAAGGGAGATCATGTCTAACTAACCTACTTGACTTTTTTGAGGATGCAACATTGAAAATGGACAACTGCAAAGCATACGACATGGTCTATTTAGATTTCCAGAAAGCTTTTGACAAAGTCCCGCATAAAAAGATTAATTCTCAAACTGAGCAGTAGGGATTCAAGAAATGCATGCACATGGATTAGGAGTGGTTAACAGGTAGAAAACAGAAAGTACTGATTAGAGGAGAAACCTCGAAATGGAGTGAGGTAACCAGTGGTGTACCACAGGGATCAGTATTAGGTCCTCTGCTATTCCTAATCTACATTAATGATTTAGACTCTGATATAGTAAGCAAACTCGTTAAATTTGCAGGCGACACAAAAATAGGAGGAGTGGCAGACACTGTTGAAGCAGCAAAGGTCATTCAAAATGATCTGGACCGCATTCAAAATTGGGCAGACACATGGCAAATGAAATTTAATAGAAAAAGTGTAAAGTATTGCATGCGGGCAATAAAAATGTTCATTATAAATATCATATGGGAGATAGTGAAATTGAAGAAGGAACTATGAAAAGACCTAGGAGTTTATGTTGACTCAGAAATGTCTTCATCTAGACAATGTGGGGAAGCTATAAAAAAGGCTAACAAGATGCTCGGATATATTGTGAGAAGTGTTGAATTTAAATCAAGGGAAGTAATGTTAAAACTCTACAATGCATTAGTAAGACCTCACCTAGAATATTGTGTTCAGTTCTGGTCACCTCGTTACAAAAAGGATATTGCTGCTCTAGAAAAGAGTGCAAGAAGAGCAACCAGAATTATCCGGGTTTAAAAGGCATGTCGTATGCAGACAGGCTAAAAGAATTGAATCTATTCAGTCTTGAACAAAGAAGACTACTGCGATCTGATTCAAACATTCAAAATCCTAAAAGGTATAGACAATGTCAACCCGGGGACTTCTTTGACTTGAAAAAGAAAAAAAAAAACCAGGGTCATAAATGGAGATTAGATAAAGGGGCATTCAGAACAGAAAATAGGAGGCACTTTTTACACAGAGAATTGTGAGGGTCTGGAACCAACTCCCAGTAATGTTGTTGAAGCTGACACCCTGGGATCCTTCAAGAAGCTGCTTGATGAGATTCTGGGATCAATAAGCTACTAACAACCAAACGAGCAAGATGGGCTGAATGGCCTCCTCTCGTTTGTAAACTTTCTTATGTTCTTATGTTCTTATGTTCTCCTCATCGCGCAACAGCGACCCCTACTGGTCAGGTACAGAGCACATTCAGAGTGGATAAGTGGGCTGGTCTCTGTTCTCTGGGATTTGTAGCCCCGCCCACCTGTGCTCTGGATTGCTTGTCTTAAAAGCTATTCTGGCTTTAGGCTTGTGAGATCAGAGGATGCTCACATGCCCTCAGAACATCTGTGCTGTGTGGGGACTCGCTGCGGTGAGGAGAAAAAACATAATTGGGCATTCTGAATTGGGGGAAAATAAATAAAAATAATAATTGGTCACTAAATTTATATAAATAAAAATATATATATGTAATTCTGTGATACAGACAACACAACAAAGGTAACATTTAATTTCTTGTAAACTTTGCAGGGTGTTCTATAACATTTTAAGTCATGTAAATAACTCAAAGGGGTGAATTGATTTGTTGTTTATTCCTTACACATGTATTCTTTAATCCTTTAAGACAGTTTTGGATATATAATATAAAGTCACTAGCAATACTGGATTTCTATAATGAGACAAGTAAAAAAAAATGCACCTCACTTTTCATGACCCCTGAATGAACAGAGAGCTCATGAAATAACAATAGAATAAAATGGGTTCTCTTTTCTCAGATCATGGCGAGTTCCATGGACAGCAGCATCGTTATTGCCACCCAGGATGAAGAAGATTCTGAGAACATACTGAAGCGATATGAACCAGCTTGTTTGGTTCCAAAGAAACCAGCACCATTGGGGACATTTCTAAATAGGGAGTCAGCAGCCTTGGGTGTAAGATGCACACTGTTTTTAAATTATTTTATGTTAAAATGGTCTAGAGGGTCCTCATTGGCTCCCATTCAGACTTGGTGTATAGGGTTAGGAGTTGACTCCTTCAAATCCTAGTCATGCTGAGTCTCTGATCATGGTTCAATATAAGAACATACTGTAAAAATAAAGACCATTTATGAACAAGAGGAGGTCATTCTGCGCATCTAAGCTTATCTAGTTCTTGGTCGGGTCTTAAAGGATCAAAGTGATTCTGCCTCATAACATGACTAGGTAGCCCATTTCATACCCTCACCACTCTCTGTGTGTTAGGGTTAGGGTTAGTAGGGTTAGGGTTAAGATTAGAGTTAGTGTTATATCATGCAAAAATATTTACACATTAAGTAAATTGTAACTATGCATAATAACATTGTCATTACAAGTACACATATATTTACTAAGTAACTACTATGTAACTCTTTAAGACTTTAATGTCATTACATCTGGTTTGACACCTGTGGTACTGTGGTAAATTCACAAAAAACCTTTCGGACTGTAATGGCAAAAGGAATATATGTTCTTCTGCATATCTACTCAATAAATGCAGTGCTAGGATTCAGTATTAACTATATGGGTTTAGAGGGAGTGTTCAGCATGGTTCTGATCTATGTAACTTGGGTTTAAAGGGAGTGTTCAGCATGGTTCTGATCTATGTAACTCTTGACTGGGTTTAGAGGGAGTGTTCAGCACGTTCTGATCTATGTAACTCTTGGGTTTAGATGGAGTGTTCAACATGGTTCTGATCTATGTAACTCTTGGGTTTAGAGGGAGTGTTCAGCACGTTCTGATCTATGTAACTCTTGACTGGGTTTAGAGGGAGTGTTCAGCACGTTCTGATCTATGTAACTCTTGACTGGGTTTAGAGGGAGTGTTCAGCACGTTCTGATCTATGTAACTCTTGGGTTTAGAGGGAGTGTTCAGCACGTTCTGATCTATGGAACCCTGATTTCTCTAAAGTTAGATATTTATATAATAAAAAGGTATTCTTTTGTAAGTTACGTCAGAGTCGCCAGTGTAAGGTTTATGCATTAATGTAAACATGGAATTAACTACATTGTTTTGCTATAAGGATGAGACCAGATCATTTTCAAATTTTAACAATGTTTGCCATGTATTTTTTCCAAATACCCACATTACATTCTACATTGAACATTATTGTTTAGATACAATACGTGCCACTAGTATTAACAGAGAGGCAATTGATCAGATTACCTGAACCTTTGGAGAGAGCCCTCAGACCGATTCACGATGGTCCACGATGATCCTGGAGGTATTGGATGCTTCTCTGTCTGTGCTGCCTCCATGCCCGGTATTTATACCATATGGGCTTAGGACATACGTGACTACAGTCTGTTTCTGTTATCTTACTAATTATCAGTAGAATTAGACCCTTTAGCTGTTACTCCATTCAAGTGCAACCAACCATTAACCAATCTCTTTACAAGGTTACCGTGGTTAATTGTTTACCATCTTTCATTCCATACATTTCTGCACATGCCTTATCTCTTCAATCATTTTAAACATGTTCTACTTCAGCAAACTGGTTTAACATTCCCAATACATTTTACTTGCATATGATGTTTCCAATACATTTTCACCCTACACTTTAATCAGTTGGTCAATGCAGCCTCTGTGTTGAGGGAAGAGCTGGTTGCCCCTTGTGAAGTCACTGAGATCTTTCTGATTTCCCTGTTGCTGAATAGTTGCACACAGCTCTCAAACAGTTATATAGGTTTAGTGGATCACATGATATGCTATTGTGAGTTTTTCTGAAAATCTCTAATGTCTGCGACCCTCAGGAGAGCAGGTTACCTTCTGGTTCAGCATTGGTACTCTGTCTCCATCCCTTCATTGCATTGCTTGTTCTTTCTCTTAAAGGCTGCTCAGATCGTGATCGGGTTGATAACCATTGGACTAGGCATCGTTCTGGCAATGTCTCCCCCTTCACTTATTATCATTATCAAATTACCCTTTTTGACTGGTTTCTTGGTAAATATTTTTTTTTATTTCTAAATATTTACATAATATCCCTGTCAAATGCATTTATAATTTTACCATATAAATGTCCATGTCTTCTATATACGTTTTAATGCATTTTCTAAGTCTCGGCAAAGCAAGTTATTTTCAATGATGTGTTCGATTATTATTATTATTATTATTATTATTATTATTATTATTATTATTATTATTATTATATAGCATAATTTAAAACATATGTACACATGCAGTATATTTTTATGTTGAAAAGCTGATTTTTAGGTTACAGAATGCAATCAGCCAGGACAATTTCCATTGCATTCTGCATTAATGCTTGTTTGTGAGCTAAAGTTTTACTTGAATTTGTGTATTTGTATACATAAAAAAATATATAAAATAAATAAATGTATTTTTTGACAGTTTTTGGCGTGTGGATCTCTATATGCTGCATTAGAAAAGTATCCAAAAATATTATGGGTAAGTGGATTATTAAGTATGAATAGTGGGTCAGGTGGCACAGCAAGCAAATTCACAACAGCCTCAGGACTTAAACCTCTGGGGGTCTGTATTTCACAAGCACCTTGACTTAAACCTCTGGGGGTCTGTGTTTCACAAATACCTTGACTTAAACCTCTGGTGGCCTGTGTTTCACAAGTGCCTCAGGAGTAAGATCTCTGGGGGTCTGTTTCACACGTACACCAGGACTAAGAGCTCTGGTGGCCTGTGTTTCACAAGTGCCTCAGGAGTAAGACCTCTGGGGTTCTGTGTTTCACATGTACCCTAAGAGCTCGGACTAAGACTCGGACTAAGAGCTCTGGTGAAATGTTTCACAAGTGCCTCAGGAGTAAGATCTCTAGGGGTCTGTTTCATACGTGTTTTGAGAATTGTGAAGTAAAATGAGATATGATAAGTGGGAATATATTGCAGTTCGGGGGGGGTATACAACTTGCTAGTTGTCTAACTACTTATCCATATTAATTGGACAACAGTCCTTGATAATATTCTGATCAGTGTGCTGTTAACAATCACAAAGGTCCAGGTCAGCTGTAGGATTTCCCTATATAAAATTATGTCACAGTAATATGCTATTGTCTCTTTGCTCAGGTCTGTTTAAAAATGAGCTTAGGAAGTTCTCTTTCTGCTGGGATCGGAATAGTTTTGTATTCTGTGGATCTGTCCTTTTGGAATTCATACAGCAATGAGGATCAGCTAAGTGTAAGTGGAAGCTCTCTTCAGTCACACTTTACAGAAGTGTCTTTAATTACTGTGTATCTACATAGTGGTTACATAGTAAATACATGTGTACTTACACATAATTACAATGTTATTATGCACAGTTACAATAAACTTAATGTGTAACTCTTTGTGCACCATATATGTAAGTACACAATTGTATCAGAAAAGGGTTAGGTTAGGGTTTAGGGGGTTAGGGTTAGGGTAGGGTAAATAAACAGTAATTAGAGACACAATATAAAGTGTTACCCTTTTTCTGTGTTTATTTTTAATTTCTAATTTCTCTACAAAGCCTCAAACTATAAAAATGTATACGTTCTACAAACTTTTGGAAAGAAAAAAGAAGAGAAATGGAAATAAGAAGGTAAAGAAATGAAAAAAAGTGTTAATTAACTTAGGTTGGGAATATCTTTCTTTAATGCAGTGTGATTGTGTTAATTCCATAGGGATAATGAGTCATAAGCAGTGTGATTATTTCCCGTTCTTTTCGTTTCCGATCCTCAGTTGTCCTCGTGGGGCAGAGCACAGCAGTAAATGCAAACTCTCTATAGCAGTACACTGAAGAAGGCCCTCGCTGAATCATCTGCCTACTTAGTTTTACTTTCGAATTATGATGGAACCTTTTGAAATTATGAATTATACGAATAAACAAAAAGAGCTAGAACTAATCATACAGTTTGACTGTTATCCCTTTTGAAATAACTAAGCAGGGAATTCTAACCCCACTTGATTTCATCTACTCCTCTTCCACTTTCAAGGTTGTATTACTTGCTTTTATATTAGCTTTCATTTTCTTGGTGATGTCTTCTACACCCTATTCATCCACTCCTTCCAGAAACAACACCACGGTACTTTTAAACCCATTCACTGATAAAGGCATTATCTCAAAGTTTTCGATCAATGTATATATTGCTGGATAAACCACAGCTGGATTTTTAGAGCATTTTACAACACTGCCCCCCCCCCACTAAGAATAAAGGTCTGATCCAATCTGGGGGGGGGGGGGGTTACCTGGTGGTATAAAGGCTCTATATCCCATTTAAAAATATTGAAGAAATCCATCACACACTTTTACCAACTCCATCTAACTGTATTCTCCCTGCAATCTACACTGTCTCTCCACAGTTGTTTTGCAAGTTCTGATTGATACTGACTTTACAATTCCAACAGAAGAATATTTACTTACAGCCAGAAAAGTAGTTAGTAAACTTTACATTAAGTGACTCTAATTACTATGTATTTACATAGTGGTTATGTAGTAAATACACAAGTACTTACACATTATTACAATGTTATTATGCATAGTTACAATGCACACTATAGGTAAGTACACACTTGTATCAGAAAAGGGTTAGCATTAGGGTTAGGTTTAGAGTTAGGTTTAGATTTAAAGTTAAAGCTAGGATTAGAGTTATCGTGCAAAAAATGTAGACATTAAGTACATTGTAACGATGAGTAATAACATTGTAATGATGTGTAAGAACACATGTATTTAATAAATAACTACTATGTAAATACACAGTAATTAGGGACACTTCATGTAAAGTGTTACCCAGTAGTCTCCCTTAACCCTTTGCAGTCCATTTATTAAGTGCGTCAGGCGCGTCAGGTGCAATTTATTTTCACACGCGCAGTTAATTTTAGACGCGTTGTTTAAAAGTATTTTTTTTCCACAGTCAAACAGGTTTAACCCTTCGCAGTCCATTTATTAATCGCGTCGAACCGTCAGGTCTAATTAATTTTCACCGCGCAGTTAATTTTAGACAACTGTTTAAAAGTATTTTTTTTTTTCCACAGTCAAACGGGTTTAATGGCCCTGCATATCAACAAAGCACTCACTAGGCATCTCCAGCCCCACCCCACCCTTTAGATTCGCTATCGCTTTCACCTATGTAAGAAATAAATAATAATAATAATAATAATAATAGTCGTACATACCCATCGATCATCTCCGATCACTTGTTTTATCACCAAACTTCTCAATAATGCAATCCAAGTCATTATTTTATTACTATAACATCTCAAAAAGCTCTGCAAATGTCCGTGTTCTCTGTGCGCTGATTCACAGGCAGCCAACTTGTTTACCGACCGCCCGTTATCTGATACCAGATACCATGTATGACTATTCATGAGATCGCCTTTTTTTTTTTTTTTTTTTTGACTTGTCTCGGCTCCTGTCGCTCCCACTCAGCAATTGAATGGTTTTCTCGGCTTTTTCCAGAGAAAAAACGACTAGAAACCCGTTTTTTGCATTGCTATAATGATGTCGGACAGGATAGGAATAATTGCAATGTCGGACCAGATCCGACATAGAACCGCAAAGGGTTAACAATGGATGTATTTAAAGACTGACATAAAGAAACACATTTTCTTGATGTTTCAGGAATCTGCATTCGGTTTTGGGCACACCTCTAGTGAATACATTCAGGAATCTACATTCGGTTTTTGGGCACACCCCCAGTGAATACATTCAGGAATCTACATTTGGTTTTGGGCACACCTCTAGTGAATACATTCAGGAATCTGCATTCGGTTTTGGGCACACCTCTAGTGAATACATTCAGGAATCTGCATTCGGTTTTGGGCACACCCCCAGTAAATACATTCAGGAATCTGCATTCGGTTTTTGGGCACACCTCTAGTGAAAACTTCCTGTGGCAATGTGCCCCGCCCCTGTGTGCATTTGTGTGTTATATGTTGTATGTTGCGTGCGTGTGTAAATGTTGGTGTATAGATTGGTACACGGGATATAAACGGGTCTGTGTTTCACGTGTATTTAAAAAGTGTAGATTTGTATTTAGGCACGAGGAGGGCACAAATCACTTCACGTGCTGATTAAAAGTAATATATGAGCACAGGGTTGCACAGAATTAATTCACGTGCTGGGATTCAAGTGAATAATTAATTAGTAATTGAATCCCAGCACAACAGTATATATAGAGGCACATTTTCATTCAGTCGGGGTTGGGTGTTCGAGAGTGGAGAACGGGAGAGAGAGAAGGAGAAAGAAAAGCGAAATAAAAACGTAAATAGTGTTTGTTCTCACCGTGTTTGTTTGTCTCCGTGCACCGTTTGTTAAGTGTTAGTTAGTTTTGTTTGTCTCTTTATTTTGGCGTGAAGTGCCGTGTCCTGTGTTTTGTGTTTCAAACCTTTTATTTTCTGTTCTGTTTATTAAATGCTGAGCGCGATCAGCGCTCAGCCTCTCCAAAACCCCAAGTCTCTGTTTATTTCCTGGCTCTGATCTGACCCCACCCACTCCGGCCGTCTTTGTGACACGTGGTGTCCTGCGTGGGATCTACAGCGCCTCCAGGACTCAGGCCAGAGCAGGAACCGCATTTTTGGATTAAAAAAAAAAAAAGGGGGAAAAAAAAAATGGCAGAAGACGCCATCAAAGTGCGGGACTGGATGCTGGAAAATGCTGGGCTGGAGGCCCAGTCTATACCAATAGTCGTCCGGTTCCTGCAGTTTATGGATAAGGAGGCGATGGGAGGCATATCGAGGGAACAGACCCTAAGCACCTGGGAGGAAGGTGTGGGGTTGGTCCTCAGCTACCTGGAGAGCAATTATAAGTGGAACAGCAGCCCAGGTAGCAGGTCCACCAACAGAGGAAGAATGCCTGCTGTCCCGTCTCCACCAGCAGAGGAAGAATGCCTGCTGGTTTTTTTTCGTCCCACAGCCCGGCGGGAGGAGCCAGGCGTCCACAGCCCGGCGGGAGGAGCCAGGCGTCCACAGCCCGGCGGGGAGGAGCCTGGCGTCCACAGCCCAAGCGGGAGGAGCCTGGCGTCCACAGCCCAGGCGGGGGAGCCCGGGCGTCCCTCGCCTGGTGGGAGGAGCCCTAACGTCCCTACGCCTGAGTGGGAGGAGCCCGAACGTCCTACGCCTGAGTGGGGAGGGGCCCGGCGTCCCTACCTGAGTGGGGGGCCCGAACGTCCACAGCCCAAGAGGGGGGGAGGTGTGTCCACAGCCCAAAAGGGAGAGTCGGTGCGTCCACAGCCCAAAAGGGAGGAGTCGGTGCGTCCACAGCCCAAAAAAGGAGGAGATCGGTGCGTCCCACAGCCCGAAGAGGGGAAGTCGGGGCTTTCACAGCCCTAGGACCCAAGCTGCCAGCAGAGGGAGAATGCCTGCTGGTTCCACCCCTCCCACCAGCGGAGGGAGAATGCCTGCTGGTTTCCCCCGTCAAAAGCGGAGCCACACCAGTTCCTGCAAGAGAGGCAGAGCAGCACAGTCCCCTGGAAGGGGAGGGGAGACTGCTGCTCCCACCTCCATCGGGGAGACTGCACGCTGCTCCCACCTTCACCGGCGGGAGCAGAGCAGCCGGAGCTGCCTCTGCCTCCGCCACCCCACACTGCAGGAGCAGAGCAGCCGGGCTGCCTCTGCCTCCACCACCTACCCGGGCAGGAGCAGAGGGCAGGGCTGCCTCTGCCACTTCCAGGAGCAGAGGAGCAGGGGCTGCCTCTGCCACTTCCAGGAGCAGAGGGCAGGAGCTGCCTCTGCCTCCGCCCCACTGCCAGAAGCAGAACAGCAGGGCTGTCTCTGCTTCCCCGTGCACCTCCACCACGGGGGAGTACGGTGGCGGAGCCCCAGAAAGGGGAGCTGTCGGCCACAGAAGAAGGGGAGGTCTGGGACCACCAACCCCAGCAGCAGTTTCTGCCGGAGATCGTGGGGAGGTCGGAGACCTGCTCCCGGCAAGCTTCTTCGCTGCCGAAGTACTGTGGTCGGAGCCCCCAAAAGGGGCTACCGGCTACAAAGACAGGGGAGAGGTCAGGAGACCACTTTCCCCAGCAGCAGTTCGCTGCAGGAGTGGACCAGCATGCTGTCAGCCGTGCCACTACCGGCAGGGGTGCTGACAGCATTGCCAGCCATGGGCCCACTGAAGCCTCCTTCCCAGCCCGAGACTTTGTCCTGGACTGCTGGGTTTTTTAAGGGGAGGTGGCCGTTGAGGCCATGTGCTGCGCACAAGGGAGGGTATATGTGGCAATGTGCCCCGCCCTGTGTGCATTTGTGTTATATGTTGTATGTTCGCGTGCGTGTGTAAATGTTGGTGTATAGATTGGTACACGGGATATAAACGGGTCTGTGTTTCACGTGTATTTAAAAAGTGTAGATTTGTATTTAGGCAGGAGGCACAAATCACTTCACGTGCTGATTAAAAGTAATATATGAGCACGGGGTTGCACAGAATTAATTCACGTGCTGGGATTCAAGTGAATAATTAATTAGTAATTGAATCCCAGCACAACAGTATATATAGAGGCACATTTTCATTCAGTCGGGGTTGGGTGTTCGAGAGTGGAGAACGGGAGAGAGAGAAGGAGAAAGAAAAGCGAAATAAAAACGTAAATAGTGTTTGTTCTCACCGTGTTTGTTTGTCTCCGTGCACCGTTTGTTAAGTGTTAGTTAGTTTTGTTTGTCTCTTTATTTTGGCGTGAAGTGCCGTGTCCTGTGTTTTGTGTTTCAAACCTTTTATTTTCTGTTCTGTTTATTAAATGCTGAGCGAAAGCATTCGCTCAGCTTCACCAAACCACACATCTCTGTTTGTTTATTTCCTGCATCTGGTCTGACGCCACCCACTCCGGCCGTCTTTGTGACACTTCCTTAAAGGTAGAATGGAAAGGGTTATGAAAGTGATGGACTGTTCTCTTACCCACATGTCCTTCATGTTGTCTGATTTCAAATCCAAGTCTTGTGTCTGTTTTTAATCACATCAATTTATTTTTTTTAACCCCTTGAGGTACACAAGGAATTGAACTGCTTTTCAAGCGGTGTCTAATTAAAATGCATTTGAGAGTGACTCAGGTATCACGACGAGGAAACTGACAATTTGGATGATCAGATCCAACTTGTCAGTACATTTTAAGCCCTGTTTCATGCACCTCGTTGCATTTTTATTAGTGGGACACACATGTCCTTGTACTTTAAAGGTTTACAAGTTGAAGCTGAGGAAGGTTTATAGCCACAGGCCTGGCTGCTGAAGCCCATTTCAAACAGCCTTAGTTCAGGATCCCACAAGGGTCTGATACATTTATCCAGGTTAGAGAGTGAGACTAATTTGTGTGACCTTCCCTACTGACAATTGCATTGCATTTTAAACACCATTATTCATGTTTGGCTCCATCTATTGGACAATGTGTAGAACTGAGTGTGAGGGATCAGTCAAGTGCTGATTGTGTAGCTGTGCCTCTTATTTTGAAACTGCAAATTCATTCAAATCTGTTTGTTTTTTTTGCAGTTCATGACTGCTGGGATAAAAGGCCTTCTTCTCAGTTTGACCGTGCTGGAGATATGCATCCTCTACCCTTAATTATTTGGGGGTACAGGTTTCTGCATGGCAGCAGCACTAGAGAATGGTAGCTTGTATACAGCATTACAGTTATTGGCTCCCAGTTGTACTGTAGGTTGTGATGGTTTAGATTCAATCTATTTAGATTAAAGTTAATTAAATTGAAGCACATTGAACATTGAATCATGTCCTGCCCACAAGAACCTAAAATATATAATTCCATAAATTAAGAAACATAAGAATATGTACTGAGATTTAATGACACCGTAGAATAAAGCATTAGTATCCACCTCAATATGAATTAATGTGTGCATGTATTCATTTTACAGATCACTGCTTCACAGGCTCTTCAACTGGATTTGTTTGGAGATATGAATTGCATTGTCTTAATCTTGGACAGAAAGCCAAATAATGATAAACTATTATATGTGATATGATTTAATGTAACCTAATAATGTATTTACATGTTTAATGTATCAAGATTGTAGATGCTCTAATGTTTGAAAACATGTCTGTATGTAAGTGAATATGAAATACATACATTGCTTCCATGTTTTGTATTTTATTCAGTGATAAAGCAGTGTGCAAATGTATTAAAACACCTCAGGATGTATCATTTGTAGCCTTATATACCTACCTGCATGAAAATCTCTGGGTGTGAGAATTTATAATCAATCCGTGCAAGTACAAACTTTTTAATTTTTCTTGCTGTATTGAAAACTCAGTTCACATCCATTGGACGCAAATACTAAACAAAGACACAAATGGTCCAAATGTATTTTATTATCCACCAAAACCAGGCAATCAATACTTTGCAATGACGAAAGCAACCAATCCTGGACCCACAACTGCCAATCACAGACTGTCAGCTCGCCTGGAGCTCAGACAGCATCTTTCAACAACAACAAACCGAGACATGAACAGTTCAGTAATATTGCTCCATTCAGATATCTGCCACTGTCCAGATAAACTACAAACAGCTCTGACAAGTAAAAAAAAGTTATTTAACAAAGTTATTTCTTTTTTCTCTAATTATGTATGTCATCCTTTATCAACATTGTTGGGACTATTTTCCTAAAACATTTCTCAGTGGAAGGGTACCTGACAAATCATTACAAGTTCAAGGTAAATCCATGTTTTTCAGAAATAACATGAAAAATAGTTTTCTAATAGCAATAGTGCCCTCTCGATGAAGGCTCTACCGTGTGGTAGTTGACTGTGACTTTGCCTTCAGTTCAGGACGCATAACTCCAGTCGTGGTCAACTACCACACTGTAGAGCCTTCATCGACGGGCACTATCGCTAAACAAAAAATAAACACACACACACAAACAAATATTTATTTGCAGAGTTAAACAATTCTTTTCTCTGCTTTGCCCGTCTAACACAGTGGTTCTCAAGCCTGGTCCTGGAGCACCTCCTGCCCTGCTGGGTTTGTTCCAACCGAGCTCTACCTAATAGAACCCTTAATTAAAATAATAATTTGCTTAATTTGACTTTGTAAATTGTGTAGCTTATAAAAGTTGGATAATTCAAGTTCCTATAACATAACAAAGCAGTGTGCAAAGCAGTGTGCAAATGTATTAAAACACCTCAGGATGTATCATTTATATCCTTATATACCTACCTGCATGAAAATCTCTGGGTGTGAGAATTTATAACACTGTGTAACAATTTTTTTTTTTTTTTTTCCTGGGTAGTAAGTGTTATTTCCTAATTGCTTATGCCTCAAAAGTATAGAAAATGGCTATTTTTCTCCACAAACTTTGCTTTTGTGACCAGGACAGTGATATTTTGAAATGTACCTATTTTCCAGAACATTCCAGATAGATTCAGTGCTGAGTAAACTTGGAGTAACTTCTAGAACTTTCTAGAACTTTCCAGTAATATAAATAGTAGTATAAATACAGGGCCTTAAGCCCACCAGTTCAGTTTAGTTCCAGCTGCCTAAGTGGATACATATCTGCATTTTTCTGAGATGGCATCAAGAGGCTGCAAGCATCCGGCAGGCGCATTTTGCTATGTCTGCATGACCAAATTATCAAGACAAGAGCGAAAAGTACTCTGTGGAAGCATCTGCTAAGATGTGTGAGGCCTACAAGGCATATTTCGGCATGCCTGTGGGGATCAAGACAAACCCTGGTCCCTCATTTCACCTGCGAGCACTGCAAAAAACTCTGGAAGGTAAGATGGACAATTGTTGCTCGGAATTTTATGTTATAAAATTTGTTGAAATTTTAAAATTGTAAAGTTTTTTAATTTTAAAATGTTTTACAATTTTCAATGTTATTGAAAAAATATATCATATATGAAAAATGTTGCGAAATCTCTTACACATTAGTCATGGGTGAAATAAATGTATTTTTGTAGTATGGTACAGAGGGGAAAAGAGAGCCATGAAGTTCGCTATCCAAAATTTAAGCGGGAACCCACTGACCACTCAAGCAACAGCTACTTCTGCATGGTGGACCCTTCCAAACGTCGGAAAGGCAAGAATGCACCTGCTATCACGTATCGGACCTTCCTTCATCCATCGCCCGGTGCCACACTGCCATGAGCTCCCTGTACCCCTCCTCCGGAGATAGCAGCCTTCTTTAGAGAGAGCAGCAAGTCAGAGAGCGAGGAAGGCGTTGTAGATCCAGATGACAATTTCAGAGGTGGAGCTGAGGAGAGAAACCCATACTACCCCAACCAAAAAGACCTCAACGACTTGATTAGAGATCTTGGTCTTACCAAGTCCAATGCCGAGCTTTTGGCGTCTAGGCTCAAGCAGTGGAACTTGTTGGATGAAAGTGTGCAAGTCGCAGATCAGAGGAAGTGTCACCAACCTTTTTCCAGCTTCTTCACCCGTCAAGATGGGCTCTGCTTCTGCCACAATGTGACCAGTCTGTTCGAGGCAATGGAATCGCCTGTAACCAGAATGAGTGGCGCCTCTTCATTGACAGCTCATCCAGGAGCCTCAAAGCCGTGCTGCTCCATAATGGTAACAGGTACCCGTCTCTTCCCCTGGCTCACTCGGTGCACCTCAAAGAGGATTACAACAGCATTAAGACCTTGCTGGACACCTTGAAGTATGATGAGTACGGCTGGGAGGTCATAGGAGACTTCAAAATGGTGGCATTTTCTGATGGGTCTCAAGGCGGTTTACCAAGTTTCTGCTATCTTTGCCTTGGGACAGCAGGGACACCAAGGCGCACTACCACAGGCGGGACTGGCCACAGCGGACCAAGTTCTCTGTGGGGAGGAACAACGTCAAGTGGGAGCCACTGGTGGACCCCGGAAGGTGCTGATGCCACCACTGCATCAAATTGGGCCTTATGAAACAATTTGTCAGAGCTCTAGATAAAGGAGTCGGCAGCCTTCAAGTACCTTCAAGACTTCTTCCCTAAAGCTGTCTGAGGCAAAGGTCAAAGCCGGTGTCTTCGTCGGACCACAGATAAAGAAGATCCTGGAGTGCAATGAATTCCCCAGAAGCTCACTAGTAAGGAGAAAGCGGCTTGGAACAGCTTTGTCGCAGTGGTTACGGGGGGCTTCTGGGCAATCACAAGGCCGAAAACTATGTGGAGCTGGTTGAGACTCTGGTGAAGAACTATGGCACAATGGGCTGTAGGATGTCCCTCAAAGTCCATATCCTTGATGCTCATCTTGATAAATTCAAGGAGAACATGGGAGCATCATATCCTGATGTCACTATCACTATTATCTGCTGTATTATTGAATTGTGGTTTGTCACACTTGTACTTTGCTAGAACAAAAGTTATTGTATTTCTTGCTCTTATTGTATTACTTGTATTGTAACACTTGAAATGTATTTGCTTACGATTGTAAGTCGCCCTGGATAAGGGCGTCTGCTAAGAAATAAATAATAATAATAATAATACTCGGAGGAGCAAGGCGAGTGCTTCCACCAGGATATACTGGACTTTGAACGCCGCTACCAAGGACAGTATAATGAGAACATGACGGGAGACTACGTTTGGGGGCTTTGGATTAGTTATAATTCCCCTGTAACAATCTGCCAGCTGAACTAGACTGTTTTGTGTTATAAGAAAACCTTTGTATTGAACTCCCTGTCTGTCCTCTCAGCTCCTCGGGTGAAGGGAATGTTCAATCTGACACAACTTTGTATGAAAGTTAGGGGGTAAAATGGCACCACCTGCAGAGTGAAATGAGGTGAATTATTTGTTTTTACATTTGGGACCGAAGCAGCCTCATTTTTACTGTTTAACCCTTTGCAGTCCATTTATTAAGTGCGTGTCAGGTGAGTCAGGTCCAATTTATTTTCACACGAGCAGTTAATTTTAGATGTGCTGTTTAAAAGTATTTTTTTCCACAGTCAAATGGGTTTAAAAGGCCCCGCATATCAACAAAGCACTCACTAGGCATCTCCAGCCCCGCCCCACCCTTTCATTCGCTATAGCTTTCACATATGCTAAGAAATAAATAATAATAATAATAGTCGTACATACCGATCAATCATCTCCGGATCACTTGTTTTATCACCAAACACCTCAATAATGCAATCCAAGTCATTATTTTATTACTATAACATCTCAAAAAAGCTCTTCAAATGTCCGTGCTATTCTCTGAACGCTGATGCAGTAGCAGCCAGCTTGTTTCCTTATGGCAGCTGTTATCTGATGCCAGGGGCAAGTATGACTATTCATGAGATACACCCTTTTTTCGGCTTGTCTCGGCTCTTGGCGCTTCCACTCGGCCATTGAATGGTTTTTTCGGCTTTTTCTGGAGAAAAAACGACTAGAAACCCGTTTTTGGACCGGATAGGAATAACTGCAATGTCTGACCACAAAGGGTTAATCTCTGTCATGGTAGTGTTTTTTTTGTAATTGTAAACACACACAACTAAACAGTTTTTCAGCAGAAAATGTTCAGTATGTCCTGAGTATTTATTGATTACAAATAAATCAATAACACCAAGTGGTTGATTGTGTTTAGCTTCTGTTCTCCACAAGTTCACTGGTTCCTGTTTTTTCTTCAACATTCAACATTTTTTAAAATGAATTTTGGTGGATGACCACAGGAATGAAAAACAGGGGAGGTGGGGGTGGGAACTGTTGAACTTATATCATTAGAAATATAACAATGTGTTTTAAACATTAAATAATATAACAATAAATAGCTCAAATCATTCAGGAGTGTTGTTTACACTGTGTTTTGTCCTGTGACTGTATTATCCAACAATAATGTACTCCATTAGCTTGTTTTTTCTCGGATTGTCTGTCTCAGATGAAAGCTGAATTCAAGGGTCTGTGATATATATATATATATATATATATATATATATATATATATATATATATTGTAACACAGCAGGGAGGGGGTTAATCCTCCCTGTGTGAAAAAGACATGTGCAAATGCACATTTGTTTTAATTTAATTGTTTTGTTTATTGTTTAATTTAAATTGTTAATTGTTTGATTGTTAACCTGGATAGTAATTGTAAATTAGGACCAGGTGCAGGGTATAAAAGGGAAGCAGTCAGTCTGCTCAGGGCTGCTGAGGAGAAGGAGGCAGAAATGGGTGCTCTGCTTCCAAGCAGTCGTGAACAAGTCAAAGTAAGTTTAAAGAAGAGTGTGTTTTTGTGTTTAGCAGGTAAACAGCTTAGCCATTCTGCTATATAGTGAGGTTCCAGTGTGTTTAGTTAGTGCTCATTTAAGAGCTAGGTGTTTATTTTGTGTTTTATTTTGTTTTTGTGTTTATTAAAAATAGCGCGTCAGCACGTTTAAAAACTCCATTCCTGTGTTGGCTCTGTGCTTTTAAAAGGGGCAAAGAACCGTGTATATACCTAAAATGAAAAAGACCAGGTTTAACAAGATGGTTAAACAGATCAATACAAAATTTTTAAAAAATTGCATAAGTGAAACTTTCACGCAAGCCTGGCTGTTTATTATTTCGTCAGCTTGCGAATGGTCATCTGTGACAGAGAGCGAATGAATCTGAATCAACAATCTCCCTCTTGACCTGTGAGAGCACTGTACAGCAGGAATTGAGTGCCCCATACTGAATGTTTCGGCAGTTCATTCCGGGGGCCGGAAGCCGGCCATTCAGGAAAAGGATGGCGTCACGGTACCAGGAGTCCCTGCCCTAGTACGGTAAGCAAAGTTTCATTCATGAATTGGAGGAGATGTGATTGAACTAGCTATCGGAGGGGGCGGGGCTGAGGGTACTTTAGGGGGACGTGACACCGTAATCGGTTCCTTTGTTGTGGTTGATGGCAGGAAACGAGTCATTGCCAGACTAATTAAGCACGGATCTGGAAGATGCAGCCTGGGGCCAGCGATTCACACGGACTTCACTGCACCTGCACTTAACCGGCACCACTGTTTCCAGCACTGCACCTTCACTGAGAGCACTCACTGTCTGGAGACGTGTCTGTGTTCGTGTTGTGTCTGTGTTTTTTGATTATTATTTGGGGACTACAACCCCTTGTTGTGGCGTTGGCAATACACATTGTTGGGTAGAGCCAGCTTTATCATTTAAACCCGGTCAAGGAGACCATAAGGATATTGAAAGAAAGAAATTGAACTGTGAATTCTGTGTTTGTCCTTGTTTGGAGCACCTTCATCACCTTATCACTACCCATGGCAACCCACACGTTCACACAGCTTCAAAAGCAGTGGTTTTGATCAGCATACACAAAGACAGAAGTAACACTGTGAATGCTACAAAACTATGGACATGTTTATAGCAAAGAATGAGCGCAGAGAAGCCGGCTTTGGGTGTGATAGTGAATGTTTCTGCATTTGTCCTATTGTAACACTATAGAAGACTGTTGAAACATTTGTTACCATTTCATGTAATTTGTGTCCGAAGCAGTAAATAATTGTAGAACTTAAAAAATAGCTAGCTTTTAGGTAGGCTGTAAAGATAAAGAAATACTATGTACACGGCAGTTTAATATTCTTTATCAATACATTCTTTATCAATGTAAATGATGTACATGGTCATTTTCTGTTTTGTTTAAAAAAAAAAAAACATTACATTTATTTTATTTTGAAGTTTTTTATTTTATTTTTTAATTAATTATTAATAATAATAATAATAATAATAATAATAATAATAGGTATTTTCCATTCATAGCCTGCTTTGTATTTTCCATTCATGACCTGCCACTATATCTGAAATACAAGAGAACACAGCAACGCGTGCTTCCTGTACTGTGTGTGCGTTTGTGTCTGTGTGTCTCTGTGTGTCTCTGGGTGTGTCTGTGTGTCTCTGTGTGCCTGTGCTGCTGTTTAACCCTATGCTGAATACGGAAAATATCCATATTTGGTTTTGAATATGAACACCTTGTGTTTAATTGCTTGTAGCTCTTAAACCGTAAATCAGAAATAAAAACCCAATACACCTACAGAAAGGCATTTAGTAGATATTTTCAGTAATGTGGTTTATTTTAAAATTGGGTGATTTTTTTCAACCATTTTTACAATCACTCCATTGAAAAAGATGTATATTTTAAAAATTGTTTCATATGGTAGCTGTATATGCACAATTTCCCAAGGATTTGAAATCTGAAATCAGAATTTAATTATCTTGTACAGTTTCAGAGCTAGATAAGGTTGTATAATACCACATATTTTACAAAAATCAACCATGGAAATGGCAAATATGAAATATTAATAAAAACATTTTAAAAACTGCCAATTTCATCCTCTTTGTAAGGTACATATAAAAAAAAAAACTTGGAGGATATTGTTGCTTCACAATTTCTCAAGGATTTCAAATCTGAAGTCTGAATTGAAATATCTTGAACAGTTGCAGAGCTAGATATGGTTTTATAATGTATGGAATTTTAGAAAGAAAAAAAATCAACCTGTGAAATGGCAAATGCCATTATTACCCTGTTTGAGATACAATTATATTTAAGTATAAAAATGAAGAAACAACACACAAGGTAAAATAAACTTAGACAAAATTAAGATGTTTATTTTCAAAACTACAATAAATAATAAATCAAGACTCTGAAGAGGAGGAGGGCCCTGACTGAGACTGAAACAGATGCTAGAACTGCTTGTCTCCATCCATCTTCTAGCTTACACACACCTACACAAAACATTAAAATACCAATTAATAATAATAAACAATTCTCCATCTTTTTTTCACACACAGAAAAATTAAACAGACAATAAAATAACAAAAGTAAACTAATAATAAAATAGATGGATGATTAATAACTACAATTAAATAATGCCTCACTGTTCTTTACACAAACAAAATAAAATATTCATGGCTAAATAATACACAAATAAAATAAATCATGATAAAATACATGGCTAAATTATAACTAACTTACTGCTAAATCATCCCTCTCTCTCTTCTAATAAAATATGAAGTAATTACCAAAAGTTAAAATAAATTAAAACAGCTAAATAATGATAATATTGACTAACGTTTCAGGTAAAAATGATACGTCCTAAAAATAAAAAAAACAACAACAAACAAACATATCGAAAGAATCAACATATACTGCTGATGTAGTTTCACATCACACACAGTATGTCTAGTTTCTCCTGAGGAGAAACAACTTAAAAAAGGGAAAATAAACTAAAATGAACACGAACAGAAGTGAAACTAACTGAAATATTTTTTATTTTATTTTTGTTATATGCTAGTACAGTAGTTACTCTTGTTTGGATCTTACATAGTTAGCTCTGTCTAGCAAGCAAGCAAGCAAAGACACACAGAGACCGACATGACACAGCATTTTTTTTTAAACCCAAGAAACATTAAGTTTTAAAAACAAAATAAGTAAAGAAAACAATACGACTAATTATTTTAAGTATTTACCTTTTAGATTATGTGTTGATTATCAGTCCTGGAATTGTAGAATTGTAGATAAAGAACTTCGAGTCCACTGTCCACTCAGTCGTAATGGCACTGGCAACTCAAAATAATATATGCCACACCCATCCTAGCCTTAAACCAATGGTATAATGACACGGCCCGTGGTCATGACAATGACCCAAACACAAAAAAAACAAGATAGCTGGTGTACGGCTGAGAAATGACCTTTTTATCATCATGAATTTTTCTATGAAATTAGAGAGCGTCGGCTGGAAAGGGTTAAGACTCTTGTCTTGGGTGAGGCTTGGTTTTAACACCTTTTCTTGGTGGTTGTTCTCCAGGAAAAGACCTTCACAAGCTCGTTGGCAACAGATTTGGCTGAGGTGGAGCGAAGGGGAATGGCCTCAGGATAACGCGTGGAGTAATCTAGAATGACCAATAGGTGTGTGTATCCTGCCGCACTCCTCTCCAGCGGCCCAACCAAATCCATTCCAATACGCTCAAACAGAGCTTCCACTAGGGGCAACGGCACCAGTGGGGCTCGTGGGACGGCTCTAGGACTGGCCTTCTAACACTGTATAGCAAATTAGACAGTTTATTTAATAGCACTCATTCCATTATTGCAAAGTGATAGAACAGCAAACAAATCTAACAAATATATTCTTATGCAGATTATAGTAGCTATATAGTAATAGAAATAGCCTTGTATGTATTATTATTATTATTATTATTATTATTATTATTAAGCAGACGTTCTTATCCAAAGTGACCTCCAGAGACTAAGGGGTGAACTCTGCATCATCAACAACTGCTGCTGTTGCTGTTGCAGAGTCACTTCCAATATGAGCTTGTTTGTTTTGTGTCTCATCTGAAGGAACTCTTTTGCAAGGCAGGGCTGGAAGTCTTGTCCTCTGGATCAGAATCCCCAAGTAGTTCCCAGATGCTCATGTACTTTCTCCTGATATACCAGCTAAAAACCAACTTTAGACTATATGCATGTCCTGAGCTAATTGACAGTTATAACCTTTCCCTCTGTTTCCTTAACATACAACTTCAATTGCATGCATGACCTTATTGGTTACATTGTATCAGGCTCATAACATGCCCTGTATCTAATCCTTTGCAAAGTCTGAATAACCAAGCTTTAAGTATAGGCTGATAGGCATTGAGGAATGGACCTTCAAAACAATTTCAACACATTGCAGACTCTGCCCGACACCCTATTGTCCAGTAGTGTGTACAACCCTAACATATAACATGAAAAGAAAGAAAGAAAGAAAGAAAGAGAAAGAAAGAAATGGGAGAGACTAAAAAGTGATACAGAAATAGGGACTGGGGAGATAAACACACTATTGATCTTCCATATTGACTGCTTGATTTTACGCAATTAATCCACATGGACAATGTCACATTGAGCACATGTCACATTGAACTTTCATACAAAGGAGTGGAGAGGACAGACAGGGAGTTCAATACAAAGGTTTTCTAGTTCAGCTGGCAGATTGTTACAGAAGAATCAGAAAAAACAAATAACCCAGGATAGAGCGGCTCAGTGAATGTGGTTTGGAATCTGTGCAGGAGGGTCATTGTGTCAGAGACGCCATAAAATGACAGAGTGCCAGCATTAAAGTCCAGATACACTCCTATTCTGGGGGAGCAGGTTGCAGTTATTGCAGTGTGATTGTTATTGTGCCAGGCAGTGTAACTGGAACAAGAGCAGTCCAAACTCCAGGACTTGTCATTATATCCAAGGAGACAGGAAACATCCCCTCCTTTCCTGCTAATTCCTTTATATGTCACTCCTATTTCAGCTAATGTCCCACTCCTCTCAATCTCCCAGTAACAGCGGGTCCTACATAAACCCTCTCTGCAAAGCACTTGTGGCAGGCAGACAAATCTCTCTGCGTGATCAGGATATGGCTGGGTCTCTCTCCTCCATGTTACCTTTCTGTTCTCTTCAGACAGACAGAGCTTTCTATGTTCTGTGTTGGGGTCCAGTGTGAGCTGACAGGAATCTGATTGAAGAGAAGATGACAGATAGAGGAGAGACGGTTAGAAAAGTCAAAGCACTGAGAAAATAATCTCCACTAGGATTGAATGGTACAGAACCTCCCTCCTCCCAGCTCCCTCCTCCATGGTTCATCCTCCATGCTCACTGTTCCCTCATCCTTCTCACTCTATGTTCCCTGCTCCCTCTTCCCTCCTCCCAGCTTCCTCCTCCCTGCTCCCTCATCCCTGCTCCCTCCTCTCTCTTCTATGCTCCCTCCTCCATGCACTCTTTTCACTGCTCTCTCTTCCCTGCTCCCTCTTACCTGCTGCCTTCTCCCTAGTGCCTCCTCCATCCTCCCTGCTCCATCCTCCCTGCTGTCTACTTCCCACTCCCTCCTCCCTGCCATTTCCTCCCTGCTCCCTCCTCCTATCTCCATGCTCCCGCTTCCCTGCTTCCTCCTCTTGGCTCAATGCTCCCTCCTCCCTGCTGTTCCTCCCTGCTCCCTCCTCCCTGCTCAATGCTACCACCTCTCCGGTCAATGCTCCCTGCTCTCTCCTCCATGTGCACTCCTCCTTGCTGCTTCATCCCTTGTTTCCTTCCTGCTCCCTCCTCCCTGCTATCTCCTCCCTGCTCCCTCCTCCCTCCTCCCTCCTCCCTACTGTTTCCTCCCTGCTCCCTCCTCCTGCTGTCTCCTCCCTGCTGCATCCTCCTTGCTGCTTCCTCCTTGCTCCCTGCTCCATACTCCCTGCTCCATACTCCCTCATCCATGCTCTCCTCCTCCCTGCTGTCTCCTTCCTGCTCCCTCCTCCCTGCTATTTCCTCCCTGCTCCCCCCTCACTGCTCAATGCTCCCTCCTCCCTGCTCCATCCTCCCTGCTGCCTCCTCCCTGCTGTCTCCTCGCTGCTGTTTCTCTGTGCTCCCTCCTTCTCCATGCTCTCCTCCATGCTGTCTACTCTCTGCTGTTTCCTCCCTGCTCCCTCCTCCCTCCTCCCTCCTCCCTCCTCCATGCTCCCTCCTCCCTGCTATTTCCTCCTTGCTGTCTCCTCCCTGCTCCCTGCTCTCTGCCTCCTCCCCAAAGCTGCCACCTCCATTCTGCCTCCTCTTTGCTCCCTGCAATTTTATATTTAGAAAGTTTAACCCCTACGTGCCGGACTGCTATAATCTGTGGTTTTAAATACTTTTTTCTGGGATTCTCACGGCCCTAATAAGCCATGGGTCAATCAAATCAGTCTTTCTGAGCATAGGCAATAGGAACAAAATAACTCAATTTTGATGATATGGTAAAAATGTATATACAGAAAACGTGTATTTTGAAGTGGAAGAATACACCACACTACATCACTTTTATTTGTTTGTTTATTTATTTATTTCTATGTTTGTTTGTTTTCTTGCCTACAGTGGTGGCCACATTTATTGCATCACCCCATTATCTTTACGATTGCTGCTTTATGATCACCATAAAGTTAGTTTTTTCTATAGATTTTTTTACATGATGTTTATGTGCCAAAATGAAATGCATTGTTTGTATTTGTAGTTCATCTTTTTTGTTGTTGTTATGGTTTGTTTTTCTTTAGAATTTTGTTTTGTTTTGTTTGATATTCGTGGTTATATTGAATTCTATAGTGTTTGTATATAATATGATTTTTCTTGTCAGAACGCAAAATTATTGAATAATTTAATAAAAACAACTGCATTTTGTACTTGTACATTCATATATTTTAATGTTAAAAGTTGTTACATACGATTTGGCAATGTACTTTGTGATATTTTACTTAGTGTGGACTACCATAAAATACCAGTATTTTTTTTTTCTATAACTAACTTAGAAAGGCAGTTTTTAAAAAATATGATTTATTATTATAAATTTTGTTATGATTTATTTGGGGTGCGCAGCTTATATAAAACAATTATACATTCCACAACAAAATAAATTTGTAGCAGGGCGATTGCCCTGCATGTGTGTGTTAGTGTTGGTATCATTTGTATGGGGAAATGGAAATTGGAGTTGATTTGTTTAATTACATTTATTGTTTACAGACGGGCGCTCAATTGAGACTTGCTGCCTGCTAGGCTTGGTTGAGGGGAAGGGCATCAAGTGATTGGCTGTGCTGGACCTCAATCAGCAGGTGGGCGGGTCTCGACCGAGAATCCGTCAGTTCAAAAGCATCCGCGGGAGATGGTTCGGGGCGACTGCAACGCCATGCCAGAGGGGAGCGGCGTATACTCAAGAGGAAAGGGTCCGCTCTGCAGGAATGACAGCTACACAACCCGGAGACTGCAAGCGGTGCTTGTGAAGGCAATGTCCAGCCAAGGCCGTATGAAGCAGTACGAGTCGTCGTATGAATACCGGCTCATGAGTAGGTTAGTTAGGGGATTGTGATCCCATGTGATGTATAGCGAGGGTTACGTAGTGTAGCCGGTTCCTGGAGCGGGGCGCCTCGTTTTTGGCTAGCGCTCGCCCTCTGGGGCACTTTTTATTTGTAGTTTTTGTACTGTGTTTTATTTTTGCCTTTTGTAAAGCTTGCTGTATGTGTCCTCTGTGCGTTACCATGGCTGGTAACGTCACATGACCACCTTTACTTTCTTTTCTGTATTGCTAAACAGCGGCTATCCACGCACGTGACGTAAGACCCTGTCACAACATTATATAATTGGAAGCAGCTATTTAAGGCCTTTCTGTGGATATATTGGGTTTTAATTTCTGATTTAAGGTTGAGCTAAAACACAAAGGGGTCACATTCATGCCCATATATGGTCATTCTGCTTAGGCATCAATGGGTTAAGGTTGATAATCAATAGATTTGATCTATAATTCTTACTTGAGATTGATTTCTGACTTTGGATACATTCTCTCTTTTTATTTTTCTGTCTTCAATAAACTGCTACTATTAATTAAACCCTCTTGCTGTTTGATTGTTTTGTTCATTATAATTCCTCGATCTTATCGAACTTCTTCAATTGGAACCAATCAAATGCTCTGCATAAAATTATAGTTCAATTAATTTTCCTACAGGATATGTGTTTCCATTTTATCCACTCAGACACCTTGCTTACTAAATATCTTCAATAGAACATCATCCACTCTTCAAATATATGTCTGTAGCAGGGCAGGAGCCCTGCACATGAAGAGTGGGTTTTGTGTATATATTGTCAATAGTATTGCGTAAATGTGTGTAATTATTGTAAATGATTAATGAAGTACCTGACGCTCCTGCGAGAGCCTCACTGCTGTGTGTGATTTGCCAGCTGTGGATAATCAGCAGGTAGGTGTGTTCCAGCACAGCATCAGGTATAAAGAGGTCCTGTCTGTTCACCTCAGGGCTGCTGCAAAGCCACAGACAATGGGCTGAAGATCCATGATACCAGAACATAGAGACCAAAATATGTTGCTGAAATCCTCCGATCGTCGAGATGGTGAACCACGATTGGAGCCAAAAGAAGAAGCCAAAACCCCCGATGGCCGGAGTCGGGGTTTGTGTTGATACATAAAGATTAGTTCGGGGATAGTAGATCCCCATAAAGTATAGCGAGGTGAGCAAGCGGGACCTCCATGCATTATGGAGTAGCACATGCCGTTTTTACAGCACCTTTTATTTTATAGTTTTTTGTATTGTGTTTATTTTGTTTTTTGTACGCTGGCCGTATGGTTGGTAGTGTCATGTGATCTGTTCTCACTGTGTGTGTGTAAATAAATCCTGCGTGCCTGCGGAGCATGTCTGCCTGCCTGTAACTCAGCAAGTACCCAGTTAAAATATCTAACATTGTAATGAGCAATCAATCCCACAAGTGCAGTGATACTGTGTGGCGGAGTGTCCCGCCCCTATTTATTATTATTTGTATTTGTTTGCGGCGCGGATTAAAGCGTCACATCTTTTGTTATTGTTTTTTATATTTATAATTTAAAACCCGTGAGGATGCGTGGCTGATCAGCTACTGATTATTTAACTAGCTGACAGTCACGCATCCTTACCAAACGCGTGCAGACTGTGGGGTAATAAGATAATTAACAGCTAGTTAACCCCTCGGCCAGAGTATAAGAACCTGCAGCTGTCCGTGCTGCGGGGTTGGTTGTTGAGTGTAGAGAGTACAGGAGAGCGGTGAGAGAGCGAGGAGAATATAAAAAAAAATTGCTATATTTAAAAATATACTTGTTTCTATTTGTTTGGCCATCGCGCCTTTTTGTTTTCTGTTTTGATGTTTTGTTTAAATCTTTTGTTTTGTTTATTTGATTTATTAAACACGCTGAGTGCCGTTGCATTCAGCTTCACCCGCCCATCCACTGTTTTGGTTCAGTTACTTCCTGGTCCGTGACGTCACCACACCTCACCACTGCAAGCCATCCTGCCACATACTGCAATATACATTTACTACCAGCAAATGTATATTGCAGTATTGGGAGGGATAGCTGTTTATTTTACCCCACAACTGGTTTCACATGCATTGTACATGTATTAAATGATGGGATGATTATCTGCCTAATAGGCAGACCTGCCTGCCAGTCGAAGTTCGGGGCAAACTTCTCCCCTGTGCCTAACTTGTGAAACAGCATTTAGTAGCACAAGAGTGACGACATCACACAGCGTGACGTGGCTTAAAGGCACAAAGACCAACATAAAGGATCATTACAACGTGCCGCCCTCTTCGTTTCTTTGAGCACACAAATGTTTGTCTGCTCTGGGTGCAGCAATCAGCTTATAAAATTTCCTCAAACCCCTCCACATTAACACTATGTGTCAAGGTAATTATAGGCCATTGTATATTTCAATACCGTTAGTTAGCTCGGCTTGCGTATTTTGAAAAAAAAAATTGGGGAAGCAACTTTTATATATATATATATATATATATATATATATATATATATATATATATAAATAGTATATTTCTAGTTCATTTGGTATCAAATTTAAATAAATCACAACTCTGGATGCAGAATTGACATTTTAAAACAACATCTTGCGCTTTAACTTGCACCCAGACCTAGTACTACTAGTAATACGGAAGCCGGTTCATACTGGGCTGGGTCTGCTGGCTGGATCTCTCAGCTCGGGTTAGGTATATGGGTCATGGGGTCACTCTGTCCCAAATGGAACAGTCATATATGTTTCTTACCTCAGTGTGGAGTAGTGGTTATTGCTCTGGACTCTTGACTGGAGGGTCGTGGGTTCAATCCCAGGTGGGGGACACTGCTGTTGTAACTTTGAGCAAGGACATTACCTAGATTGCTGTATTAAAAACTATTAAATAATATGATAATGATATTGCCATGTTTATGTTATGATCATATATTGAACATATATTAATTTTATACAAAATGTGGCCACTTTCTTAGAAGTCTACTTATATTTAACACATAAGAAGAATATTTTGTATACATGGGGCGGCACGGTGGCATTGTGGTTAGCTCTGCTGCCTCACAGTTCCAGGGTCCTGGGTTCGAACCCGGCCTCAGGGGTCTGTCTGCGTGGAGTTTGCATGTTCTCCCCATGTTTGTGTTGTGGGTTTTATCCGGGTACTCTGGTTTCCTACCAAAGACATGCCGTTCAGATTGGCTAGTCAATCTAAATTGCCCTCTGTGTGAGTGGTGCCCTGTGATGGACTGGCTTCTTGATCATGGTATAGTCCCACCTGTGCCCTGTGCCTGCCTGGTTACTCTGGTTTACCAGGACTGTCATGGATTTCAGAGTGGTGATGTCAGAACAAGGAAGTAAATACAGACACGACTGGTGAAATGAAATGATGGATGCGCTTGTTTGCGCCGGTTTATTGCAAAACAGAAAATAAAAGGTTTGAACACAAAACAAAACAAGACACGGCACTGAACAAACAAAACAGCACAATGGCCAAAGTAAATAGACAGACACAAACACAGTGGACGAACGCTACACAAACAAGTATTGTGCTGGCTCTCTAGCACGCTAGCAATTGCTTCCTTAATTATATTGCTCCTCTCTCTTATCCCGTACCTCCTCACTGTTCACCCAACCCCGAGTGGGTGAAAACATGCTGCTTTTATGCAGTTGTACCGAGACTCGATTTCTAGTCAATCATTCGATTGGAATCTCGGTACAACTGCACGTGAATTAATTAAGTGCAATCCCGTGACACACATTATACCCATTTTATCTGCACGTGAAGTGATGTGCAATCCTCGTGCCTGAATACAAGTATACATTTTACATCACTTGTGTTACACAGACCCATTTATATCCCGTGCACCAACATCTATACACCAACATTTACACACAACACGTAACATATAACACAAATAAATAGCACAGGGGCAGGGCCACATTGCCACAAGGACCCTCTAAAATTATTAAGCAGTTATGATAATGGATGGATTGAAGATATAAGTAGACTATATTGACAAGTATATGAAACATATAATGCTCATGTATTGATTACTCTTACATACATTACGGCTATTACTTACATGTTCCATGTGTAACAAAGAGCTCTCAGCACTCAGACATCCAGAAATATTACCAGAATAAAGAGCACCACAAACCAAACCAAAGCAAGCAGAAAGCATTTAGTAAATAGGAGCAAATATGTTTAGAAAATTATTATGGGATATAAGAATAAAAGAACAGATTAACTGGCCAGGGATTATACCAGTTTTAATTAAAAAAATGGTATGTGATGGAATTAGAGCAACACAGATAGTGCTGAGTACCAGACATGTCTCAAAGTGGCAATATATGATATAAGATTAATCTATTTGCAATATATTAGTATTATTCATTTCATATACTTGGCAATATTAGAATCATATCCATCCATTATCATAACCGCTTATTCCTTTAAAGGGTCGCGGTGAGCCAGAGCCTAACTCAGCAGACACAGGCAGGACTACACCCTGGACAGGATGCCAGTCCATCGCAGGGCACCACACACTCACACCCACAGATGGCAATTTAGTGTGACCAATCAACATGAACAGCATGTCTTTGGACTGTGGGAGGAAAACGGTGTACCCAGAGAAAACCCATGTGAACACGGGGAGAACATGCAAACTCCATAAATTAAACTTAGGACCCTGGCACTGTGAGGCAGCAGCGCTAACCACCATGCCACTGTGCTGCCTAAGTATCATATATGTAGTTGATACAAGAAAAGTGTTCCATGTGGGAATTGATAATATGTATGTATGTGCATATAAGCATATTATATAAACATGTATAGTCCATATATCACTCCTAAGAAACATAATACGAACTTATAACACCTATCCTATCATTCATATATGATTTCTATAGATTTTTCCGTATGGGCAGGATCACCTAGAATTACATATTCATCTCAGGGGTAAGTACAAAGAAAAACTGGATCTGCAAATGATTCCTTAAAGTGATGCTAACAGTGTTTTGTTGGTTTAGTACATTTCACACTAGACTGGTTTGTAGTGATTGTGACGGGTGCAACACTTTAGTACATCTAGCCCCTAGTGCAGGGGTCTTCAATCGTGGTCCTGGAGAGCCCCTATCCAGTATGTTTTATAGGTCAACCTAAATCACCATTTAAAAAAAAACTGGGAACACATGGAAGTTATCAATTAATTAAGAAAATAACTAAATCAATTAAGTTCATTGATGGCTGAAGGGGTGTTTTTAAAATCTCCAAATGACTTAATTTAACAAAGCACTGCCTGCTTGATTGATCACAATGAAATTGTTCTGGGTGTTTAGAAATGGATAATTGAATACCTATAAAACCTGCTGGAAAGGGATTGGAGACCACTGCCCTAGTGATTCTGGATGGTGCAGTGACAGGCAGAGAAGACTGCAGGTGGCTAAAATAACCAAGAATAACCACACAGACTCTTGATGATTTACGAATCAGCATAGAAATCTCTTTGGTTTTATTTCAAAGTATTAATTGAATCAAGTGATATACAATATTGACAATCCAGGCAGTTTGGTGTCAAAGCTAACTAACAGTATTTCAACACTATTTAAGCAACATAGATATGATTACATAACATTTTAGTATTTTAATACGTGTTACAAATATGGCTACATTTCAGTGTAAAACACTCACTACAAGCATACAATAATATAACTTCCCTGCAGTACCAGTAATCCTATTCCAACAACACACTGCTTAAATGAACGTGACAGACCAGCCAGTCTGTGTTATCAGTGCTGAGTGGTAACATATTGTGGATTGCTTCAAGATTATATGGTACTTTTCCCTCATCTTTTCTACCTAGAACAATTACCTCACACTGATTACAGACAAACTGGACATATCCATCCATCCATTATCATCAACCGCTTAATCCTTTACAGGGTCGTGGTGAGCCGGAGCCTAACCCGGCATACACAGAGCGCAAGGTGAGACTACACCCTGGACGGGATGCCAGTCCATCGCAGGGCACCACACTCAAACACTCACTCACACTGAGGGCAATTTAGAGTGACCAATCAACCTGAACAGCATGTCTTTGGACTGTGGAAGGAAACCGGAGTACCCATAGAAAACCCACAATGTGAACACAGTGGGGAGAACATGCAAACTCCACACAGACAGACCCCTTGGATTTGAACCTAGGACCCTGGCACTACGCAACCGTGCCGCCCACTGGGCATATCAATATGTTGAATAGAATACTTATTCCCTGCCAGGCAAAGACATATGCCCAGGACTGAGAGCTTGCTTTCTCATTACCTACAGTTTCCTACAGATTATAACAAGGTTACAAAAAGTTCCCATACATAATAATGTTGTCGAAAGAGCAAAGAGAGTTATATTAGTAATATGTAAGATACACAAGGTTTCTAATTTATATTAGTCTTGCTAAAACGCCAGGATCAGTTTCTTATCAAACTCAAACTCAGGAATAAAAAAATAAATCAGTTGATGTACACAATATTTTTTTGAAATGATTAAAAAATTATTTTGCACATCCAGTAAAGGAGCGTGCCAGAGTGGAGGATGCTCTCTATAGCCCACTTATCACTTATCTGTGTACTGTCATGACTTCTTTTAAGGTGGTACGGCTGAATTACAATTTTAGATAGCTTTGGTTTGTTTAATTGAACAACTCTTGCTTTGAAACTTCATGTTGTATTTGATTTTTGTATAATTTATTACATTTCTATTCAAACATAAACTAAACTAAAATTCAAAATGCTGTATAATGAATACTTCATCCTTAAAACTATTTTGTTGTTGGATTGTTTTTTCTCCAAGTAACTAAAGAGTTGGTCTTCCGGGACATGTCATTTTTAATGGATGTTTTCGGGGAGGCAGACACATTTTAGGTGCAGTGCCTGCCACACCTCTCCTCCTCTTTATGTCACCACTGTACAATGCTGAATCGCTATCTTAATTTGGATCAATAAAACAATCAGAAAGTGTTTTTGAACATTTCATCAATCAATCTCCATTCCCGAGGTGTTCTACTGTAACTTGTACTTGCCATCCATTGTAAATTCAACAGCACTCCTACTTGCTCCTCAGGGAAATCATGACTTTAATGTAATGCATTATGTAATCCAATCAACCCCTAACCAGACCCTATAAATTCTGTAATGGATTTAACTGGAACAGCCAAGGAAACCTGTGCTAACTAAATACATGTAGAAAGAAAAAAATGCTTAGAAATCTGCCATTTTATACATATAGATCACATTAGTTGTGTAGAAAAAACTGTAAAAAATGCTTCTAGATTCTACATACTTGTTGACACACCCTAACCGTAACCCAAACTCTGCCTCGGCGAAGCAGACTCTCCATAAAGGCTCTGCGGATGTATCTGATTGGAATATTAGCTCCCACTGGAATGTGGACCTGAGCAACTGTGGTGCTTCGACCTGGAACCCTTGGCCTGCTTATTTGCATCTGGAAGTTATTGTACTGCACCCTGTCTCTGACGAACACTCCCTGAAGGTCAATGCGCAAGTCATTTAAAGTCATTAGGGTCCCTGGTGTAGCTCTCGAGTAAAAGTCGCACTGAGCTATTACATCGGTAGCCTCTTCAAAGTATGCACCGTCCACAATTTTCTCAGTGTGCTCTACTGTAAAGATGGTCTGTCTCCTGTTGCCCTTATCTTCTATTTGGCAGATAAGTTCTTGATCAGATATTGCTCGTTTGCGTGTTTTCAAGGATTGATAGGCACACTCATCACCTTGGATAATCCCACAATAGCCCCATGACTCCTGAGTATAGCACCAGTTGTATTTGTATCCATGTGATCCACATGTGTGGTCTGCCCTGCAGGTTTCATTTCTGAAAGTGACAAAAGGCAGTGGGGAGCAGTAGTCCCAGCCTTTCAAAGTGTTACACCAAAAATAACCTTTTTTGTCAGACCTCCTGCATTCATCTTGACATTTAGCATTGTAATAACTGCTCCTGTACACCAGTTCTCTCACCTCAACCTGCCCACATTTCCCCCAGCCACCCTTTTCTAAGTTGCACCAATCATACTTTTGTCCGTACCGCCCACAGGGATGGTCTGGTTTACATTTGTTACCATAAATATCCACATTCTTAATAGGTGAGCAGTAGTCCCAGCCTTTTCTTGTTTTACACCAAAAATAAGCTTTCTCCCGTTTTTCACAACTATCTTGACAGGGCACTAGGTATTGAGAGGCAAGATGCACTTGGTCATTAATAAACAATCCACAGTAACCCCATTTGAGTGAATCTATATAGCACCAGTAATACTGTTCTCCATGTTTATCACAGCGGTGATCCTCCTTGCATTTCCTCCCAAGGTAATCCTGTCCATCTTGTGGAGAGCAGTACATGGACATCTCATGTCCACCTGTGAAGCTTTGGCAGGTGTATTTACCATAATTCAACTGACAGTCATCAAGACAGACAGTGCCATGGTACGTTAAACTGGACATTCCTGATGCACTTTGCAGCTGAGCTATCAGAAGAAAAACAACAGCCAGTTGATACTCCATGGTTGTGACCTACAATAAAAGTGAAATCCAGTGTTATTATTCAACACCCCTGTGTCTATGCAGACTTGTAGTATACTGAACTATTTCTGTTTTTTTATTCTTTATGCTTGTTGAAGGTGTTGCATGTCACTTTCTCTGAACCTTTCACACCATTTTTACACAGACAACAATATATACAGTTTAAACAATACAGTACCTATATGTATATTAAAAACGACATTAAGTGACAGTAAGAGTTTCTAGTAAACTAGGTCCCCTTAGCAAAAGCATCAAGGCTTATACAGTATTACACAAATAAGTTATCGTTTCTTTCAAATTGTACAAGTAAAACATAATAAATGCGGTTCATCGAACATAAACACGCGTTACTACTATACGTTGATAAGATTAATATTTCTGCTTACACTAGCATAAACAATTGATAAGTTTAATATGTTTTATTACAGATTTGTAGTTTGTTATTGTTTAGTTTTTTTAACAGCCCTTGCTTTGTAAAAGAGAGGTTCTGCGTACCGGCCTGCAGCTATACACTCTGGATCACTCCTCGCCCCAGCTCGGCTCAGGCATAAGTCAACAATCAACAATAAACTAGCAGCCGTTTTTTTTTTGTTTTTTTTTTGTTATTTGAGCGCAAAAAATTGTCTGCATAATTTGTAAAAACTATTTTTTTCGCCATTCTGTAACTTTAAAACTACCAAAAGATTCTTTGTGACACTGACACCAAACGTGCCAAATGGCGTCCCGATCGGTTTTGAAATGGCCAAGAAAACATACCCCTTAAAATCGGTTTTAAACAAGAAACTGTCTGCCACTCTACCGAGCTGTTATAATTTATTATAGTCCACAACTTACAAGCGAATATTAATGTAAACAGAACAAGCAGATATAGCAACACAAAGCACACCACAAAACCCGACCTCTACAAACAGCATTAACTAACATAGATAAACTAACTCCTTATGGGATCCAGACAGCTAGCATGTTTTCTGAATTCCGTTCTAGTTCTTCATTAAAAATCACAAAACAATCAATTTATTGTAATGTTGGGACTGAAACTATTTAGTTATTACATAAAGTGTAGTTAGCCTATTTCATAGGGCAGTGTCACTTGTGTTGTAGTAAAGCACGTTATTATTAATTTCTTAGCAGAAACCCTTAATCAGGGCGACTTATAATTGTTACAATTATATAACATTATTTTTTACATACAATTACCCATTTATACAGTTGGGTTTTTTTACTGGAGCAATCTAGGTAAAGTACCTTGCTCAAAGTACAGCAGCAGTGTCCCCACCTGGGATTGAACCCATGACCCTCCGATCCAGAGCCCCCCTAACCACTGCTCCACACTTCTGCCATGTAATCAAAAAAGTTGTAAGCAGGTCAATACCTAAACTAGGAGTTGTGTGGTGTTATAATTAGGGCCCTGCATTTTTCGCTACCTGTTTTTTAAACTGTATTTCAGGCCTCCAGCCACACAATGCTGATATAGCCTCCTCATTCAGCAACCGATTGTGCAATCATTAACAATCATCCCATTGTCTTACTTTAATCAGCTGAATTAATCATTCTATTACCACAAAGTACATGCATTGGCACGTAGATTAATGGAGTGGTGTACATGTAGCAGCTACATTTATTTAATCATGCATCCCTGTGTTAGTAATCGGGTTTATTTAAAATTATTTCTGAGAATGTGTAAATAAATTACATAAATGCTTCAATTTACCAGGAATACATAGTCGGTCGACTATCCTTACTCCTTACCAGAAATGGCTGAAGATATGAAATATATGTAAAGTTTAAAATCTCAACTCTCTCTGCCTCACAGTGCCAGGGTCCTAGGTTCAAATCCGGCCTAGGGGGTCTGTCTATGTGGAGTTTGCATGTTCTCCCCAATGTGTTTTCGCATTGTGGGTTTTCTCCAGGCACTCCAGTTTCCTGCCACAGTCCAAAGACATGCTGTTCAGATTGATTAGTCACTCTAAATTGCCCTCGGTGTGTGTGTGTGTGTGTGTGAGTGTGTGTGCGTGAGTGTGTGTGTGTGTGTGTGTGTGTGTGAGTGTGAGTGAGTGTGTGAGTGTGTGTGTGTGTGTGTGAGTGAGTGTGTGAGAGTGTGTGAGTGTGAGTGAGTGTGTGTGTGTGTGTGTGTGTGTGTGTGTGTGTGGTGAGTGTGTGAGTGTGAGTGTGAGTGAGTGTGTGAGTGTGTGTGTGTGTGTGTGTGTGTGTGTGTGTGTGTGAGTGTGTGTGTGTGGTTATATGCGATGGACTGGTGCAGGGTGTAGTCTCACCTTGCGCCCTGTGTATGCTGGGTTAGGCTCCGGCTCACTGCGACCCTGTAAAGCAGGGGTGGGCAATCCTGGTCCTGGAGGGCCGGTGTCCCTCCTGGCTTTTGTTCCAACTGTGCTCTAAATTACTTAATTAGACCAATAATTGGTAATAATCAGTACAATTAAGTAATTTAGAGCACAGTTGGAACAAAAGCCAGGAGGGACACTGGCCCTCCAGGACCAGGATTGCCCACCCCTGTGTAAAAGGATTAAGCGGTTAATGATAATGGATGGATGGATACTGCTTTCTAGCACCCCTGCCTGTAGTGGGGGTTTGAAGTACTGCTGACTACAAGTCAAAATATGTATTCAGAATTGACTATAAAATTGGATAATCTTTTGTTAAGCCAAGGGGACATTATTTGCTATTTTGTAGAAAATGATTTTTTTTTTGGTAGTAGAAAGTGACGTTGAAGCTACAACTTCGGCCAACTTTGTAGCGAGCAACTTTATCAAATGACTTGTGATTATTTGCTTCGTCGCGAAACAATGAATACACCGACATGGGACGTAGTCAGGGAGACTCCTTATCGGATGGATATTATTTATATTTGTACAATATAATTAGTATCAACAAGTAAAAAAAGTATGAATCGGTACATTCCTCGTAGTTTATTTGGCTATTTTTAACCCAATTGTGGTCCAGTGGTTAAAGAAAAGGGCTTGTAACCAGGAGGTCCCCAGTTCAAATCCCACCTCAGCCACTGACTCATTGTGTGACCCTGAGCAAGTCACTTAACCTCCTTGTGCTCCGTCTTTCGGGTGAGACGTAGTTGTAAGTGACTCTGCAGCTGATGCATAGTTCACACACCCTAGTCTCTGTAAGTCACCTTGGATAAAGACGTCTGCTAAAAAAAATAAATAAATAAAATTGTAAGTTAATGCACGAGAAGAAGTGGAGCACTATAAGGCTGCAGTTTGACAGAAGTATTTAAGTGACCCGATAGTATGAACCTTTTTTAATTAATAGTGTGCTGACATCAGTGGCGTGACGTGACAAAATGGACTGGGGTAGCAGAGTTGTTGCAACCACCCCTCCTTTCACTGACCCCCTCCTTTTTTAAGTGGCAGCTACCTGTACGCCACAGATACCGTTCATAATTTGAATTTTGAAAGTAATGAGTATATCCTTCCCTTCCTGTGTCAGCTCGGGGATCTGTGGTGTATATCTCCCTTTTTAAGAATCTCCAATTTTTCCGAGAAAGTTCTCCTTGAAAAAGGATTCGTAACCAAATCAACTATGATGTCTCCGTTTTCTCACATTTTTTTTTATTTTAGTGTAAAATAAAATTCGAAATAATTAGATGTTGTAAAGGTATTTGTATTTCACAATGTATATTTATAAGCAATATCGTGCGAAATCCAGCTATCCTCCTAACTGCAGTGCTAACCAAGGAATATTCATGTTTTGTGGTTGCTCACTAATGATTGGTCAGCTATCAGAGCTTTGACTTTCCCATTGGTTGCTAAAGCAGGGCCTTCAAATGAGGCAGAGAATACCCTGGGAGATTTATGGCCTGCCTCTGCTCACTCCTGATTGGTCGCCTATCTAAAAAAAAAAAGGACATTCTTCGACTCGCCTATTGGTTAAACTCACTCAAGCCCTTGAACTGACATGGAGAATACCCTCAACTGTTTTTTGTTTTTTTTCTAGCGTCTGGTCGTTGTTTTAGACTTATGTGGGGGAAATGCAGATCTCTTATTGGCTGATCACATCCCCTTCAGGAAACCCCTAGACTCTTAAAAAACCTCTAGGTAAACCCTGTAAGTCATCTTGGATAAAGGCGTCAGACAAATGAACAAATAGTAATTAGAGTAGTATGTTTCATAGTATAAGCAAGCACACTGTACGCAAGTGAGTGAGGCAACGTAATGTCATGTGACTGACGGTTTACTTGGCACTGTCTGGTCAACAGAGAATACCCTGAAGGTCCTGACGGCACGCCACTGGCTGACATATAGCAATGAAGAAGAAGATCGCCACATATCCGAAAGCTGGGATTTGTATGGGTATTTTAAACAGCAACGGCTTTTTTATTATTGTTTTTAACTTTTTGTCACAAGCTGATGAAACTGAAAATGTTCAAAATAATAGTAGACCTATAAAAATAACTTCAGTACGCAAGTTGATTGTCAATTGCACAAACTTAATAACTAGATAGTCCTCAACTGCGTAGCTACTAATCCCGAGATTTTACTGTACTAACTTTGTTGCAATTATCCTTCTGTCACTGGTTTATATAATTTATTTGCGCAAACAGCAGAAAGCCGATTAATAAAATATTAAAGAAATATTATTAATTTCAATATTCTTCTTTTATTTTATTATATTGGATTTAGAAATAAAACCGGATAGGAAATATCATCACTTCTATTGTCTCTTCTATCTACAGTTTCTACAACATGCAGAACAGTGTCCCCTGAAAGTATAAGCAACAATGTAGAATCACCATGTTTCATTTTACATTTTCTGGCAACATGTAGACTAGTGTCCCCTACACTGTAAACCCTAACAGTCATTCTCAATCAAGTAAATCAAGTAGTATTAACTTAAAATGAGAATTTTGTTAGTAGAACTCATCCATTTTAAGTTAGTTGAACTTTCACAGCAAAAACGATACATTAACTCAATTTAGTTTAGTTGTTCAAATGTAAGTGGAATAGCAAGTTGCAGAGGTGTAGAAGAACACTGATTTTGGCGCTTCGGTTGGTAAATGGCATTTGTATTGTTCAGTCTGCAAGGAAACAAGTAAGTATCGTCATGGAATACATTCTAGCAATGCAATTTCTTACAAATTAAACACAAAAGCATTAAAGTGTAGTTATGTTGCAAGTTTCAAATCATGTCTCCTATTAACCCCAATTGTTAAATAATACATTAGCATTCCATGTCTTCAGAGCTATTTCCAACATTCGTTTCAATGACGTTTTTTGTTCCCAGAACTCTACTCTGTTTCAGTATGAATTATGTAATTATATATATAGATAGATAGATATATATTGCATTTTTTATCTTGCATTTTTGGTTTGTGTAGGAGGGATTCAGGGAGTTGATATTTCAGAAATAGAAACACCCGTTTTTAAAATGGCGGTGAAGTTTTGATTCGCCTCGTGGAGAGATCTAATCGGAAGACCTGACGGAAGGTTCATGATAGTAAGTATTAAACACCCATGCACTTTCCAATGTAATTCATACATATGTTTAAATAAAAATCAATATCAAATAGCATCTTAAAGTTTTCATTTGTGAGTACCCGCTTGTGTACGTTTAAAGCTGTATTCGCAGGACTGAAAAACAGGGGTATTAGTTGGCTTTGGAATTTTCACTAACATCGGTTAAATGTAGTCGTGTTCCGGAGGACCACCTGTTTTTTATGTCTTGTGTGAATAGGAAGCGATTACATTGAGTTGTAACTCAGATTTACATTTAAAATGTAAACTACAATACTATCTATGCATTATTGCATGCCACTTTCTGTATTAATTTGTTGTTATTATTATAGATGTTTATTTGCTGCTGTTTATAGCAACAACTAAGGAATAGAATTATGGAAGGATAGTTATCTCATAATTTCACTAATGAACACCAAACTAATTATGAATAAACTGAATATTGCAAAATATTCTTGGTTTAAATTGAAGATTAACTATCAAATTGAATAGGCCTAGCTAGCCACCACTTAACTCATATTGTTCATTTTTATCTTAAATGTAATCTTTAGTAAAGTCTTGTTTTCTCTCTCTCTTAACAGTGTTTCACAGACTGCTTGACTGATCCTCATTCAAATTGCAGTGGAAGTCTAAATCTGGTTGTGAAAAGGGCCTAAATGTCTGTGGTCAGGGTACATTGTATTGTAAGGACTGCAATTTGTATGTGTAATATAGTTATTCTCTGAAATGTCTGACAACAATAACACATTGTTCACACATAAAAAAAACACCTGGTTGTGAAAATAAATGTCAGGGTATATTGCAAGGACTGCAATTGTGAACAAGAGCGTATTTTCTGCTGTAATGTATATGTGTCGTATAATTCTTCTGAAATGTTTGAAAAAATAACAGTCTTTACACAACAAAAATACCAATAAAAAAACATACCCTGACTTGAAAAAACTAAATGCTGTTGTTTTCCTGATGTTTTTCTACAATGGGATTACTTGAATTTGTTGAGTAGCTTTACTTATTTGTTTTAAGGCAATAGGTTTCATCAATTTGTTTAAGTAAACTCAACTTGTTGGGTATTGCAGTTGAAGTAAATGTAACTCAAATCAGTCAAGTTTATATAAATATATGGACATTACTGCAACTCAAATCAGTTAAGTATATTTACTAGATTTTTCTAAATTACTAGAGCTCAAAGTAGTTAAGTGCAATTAATTGGTGTTTAAGTGTTAGTTGAAAGAGAAACCAAGTTACATTAACTTACTTTTTCCTACACTGAATACTTGAATTTGTTGAGTAGCTTTACTTTTTTGTTTTAAGGCAATCGGTTTCATTTGTAGGTTTTAGGCTAAAAGCAACTGATGCACCTGTTATAGTAAGTAGGATTGGGCACTCTTATAGTTGCTAGCCTGATTTACAGGGTGCTTCAGGGCCCATAAAAGAAACCAAGGGGAAAAAATCATTAGATTTTTTAATATTTTATTGTGATTTTCAAATTGAATTATTATTTTAAACTTTGTCGTCTGCATCCTCCCTAAATAATAATGAACGGTTAACTTCCATTGTATCTATCTCCATTGTCTATTCATCCCAGTGCCAAACAAAATAACCTAAATTATTATTATTTTTTTTAACTTAATCTGAAAGTATACCTTCATTGACGTAGACGGCTACAATAAATGAATTCTAAAACACACCGAGCGCCTTGCTACAGGTGTAAATCAATTTACTACAGATTTACCACTAAAAAATATTTACCAGATATATTAAACTAGCCTAAGTTTCTTAAATACAGCTGCCTCCAGGATTATTTGTACCCTTGATTCAATGTAACAAAAAGTGGATTTTAGCAAAAAAAAAAAAAAAAAGTGTACATATTATTTTTTTGCATAAATACATGCAAACATGAAACATCGTAAGACTTCCAGTGTAAGATATCACAAAAACATTTCTGTCTAAAGCTATTGCATTTTAATGTTTAGGGTGTGAATAATCTTGAACCTTCAGTTTTTGAAAAAAAAACATGTAAATATGTTGGACAAATATATTTTTGCGAAGTCCAATACTGAATGTTTTCATTTACTTATGCAGCAAATACTGAATGTACACTTGCATTTATTTTGCTAAAACCCATCATAGTCTATGAAGGGTATGGATAATCCTGGAAGGCTACTGTACATACATTATCACAGTAACAAAACATACTTCAATCGGACACAACAAAGACTAAATCCAATTTTTAAAACAACTTATTTAACAACTATGTGACGTGTTTCTTTGTTATTGATCGGCAGCAGTCAGTTTATGAAGCACTGTGCTACAAGAATAAGCTTCTTAAACAGATTTCTGCTGATCAATAACAAAAAACATCACACTCAGTAAAAAAAAAAAAAAAATACCTTTGTTTGATTAACATGTTTAGCTCAACTCAGTGAAAACAATTCAGTGTTTAATCGCACACAGTTCTAAATGTAATATTTTTATATATGTATGATACTGATATTTATTTAGTATATTTTACATAATATGTTGGCTATATGCTATATATATATATATATATATATATATATATATATATATATATATACAGCTCTGGAAAAAATTAAGAGACCACTGCAAAATTATCAGTTTCTCTGGTTTTACTATTTATAGGTATGTGTTTGGGTAAAATGAACATTTTGTTTTATTCTATAAACTACACAACATTTCTCCCAAATTCAAATAAAATATTGTCATTTAGAGCATTTATTTGCAGAAAATGACAACTGGTCAAAATAACAAAAAGATGCAGTGTTGTCAGACCTCGAATAATGCAAAGAAAATAAGTTCATATTCATTTTAAACAACACAATACTAATGTTTTAACTTAGGAAGAGTTCAAAATCAGTATTTGGTGGAATAACCCTGATTTTCAAGCACAGCTTTCATGCGTCTTGGCATGCTCTCCACCAGTCTTTCACATTGATGTTGGGTGACTTTATGCCACTCCTGGCGCAAAAATTCAAGCAGCTCGGCTTTGTTTGATGGCTTGTGACCATCCATCTTCCTCTTGATCACATTCCAGAGGTTTTCAATGGTGTTCAGGTCTGGAGATTGGGCTGGCCATGACAGGGTCTTGATCTGGTGGTCCTCCATCCACACCTTGATTGACCTGGCTGTGTGGCATGGAGCATTGTCCTGCTGGAAAAACCAATCCTCAGAGTTGGGGAACATTGTCAGAGCAGAAGGAAGCAAGTTTTCTTCCAGGACAACCTTGTACTTGGCTTGATTCATGCCAAAGCTGCCCGATTCCTGCCTTGCTGAAGCACCCCCAGATCATCACCGATCCTCCACCACATTTCACAGTGGGTGCGAGACACTGTGGCTTGTAGGCCTCTCCAGGTCTCCGTCTAACCATTAGACGACCAGGTGTTGGGCAAAGCTGAAAACTGGACTCATCTGGGGGTGCTTCAGCAAGGCTGGAATCGGGCAGATTTGTCTTTGTGAAGGACGCATGAATCAAGCCAAGTACAAGGTTGTCCTGGAAGAAAACTTGCTTCTTCCAAGAAAACTTGCTTGCTTCCTTTTGCTCTGACAATGTTCCCCAACTCTGAGGATTGGTTTTTCCAGCAGGACAATGCTCCATGCCACACAGCCAGGTCAATCAAGGTGTGGATGGAGGACCACCAGATCAAGACCCTGTCATGGCCAGCCCAATCTCCAGACCTGAACCCCATTGAAAACCTCTGGAATGTGATCAAGAGGAAGATGGATGGTCAAAGCCATCAAACAAAGCCGAGCTGCTTGAATTTTTTTGCGCCAGGAGGGCATAAAGTCACCCAACATCAATGTGAAAGACTGGTGGAGAGCATGCCAAGACGCATGAAAGCTGTGCTTGAAAATCAGGGTTATTCCACCAAATACTGATTTCTGAACTCTTCCTAAGTTAAAACATTAGTATTGTGTTGTTTAAAAATGAATATGAACTTATTTTCTTTGCATTATTCGAGGTCTGACAACACTGCATCTTTTTTATTTTTGACCAGTTGTCATTTTCTGCAAATAAATGCTCTAAATGACAATATTTTTATTTGGAATTTGGGAGAAATGTTGTCAGTAGTTTATAGAAAAAAAACAAAAATGTTCATTTTACCCAAACACATACCTATAAATAGTAAAACCAGAGAAACTGATAATTTTGCAGTGGTCTCTTAATTTTTTCCAGAGCTGTATATATATATATATATAATTAGATTAACAGCAGGCATTACAAATTATATATGCATGTGTAAAATGTAAATATGAGTGAAATATTTAAACGTCAAGCACTACTAATACTATATCTATTAGCTATAGCTAACTCTTGACTAATAATTCTATATTTACCCTTGTGGGGATGGAGCAGTGATGCTCAAAAGTGATTCCTGTCCAGTTGTTGAAAGGATCCGTTGATGTGCAAAAACTTGGTTTAGAAATTCTGGAGTTTGATTGCAACGTGTTGGTCTTTTTTTTAGGAATTTGTATTTTAAAATCTCATGTCAAAAGTTTATTTCTTTGAACAAATTGTTTTTAATTTTATAATCGCAAATGCCTGCTTTACCCTGTTAAATACCTGAGTTTTTGAAAATTAAATTAAAACACAATTTGTTTTACCTTCAAGTAGTTTTCAGTTGGCTACAGATCAATTCAGAGTTCTAAGTTAAAATCGAATAAAATGTTCTCAAAGAAGGCGTCTCCTACAGCTCCCTGAGGTGAAGACGATTCTTCAAAAACCGGTTGATTATGGATGGAAAAAGCTAAATATCCAATTACTAAATTTCCAGTCTTTTAAAACTGTCAGAAAAGGGGTGTTTTGAAACCAAACCAATCATTTGGGATTGACACAAAATGTAACCTGATTGGTAGCTGTCCTTGGAAAAGGCGTGTCATTGATCTCCAAAGAATCTTTGTCAACACCCAGTAGACTGACATTTGACATTGTAATAATTTTAGAAAAGTCTCTATTATTAGAATATTAATAAAACTATACCTTATTACATATTGCTACTCGGGTAATAAACATAAGTATTAAAAACACATGTTAAGAGCAACTTAAATTTAAAAAGATTCAACAATGTCCATCCATCCATTATCATAACCGCTTATTCCTTTAGAGGGTCGCAGTGAGCCAGAGCCTAACCCTGCAGACACATGGTGCAAGGCGGGACTATACCCTGGCACCACACACACACACTCACACAGAGGGCAATTTAGAGTGACCAATCAACATAGGAACAAACGACATAGGGAGGGAAAAGAAAGTGTCTGGACTTGGTGTCTGGGTTTTGAACAAAAAAAAAACTTGGTTTTGTGTGTTTCTATCCTGAAATTTGTTACACTTTCCCTCACATTATTCATTATTTGATGAAGTAAAAAAAGAAGTAATAACTATGAATAACAAAAACAATAACAAAAAAATGTTAATTTAAAAAAAAAAGTTAGAAAAAAGCAACAGTCGTTTAAAGGGATGACATTAAACACAAAAGCCTGGGGAGGATTCAGTGGTTGTTTTTCACATAGGAACAAACAAAATAGGGAGGGATAGTCAGGAGGTTCTACAAAACAAATTTATAGTTAGGTCGAAAGATAAAAAGCAGAACCTTCACTGTAGTTTTCTCAGAAAGAGTGTTTACAGAGTAATCAGGCAAAGTTTAAACTAGGGAAATAGGGGGCAGGGAGGCTAGAGCAAAGTTTAGAGTCAAGGGGAAGTCAAATATGAAATAATGAAAGCAATGGCATTAATAATATAGGTAGTAGTGAAACAAATAAACATAACTAAACCATGGTTGATGTTCATGAATTAAAATGTCTGTACCTAAATGCAAGAAGCATTAAAAACAAGCTGTTAAAATTAGAAGCTCTAGTCAACATCAATTGGAATAACTGAAACGTGGCTAACAGCAAAAGATGGGGATGAAATTAACTTGGAATGGTATAGGCTAGTTATGGAGGGACAGACCTGATAGGAGAGGAGGGGGGGGGTTGCAATATACATTAAAAATGAGCTTGACGTGGATATCATGGAAAGCAGCAACAATCAAAATGAGACAATATGGATCAAACTTACTGAAAATAAATCCAAAGGCATAATAGTAGGAGTCTGCTATAGACCCCCAAACTCAGAGGAAGTGGTAAAGAAAGCCTATTTTAAAGTATTAAACAAATGAATAAGGAAGAGGATACCATAATTATAGGAGACTTTAATTACTCAAATATCAGCTGGGAACACATAACCTCAGATCATAATTCTGATGTGGTGATGATAGAGTTAGTACAAGACTGTTTTTTATTGAAACTGGTGAATGCCCCAACTAGATATAATGCGTGGCTAGATCTGGTATAAACAAATAATGAAGCAAGAATGCACAGCTTAAAGGTAATAGAACCATTAGGAGTAAGTGATCACAATATGATACAATCTGGGGAACATAAATCTAGGGTATTCCACAAATCAAAGGCTATGGTTTATAATTTCAGGAGAGCAGACTGAAGGAATGAGACAGAAACTGTTAAACTTCAACTGCGACAATATTCTTGTCGACAATTAAATTTAAAAAAAAAAAATGGATCAAATTTAGGGATATAATATTAGAATTACAGAATAAATATATACCTAAAATTAAAAAAACTTAGACTTAAGAAAAGAAAACCATGATGGCTAAACAAATCTATTAAAAACGGAATAAATAATAAAAGAAAGCTTTATCTGTCTACCAAATCAAATGGAGCTGCTACACAAACAGAGTATAGAGAGGCTTGTAGAGACCTCAAAAGACAGACCAGGAAAGCTAAAAGAGAAGTAAAGAGGCAAGTAGCAGTAGATAGTAAGACAAATCCGAAAGGGTATTTTCAATATGTAAATGCCAAGTGGAAAATAAAATAGGAAGTTAGTAGCCTACGTGACAGCAGTGATATGTTAGTGTCTGAGGACAATCAAATCGCAAATATACTTAATCAACATTTTATACAAGTATTTACAAATGAAAATGTATGCAATATACCTATAGTAACAGCAAATACTCATACAGCACTACAGGAGTTTGTGATAACAGAAATTGAAATACTCAGGGAACTAGTATCACTTAAAATAAACAAACTACCAGGACCTGATGGGATTTATCCTGGAGTCCTTCGGGAAACTAGGAAACAGATCTTGAAACCACTATTCTATTTATTTAATATGTCCTTAGAAACAAGAGGTATTCCAATGGACTGGAAAGTCGGCAATATAGTTCCCATATTCAAAAAAGGAGATAAACTAGACCCAGGGAACTAGACCTGTAAGTTTAACATAAATCATATGCAAAATTATGGAATCTATAATTAGGAGCAAATTGGAGGGGTTCTTATTAAGAACATAAGAACATAAGAAAGTTTACAAACGAGAGGAGGCCATTCAGCCCATCTTGCTCGTTTGGTTGTTAGTAGCTTATTGATCCCAGAATCTCATCAAGCAGCTTCTTGAAGGATCCCAGGGTGTCAGCTTCAACAACATTACTGGGGAGTTGGTTCCAGACCCTCACAATTCTCTGTGTAAAAAAGTGCCTCCTATTTTCTGTTCTGAATGCCCCTTTATCTAATCTCCATTTATGACCCCTGGTCCTTTTTTCTTTTTTCAAGTCAAAGAAGTCCCCCAGGTTGACATTGTCTATACCTTTTAGGATTTTGAATGTTTGAATCAGATCGCCTTGTAGTCTTCTTTGTTCAAGACTGAATAGATTCAATTCTTTTAGCCTGTCTGCATACGACATGCCTTTTAAACCTGGGATAATTCTGGTTGCTCTTCTTTGCACTCTTTCTAGAGCAGCAATATCCTTTTTGTAACGAGGTGACCAGAACTGAACACAATATTCTAGGTGAGGTCTTACTAATGCATTGTAGAGGTCTTACTAATGCATTGTATTATTATTATTTATTATTTATTTCTTAGCAGATACCCTTATCCATTTCAAGAATCACAGTACAGGTATTAAAACAATTAAGAGCAAGATAAAATACAATGACTTCAGTTCTAGTGAGTACAAGTATATTACAAAATACAAATCAATAACGGAGCAGATAACAGTGTCAGCGATAGTTATATCAGGATACGATTAAATGCAAAATGCTACAGATTGAATAACACTTGTTTCAGATTACAATACTCTGTAAAGTACAGGATTAAATTCATTCAAATAGGGAGCAGATAAGTGCAAGTAAAGCACATTTAAGGAAGAGTGATAAGTGTCCAGAGGGAAAAAAGGAGTTCTACAGGTGCTGTCTGAAGAGGTGAGTCTTGAGGAGGCGCCGGAAGCTGGTCAGGGACTGGGCAGTCCTGACATCTGTAGGAAGGTCATTCCACCACTGCGGGGCGAGGGTGGAGAAGGTGCAGGCTCTGGAGGCAGGGGAGCATAGAGGAGGTACAGCCAGTCTCTTAGTTCAGGAGGAGCAGAGAGGTCGAGTGGAGGTGTAGGGAGAGATGAGGGACTGGAGGTAGCTGGGTGCAGTCTGGTCAAGGCATCTGTAGGAGAGTACAAGAGTCTTGAACTGGATGTGAGCGGTGATCAGGAGCCAGTGGAGTGAGCGGAGCAGTGGAGTTGCGTGGGAGAAGCGAGGCAGAGAGAACACCAGACGAGCAGCGGAGTTCTGGATGAGCTGGAGCGTACGGGTGGCGGATGCAGGGAGGCTCGCTAGGAGGGAGTTGCAGTAGTCTAGGCGGGAGAGTACCAGGGTCTGGACAAGGAACTGTGTGGCATAGTCGGTGAGGAAGGGTCGGCTTCTTCGTATGTTGCTCAGGAAGAATCGGCAAATGCGTGCCAGAGTGTAGATGTGCTGGGAATACGCGAGGCAAGGGTCCAGGGTGACTCTGAGGCTTTTAACTGAGGAGAAGGGAGAGAGTGTGGTAGATTCCAGAGGAATGGAGATAGAGAGATCAAAGGAGGGGGAGGAGGTTGAGGAGAAGAGGGAGGGAAAGAAAAGGAGGTCAGATTTAGAGAGGTTGAGTTTGAGGTGATGCAAGTGCATCCAGGAGGAGATAGCAGACAGACAGGTAGAGCTACGGGAGGGGATGGTGGAGTCAGAGGGGGGAAGGAGAGGAAAATCTGAGCATCATCAGCATAGAAATGGTATGAGAAACCATAGGATGCGATGAGGGGGCCCAGGGAGCGGGTGTAGAGAGAGAACAGGAGTGGACCTAAGACTGACCCTTGGGGACTCCTGTTGACAGAGGGCGAGGTGTGGAGGTTGCGACACGCCAGGTTACCTGGTAAGTGCAGTTGGAGAGGTAGGAGGAGAACCCTCTGCTCAAACAAGCCTCTATCACTCCCCTCCTCAAAAAACCTACCCTCGACCCCACCTTCCTCCAGAGTTACCATCCTGTCTCCCTCCTACCCTTCCTCTCTAAAACCCTCGAGCAGACTGTACACCGCCAGCTCTCTGCTTTCCTGTCAAACCACTCTCTGCTCGACCCTCTCCAATCTGGCTTCCGCTCTGCTCACTCCACTGAAACCGCCCTCCTGTCTGTCCCTCTCACTAAACTCTGCCCGAGCTGCCTCTCTCTCCTCTGTCCTAATTCTCCTCGACCTATCTGCTGCCTTTGACACTGTCGATCACTATTCTACTATCCTCTCTCGCTGACCTGGGAATCTCTGGCACTGCTCTGGCCTGGTTCTCCTCCTACTTCTCCAACCGCACTTACCAGGTAACCTGGCATGGAGCAACCTCCACACCTCTCCCTCTCTCAACAGGAGTCTCCCAAGGGTCAGTCTTAGGTCCTCTCCTGTTCTCTCTCTACACCTGCTCCCTGGGCCCCCTCATCGCATCCTATGGTTTCTCATACCATTTCTATGCTGATGATGCTCAGATTTTCCTCTCCTTCCCGACCTCTGACTCCACTATCCCCTCCCGTATCTCTACCTGTCTGTCTGCTATCTCCTCCTGGATGCACCTGCATCACCTCAAACTCAACCTCTCTGACCTCCTGTTCTTTCCCTCCTCCCCCTCCCCCTCCTCTGATCTCTCTATCTCCGTTCCACTGGAATCTAACACACTCTCTCCCTCCTCCTCAGCTAAGAACCTTGGAGCCACCCTGGACCCCTGCCTCTCTTATTCCCAGCACATCTCCACTCTGGCACGCACTTGCCGATTCTTCCTGAGCAACATACGAAGAATCCGACCCTTCCTCACCAACTACGCCACCCAGCTCCTGGTCCAGGCCCTGGTACTCTCCCGCCTAGACTACTGCAACTCCCTCCTGGCTGGCCTCCCTGCGTCCGACACCCGTCCACTCCAGCTCATCCAGAACTCTGCTGCCCGCCTGGTGTTCTCTCTGCCTCGCTTCTCCCACACAACTCCACTACTCCGTTCACTCCAATGGCTCCCGATCACCGCTCGCATCCAGTTCAAGACTCTTGTACTAGCCTACAGATGCCTTGACCAGACTGCACCCAGCTACCTCCAGACCCTCATCTCTCCCTACACCCCCACTCGACCTCTCCGCTCCTCCTGCACTAGAAGACTGGTTCTACCTCCTCTACGCTCCCCTGCCTCCAAAGCCCGCTCCTTCTCCACCCTCGCCCCGCAGTGGTGGAATGACCTTCCTACAGATGTCAGGACTGCCCAGTCCCTAACCACCTTCCGGCGCCTCCTCAAGGCTCACCTCAGACAGCACCTGTAGAACTCCTCTTCTCCCTCTGGACACTTATCACCCTTCCTTAAATGCGCTTTACTTGCTCTTATCTACCCCCTATTTTACTGCATTTAATCCTGTACTTTAGAGTACTGTAATCTGTCAAGTGTTATTTAATCTGTAGTATTTTGTATTTAATTATATCCTGATGTAACTAGTACTGACACTTATCTGCTCCGTTATTGAATCGTATTTTGTCATACTTGTACTTGCTAGAACCAAAGTCATTGTATTATCTTGCTCTTAATTGTATTATTACTTATACTGTGATTCTTGAAATGTACTTTTGTTTACAATTGTAAGTCGCCCTGGATAAGGGTGTCTGCTAAGAAATAAATAATAATAATAATAATAATAATAATAATAATAATAATAAAATAAAATAAGCAAAGCGACTCGCAATGAAGCCTCCATTGCTCTCCTTGCTGTGTTTACTATCGTAACGGTTTTTTACATTTCAGATTTTTATCAGCACCATCTCAGTACACACTGGCTTGCTGTTAGGAAAATCACATTTTTCAAAGTTGACTTTCCTCTTTTTGGTATCCATTTTGTCCGCATAAATCTTTCAATGTGCACACAGATTTTAACTGCATCGATTAGATAACTTAAGAAATGTATTGCAAAGTTTAAAAACTATGCTGTCTTCCACAAGCATTGTTATAATAGCAGTTAATTGATGACTATGAAAGTCACACTGTATTGGTAGGTAAGTGTGGTCTGGAGAAAATTCTTCAACTCGACAGTTTGCATTCATTTTCTTTGTGTTGCCTTTTCATCTTTCTGTACTCTGCTCCAGATGGTTTCTTCTTTGGTCTCATTTTATTGCAGTATAAATCTATATATATTCTTCTACCTTCAGTGCTTAGTCGTTATAAAATCACCACTGACTTGGTGGGGGTGTCAATTGGCTCACATGCTGTTCAGCTTGATTGGTCACTCTTATTTGCCCTTTGTGTGTGTGTGGTGCCCTGCAATGGACTGTCGTCCAGTCCTGGGTGTAGTCCTGCCTTGCACCCTGTGTCTGCCGGGTTAGGCTCTGGCTCACCATGACCCTCTAAAGGAATAAGCGGTTATGATAATGGATGAATATATATAATACAGAATACCCTTCATTAATTTGTTTTTCGTTGTCCATGCTTATTTATTTATTAGCAGATGCTAGCCAGGGGCATGTGTCTAAAGGGTGTTAACCGTGATACTGATTGGTCAGTTTAATTCGAGCAACAAAAAAAAATGAAAAGGGTTCTATTTTAGCAACGCAAGCTTTTATTGAAGTGATGACTATCTCTGATTGTGTGGATACTCTCATTTATTGCAATCACTTATAAATTATTCAGTGGGGATGCAGATTAAGAGGTGACAAAGCCAAAAAAACCTTGTCAGTTCAGATTACCAGTGCCCTCTTACATTACCCATGTTCTGACAAGGCTTTCCAGCAGTCGGCTTTTTGTTTTTAATTGCTTATTAGGGGTTCTGATTTTCAGTTTAAATGTTTTTCCAAATTCGGGTGAATGTTTTTTTTAATCGGGTAGAATTATTTAATAAAAAATTAATCATCTTTGAAAAATCTTCTCATTACTGTAATATTACTTCACATATTACTCTCTTGTCTGTCTTTTTATTGTACACATTCTCTAATCTCTTTCTGTGACAGGGAGGTAATGAATCATTGTATAAAATCTCCCTCCAGACCTGTGGTAGCGCTGTGGAGCGATGACTGCGCCTGGGTAGGGCGCTCGACTAACCCAGAAGCCGTTGCGATGTGTTTTGTTTTGTAGTGCTGCCTCTTCCGCTGTGTTATGGATTATTGTGCTTGATTACAGGACGATACTCTCCTATGTGAACCTGACGCTACCAAAGCCAGGACAGAGCTTCACTGGGAGATCGGACTCAGAGCATATTTTCGCTCTGCAATTGAACACTAACGCAGAATTTAACCACTTTCTTTTTGGATTATATCACAAGACCAGGAAGACATCACTCTACCGTGCACAGCACAGGTTTTCACTGTCTCATTTTTTGTGACTCTTTGTCTTTGAAAATACAATACCTACACCAGGCTTGGTGTCTGGGTTTCGAACTCAAAAAACTCAGTTCTGTGTGTGTTTATCCTGACATTTGTTACACTTTCCCTCACACTATTCATTATTTGATGAAGTAAAAAAAGAAGTGATAACTATAAATAACAAAAACAATAACAAAAAAATGTTAATTTAAAAAAAAAAGTTAGAAAAAAGCAACAGTTGTTTAAAGGGATGACATTAAACACAAAAGCCTGGGGAGGATTCAGTGGTTGTTTTTCACAAAGGAACAAACAAAATAGGGAGGGATAGTCAGGAGGTTCTACAAAACAAATTTATAGTTAGGTCGAAAGATAAAAAGCAGAACCTTCATTGTAGTTTTCTCAGAAAGAGTGTTTACAGAGTAATCAGGCTAAGTTTAAACTAGGGAAGTAGGGGGCAGGGAGGCTAGAGCAAAGTTTAGAGTCAAGGGGAAGTCAAATATGAAATAATGAAAGCAATGGCATTAATAATATAGGTAGTAGTGAAACAAATAAACATAACTAAACCATGGTTGATGTTCATGAATTAAAATGTCTGTACCTAAATGCAAGAAGCATTAAAAACAAGCTGTTAAAATTAGAAGCTCTAGTCAACATCAAAAAACGACGACATCATTGGAATAACTGAAACGTGGCTAACCGCAAAAGATGGGGATGAAATTAACTTGGAATGGTATAGGCTAGTTATGGAGGGACAGACCTGATAGGAGAGGAGGGGGGGGTTGCAATATACATTAAAAATGAGCTTGACGTGGATATCATGGAAAGCAGCAACAATCAAAATGAGACAATATGGATCAAACTTACTGAAAATAAATCCAAAGGCATAATAGTAGGAGTCTGCTATAGACCCCCAAACTCAGAGGAAGTGGTAAAGAAAGCCTATTTTAAAGTATTAAACAAATGAATAAGGAAGAGGATACCATAATTATAGGAGACCTTAATTACTCAAATATCAGCTGGGAACACATAACCTCAGATCATAATTCTGATGTGGGGATGATAGAGTTAGTACAAGACTGTTTTTTATTGAAACTGGTGAATGCCCCAACTAGATATAATGCGTGGCTAGATCTGGAATTAACAAATAATGAAGCAAGAATGCACAGCTTAAAGGTAATAGAACCATTAGGAGTAAGTGATCACAATATGATACAATCTGGGGAACATAAATCTAGGGTATTCCACAAATCAAAGGCTATGGTTTATAATTTCAGGAGAGCAGACTGGAGGAATGAGACAGAAACTGTTAAACTTCAACTGCGACAATATTCTTGTCAACAATTAAATTGAAAAAAAAAACATGGATCAAATTTAGGGATATAATATTAGAATTACAGAATAATAATACCTACAATTAAAAAAGGTAAACTTAAGAAAAGAAAACCACGATGGCTAAACAAATCTATTAAAAACGGAATAAATAATAAAAGAAAGCTTTATCTGTCTACCAAATCAAATGGAGCTGCTACACAAACAGAGTATAGAGAGGCTTGTAGAGACCTCAAAAGACAGACCAGGAAAGCTAAAAGAGAAGTAAAGAGGCAAGTAGCAGTAGATAGTAAGACAAATCCGAAAGGGTATTTTCAATATGTAAATGCCAAAAGGAAAATAAAATAGGAAGTTAGTAGCCTACGTGACAGCAGTGATATGTTAGTGTCTGAGGACAATCAAATCGCAAATATACTTAATCAACATTTTATACAAGTATTTACAAATGAAAATGTATGCAATATACCTATAGTAACAGCAAATACTCATACAGCACTACAGGAGTTTGTGATAACAGAAATTGAAATACTCAGGGAACTAGTATCACTTAAAATAAACAAACTACCAGGACCTGATGGGATTTATCCTGGAGTCCTTCGGGAAACTAGGGAACAGATCTTGAAACCACTATGCTATTTATTTAATATGTCCTTAGAAACAAGAGGTATTCCAATGGACCGGCAATACAGTTCCCATATTAAAAAAAGGAGATAAACTAGACCCAGGGAACTAGACCTGTAAGTTTAACATAAATCATATGCAAAATTATGGAATCTATAATTAGGAGCAATGTGGAGGAGTACTTATATAGTAATGGTCTCATAGGCGACAGTCAACATGGGTTTAGCAAATCAAACTCTATTCAATTTAACCACCCTCACCTGGTACTAATCACACACTGTCTCACCTGATTGAAATACCACCTTACAATGTTACTTAATGTAGTTAATTTAAAATTACTTGAAGCAGAAACACTTATCTATCTGCCTCAGACACTGGTACCTGTAGACTGACCACTAGTAGATTCACATTACTTATATAGTAATGGTCTCATAGGCGACAGTCAACATGGGTTTAGAAAAGGTAGATCCTGCTTAACTAACTTACTAGACTTCTTTCAGGATGTGACTACAAGAGTAGACAAAGACAATGCGTATGATATTATTTATTTAGATTTTCAGAAGGCTTTTGACAAAGTTCCTCATGAAAGACTGCACTTAAAAAAATAAATCACTCAGAATAAAAGGGAAAATAGCTGCATGGATTCATAACTGGTTACTAGAGAGAAAACAGAGAGTAATAATTAGAGGCCAGGCGTCTATCTGGGGTAAAGTAACTAGTGGGGTACCTCAGGGTTCAGTCAGTGTTGGGACCGCTGTTGTTCCTAATCTATATAAATGACCTGGACCAAGACATAATTAGTAAATTGTGTAAATTTGCAGATGACACAAACGTGGGAGGCTTAGCTAACTCTGAAGCTGAAACATAAAAACATACAAAGAGATCTAGATAAAATAGAAGCATGGGCAGACACCTGGAAGATTATATTTAATGTAAAAAAATGCAAAATTATACATGTGGGGTGCAAAAACATTAGAAGTAAATACAATATGATTAATATGGAAGTTGAAGAAGCAATTTATGAAAAAGATTTTAGGTATAGTAGTAGATGAAACATTAAAATCAACAAGGCTCACCTAGAAAATTGTGTACAGTTCTGGTCCTCATATTTAAAAAAAAAAAAAAAAAGATTTAGAGGCTTTAGAAAGAGTACAGAGGAGAGCTACACAATTCCGGAGTTAAAGGGAATGTCTTACGACAATAGACTGAAAGTGCGTAATTTATGTAGTTTAGAAAACAGAAGAGTAAAGGAGACTGTGACAGGCTGGCTGAGTCGGTGACGTCACGGCAGAAGCAGGAACGCAAATAAACTGACACCAGGGACTGCAGTTAAAAGGCTTGTGCCGTTTTAATGAAATACAAAAATAAATAAAATATTTTAACAAAAAGAAACTGTGCTCATGTGGGGCACATGTAATAATGAATAACGAAGCAGCGGGTGGGGGGGCTTTTTTATTTTTCTTTATTTTTTGAGGTTCAATGCCATTCACGCATTGTATGTTTTTTTTTCTTGTTACCAATAACTGTTTGACAATTGTCTGAATACTATAAATCACACATTAAATGCAACTCACATGCAAAATTGGATTTTTTGATTTGTATAATGCATATTACGTAAACAAAAGTTGTTGTATTAAAATCCAGTACCAAACTGTTATACGTAGCAACTCTTTGAAGCCACTGTCATGTATGAAGCAGGGTGTAGTATTATGCCAACGCACTGGGGGGTACCTATAGCGGTTGTAGTGCTTCAGTAAAATATGTACTGAATGGCTCCCGAGTGGCGCATCCAGTAAAGGCACTCCACATGAGTGCAGGATGTGCTCTATAGTCTGCTAGTCAGGCTATTCCTTTACCGACCGAGGACGGGAGCTTCCAAGGGGCGGCGCACAATTGGCCGAGCGTTGCCCGGGGGGAGGGAGGGTTAGGTCGGTCAGGGTGTCCTCGGCTCACCGCACACCAACGACCGCTGTATTCTGGCCGGGCGCCTGCGGGCTTGCCTGTAAGCTGCCCGAGAGCTGCGTTGTCCTCCGACGCTGTAGCTCTTGGGTGGCTGCATGGTGAGTCCGCAGTGTGAAAAAAAGCGGTCGGCTTGACGGCACACGCTTTGAAGGACAGCGTGTGTTCATTTTTGCCCTCCCGAGTCAGCACAGGGGTGGTAGAGGTGAGCCGAGCGTAATAAAATAATTGGCCATTCCAAATTGGGAGAAAATAATAAAAAATAATTGGCAACGACTAAATGTATAAAAAATAAATTATGTACTGAATACCTTGTGTACAAGACAGTGTAAGAGAAGTGCTGTGGTAGAATATGTTTGAAACATACAAAATATACGATAACACTAATCATTTTAATTAAAAACTAAAAAAAAAATGAGCACTGACAGTTCCTCCCCCCTCCAGCTCGTGTTAACCAGAGGCAATTTTCATCATTTGCCATCTCGACAGCAAAGAGCTGTATTGAAAGAAATGTCTCGACTGTTTGGGATTTTTTTTTGTTAAATGCCCAGAAAAAAAAAAAAAGTTGAGTGCAAACTGTGCTAGCGTTTGATGTATAATGGAGGCACATCCAATCTCCGGGGTCATTTTACAACTGTAAGTTCATATTGCTTGGAACGGTGACTGTTAAATTAGATTTGTTTTGCCTCAGTCCGCTGCAGTTAGTGCTGCTGCAATGCAAGCTTACACACACGCAGCATCGATTACGTGTAAATAAACAAGGTGTGTTTTGATTTAAATTATAAAACATGATTACTGTTCAATATAACATATTTAAACTACATAGCAATGTTTTATTCAATTTATATGGCTTACCTGTAAAATAATAGGATTTCAATAAAATATAAACAAGTAGCTACGGTGACGTCACCAGTAAATTATGCATATTAGTATCAACGACGGTTCGAACCTTCCTTCGGTAATGTGGTCCGAACCTTCGAAGGTCAAAATGCACCCTTCGTTGCAGCCCTACTTAACTCAAACACTCAAAAATAGAACATTCTGCCAAATTACTGCTCGTTAAGCTTTAATTGGTCATTTTTAGAATAAAGTGAGGAACATATAGAAATTATTAATTTGTTTATGAAACATAGGTAAACGTCACTGCGTATTACCTTTCAGTTCAGAGCGATGAGCGTCAGATGTAGTAGCCACTAGAGGCAGCTAGAGGGCACAAAAAAACTAAACACTCCCACACTGAAAAACACACCATTCTACCAAGTTTCTCATCCCTGACCTTTATCATATTGAAGAAAAACATGCAGGAAACAACAAATCTAAAGTGATTTACAAAAATATAGGACAATAAAATACAGCTGCAACTACGCTCCATGACACAGCATATGCATCTTACACCTAACTCCTAAAATGAACCCCTAAACCAGTGGCTTTCAAACTTTTTAGGCCCCGTACCCCTTTCCAAAAACTCTAGTCTACCACATACCCCCATCTGAGATAGGGTCGTAATATACCTATGAAAACAGAAAAAAATGTATTTTCTAATTACTAGGCTTAAGTACTTATTGATGTTAACTGAATATTTTTTTTAAAAAATGCTTACCTACCAATGTGATGGACATGCCTACTTTTTATCACAGATTTCAGTAAAACTATACAGATTAGCAAACAATGCAGCCCATAAGGGTGTGTTATTCTGTATTTTAAAATGAACGAATAGGACTTCAAGTTACAAAAAAATGTAAGAGGGTGTGACGGAAATATAATGAGTTCTGGTTGTAATCTCCCTCTCGACCTGTGAGGGTACTAAGTAGCGAAAGGGAAAGGCTTTGGACAGGTTGTCCTGACAGTTCATTCCCTGGGTCGGTAAGTCAGTCAGCGTGGAAAAAGACGAGACTCCAGTGCGAGAATGTATTGACCTGGAAGGTAAACGAGGTAGCAGCTGCAGGCAATAGAATCAGCTGAAATCATTTACCAAGGGGTCATGCATAATCGCATAAAAGGGGCCGGAGAATTGTAAATCTTTTCCTTCGCTTTTGGTTTCAAAATAGACCCGGAAGGACCCATGCACTGTGTATTAAGAGTATCGTGAGTGTTTATTTGTTTGTCTTGTCTATAATTGTTACTTGTGTGTTTATAGACGGCGAATACGTTCCGGAGCTGTCGCTAAGAGCCAGCACTGAACCCGGAACAGCACTGCACTATTTGTCACTCTTTAAACTGTATCACCCACCACGAGCACTACAGCACGCACCCAGGACTGGTGACCGTGGTTGTATATTGTGGGAGAGATACTGTGTTTATTGTTTAGGGCTGCAATCCCTGTTACTGTTCTCCGTGTTTTACGCATCGCTGTGTATAACCGGAGTTTATTATTTGGTCACCAGACCTGGATTATAACTAAAATAAAACATATATTTTTCCATACCGGATTACAAATCTCTGTCTGTTTATTCCTGCACTGCATCACCTCTGCACCTGTTCATAATCAGCAACCACGTTGCTACACGGTGCACAGCCAGAGTTGCCCATCAGTGGACAGCTCTGCCTTGCACTTACACGGAGTACATCGTAAAAGCAGAGCATGCTGTGCTGGTTTTTTGGGTCATGTGCTTGCTATTCATGAAAAGGGTCAATTTCCATTGGGTTTATTCGCATTTAGGCACCTTTATTCGCATAAAGTAGCAAATCCAAGCTTCCAAAATATGTTAAGGTTAAGTGTGGTTTGGAAATTTAATAAAATTCAGTTTGTTTCCATTGGCTTGTCACATGTTTTTTGTTTAAGTACATACATTTATGAAATAAAATATTTTTATGGGACCATAGCCTATAGTAGTTATAGCAGATATCACCATGTTAATTTAACCAATGAGAATGCAATGAGTTTTGACAGGTGCCCTTATCCAATCAGGATCAACCAGAAGTCCCTCCTCCCAGTTCCTGTCATGTGTTTGTAGTCCTGTCACATTATTATTTGTTTATTTAGCAGACGCCTTTATTCAAGGCGACTTACAGAGACTAGGGTGTGTGAACTATGCATCAGCTGCAGAGTCACTTACAACTACGTCTCACCCGAAAGACGGAGTACAAGGAGGTTAAGTGACTTGCTTAGGGTCACACAATGAGTCAGTGACTGAGCTGGGATTTGAGCCCTTTTCTTTAACCACTGGACCACACAGCCTCCTTGAAAATACAGCTCATTACCTGTTTCTGTACCCTTGAGCAAGGTACTTTACCTAGATTGCTCCGTAAAAACCATACTGTATAAATGGGTAATTGTATATAAAAAAATAATGTGATATCTTGTAACAATTGTAAGTCGCCCTGGATAAGGTTGTCTGCTAAGAAATTAATAGTAGTCTCTCTATTGTCAGTGTCACAGCCGCGGTCTGTTAACTTTCTATTTCAAGGTGAGTTATATTCTGTCATTAATTAAAACCCTCCTTTTGAGTGCAAATTAACTCCTGATCAATTATAACAATAAATTCAGACTTGCTTTTAAATTCCCACTCAAACAAAAGAAATAGTCGCAAGAAGCACTGCTCGTTAAGATATTAAGATTATTTCGTAAATAAACATAATTTCGGAAATTACGTCAGCATGATTATTTAATAACGAGATAGGCATAACGACCTCTTGAAAATGCCAAAATCAATGAAACATAACGATTTGTTGATTAACTCTGGAGTTATCATTTACAAACTTTTGAAAACGTGAGTGGTGTGGGAAAGGGTTAAATGTACAGACAGTATTGTAATTGTTCACAACAGGTCCTCCCTGTGATCAGCCCGGCTCTATTCAATCACTGCGTGTCCCACAACTGAACACAATGGATTTGTTTAGCAGTCTCGCAACTACATGTTTTTTCCACAATGGGCGACTTCAGGTTCCGATCTGCCATCGAGTTGAGCCATCTCTGGGAAAGCGTACCACCAACCTAACAGAGCGCCCCTTCTGGTCGGGAGGTAGACCTGCAGCTCAGATTCCTTCTCTCCCTGTCACAATCCTAATGAAGACAAAGTTCTCTCAAATTTAGTGAAAGCCTATTTTGGAGATTTGCAATTCAGTTTTTCAACTTCAGAATTCAGCACTACATGGCAATGCCTAGAGGTTGGAATAATGGCAGGATGCACCATTTCTCCACTGGCTTTTACCATGGCAATGGAAGTAATCATTAGGGCATCAAAATGGGTAGTAGGAGGAGAGCGCTTGACTTCTGGAATGTGACTACCACCAATTCGAGCATACATGGATGACATGACAACCATGACTACAACAGTAGCCTGCACTAATCGATTATTGGGCAAATTAACCAATAACATTGAATGGACATGAATGCAATTCAAGCCCACTAAATCAAGGAGCATCTCTATAATTAAAGGCAAGGTAGTAGATAAAACATTCTTCATTAATGGTGAGGCAATACCAACAGTGTCTGAGAAGCCAGTGAAGAATCTTGGGAGATGGTACGACGGGGATCTAAAGGACACAGTTCGTGTGGGAGAAGTTAGACAACAAGCAGTGGAAGGGTTGAAGAGCATAGACAGCTGCGCTCTACCAGGTAAACTAAAACTTTGGTGCTTTCAGTTTGGTCTACTGCCGAGGTTGCTGTGGCCACTGACTGTGTACGAGGTTTCTTTGACAACAGTAGAGAAGCTGGAAGCTTTAATCAGTTCATACATCAGGAAATGGTTGGGAGTTCCACGCTGCCTCAGCAGAGTGGGACTTTATGGTAAAGGAATACTGCAGCTACCAGTCTCTGCTCTAACCGAGGAGTTTAAGTGCGCCAAGGTCAGACTGGAAATGACATTAGTAGAGTCACGCGATAAATGCGTAAGGGAGGCAGCACCTGTGTTGAAAACTGGAAGAAAGTGGGCGGCAAAGAAAGCTGTGGAAGATGCAAAGGCTGCCCTTCGAATTGGTGATATCATGGGGCAAGTTCAGCATGGAAGAGGGGTCTTGGTTTCAGTTCAGCTCCTCCTACATGGCACAAGGCAGCCCCAGCTCAAAGGAGGAAGCTGGTAGTCAACGAGGTGCAAAAGCAGGAGGAGAGGATGAGGTGTATAAAGGCCATTTCCCAGGCCAAGCAGGGAGAATGGATGAGATGGGAGAGTGTGGAACAACGCAAGATTTGCTGGCAAGACCTATGGTCAATGGAACAGAGCAGGATCAGTTTCCTCATCAGGTCAACATATGATGTTCTCCCATCACCACAGAACCTAAACCTCTGGGTAGGAGAGGATCCCTCATGTCCTTTTGTGTTCATCACCTGCAACATTAAGGCACATTTTGACAGGATGTAAGGTGGCTCTTAGCCAAGGATGGTTTACTTGGCGCCATGACCAGGTGCTGCGATGTTTGGCCTTAGCATTGGAAGACAAGCGTAACATGACCAATAAGTTGTCACCTGTTCCATCAAAACATTACACACAAAAGACAACATTCCTCCACCCAGGAGAGCAACCACCAAGAAAAGGTGTTAAAACCAATCCTCGCCCAGGACAACTGGAAGCTGCTAGAGACTGGAAAATGCTGGCAGATGTTGGTCAACGGCTTATTTTTCCACCTGAGATTGCCACCACTAACCTTCGACCAGATATTGTCTTGTGGTCTGGATCAGCACGCCTTGTTCACCTGGTAGAGTTAACAGTGCCATGGGAGGATGCTGTAGATGAGGCGTATGAGAGGAAGAGACTGCGGTATGCTCAACTAGCCACTGAAGCGGAACAGCGAGGATGGAGAGTTCGGGTTTACCCAGTGGAAGTGGGTTGTCGAGGATTTGTGGCACACTCTACAACCCGGTATCTCAGAGACGTCGGATTCAGTGGCCAAGAGTTGCGTCGCACAGTGAAGAACTTATCTGAAGCAGCAGAGAGGAGCAGCAACTGGCTGTGGTTGAGACGGAAAGATTCTGGCTGGGGATCTCAAGCACAATAGAAAGAAAGAAACGCTGATGTACAGGTAAGTAAGCTGGGCTGAGTTGAGTGGGGGACGGAGGGGGGTGATACTGGGACGCCAGAATCACCGTCGAGCCCTCTTGAGGTGTCGTGGGCTAGTCGAAGAAACACTGAGGATGGAAGGTGCCCACTTGAAAACCCCAGAGATGTACCCTACTTAGCTCAATCCAGACGGTTGTCATGCTGATGCGCTGGGGAGGCCGCACTTTGGTTGATCCCCGGAGCCAGCATCGCAGCCATTGTGTGTGCTGATGCGCCAGGGAGGCAAAATAAGCTGATCCCTGGAGCCAGCATTACACTTCAGCCATTAACACCAGACAGAAGGATATCTACATCATCATATGGAAGGAAACGTAAATGGATGGAGACACATATGGATCACATTAGTTTACTGTAAAGCTACGTCTTAGTTGGTGCTTATCTTGGCGAGAGCCGAGTTCAAATCAGCATGAAGTTTTAACATCTACTCTCGTGTAATGGAAATCTTTCCTAAAGGAAGGTATTGAGGTGTGGACTGAAGGATCACATATCAATTGTACATAACATTGAACTGGACTCTATTGAACTTTTCACATTAACTTAAGGTGGCTGACAATACAGCAAAGGGATGTATGAGAAAGTGTGAAGAGTATGAAAATGTGTTTTTCAGACAAACAGGCGTTTGCAGAGGAAGGGTAAATTACTGACTCATATCTACAGGCGTGTAGAACAGAAACCATATACATCTGATGGGTAAAAGCAGAACGTAAAAGCAGAACAAGCGGTCGTGTCAGGAGTAAGCATGGCCTAAGTTCTGCAACAGGAAGTTGGGGGTTACAAAGAGTACATATGAAACTGGGTTGAGACTGAGTAATGAAGCCAGTGGACTGACAATAGACCAGACCTGTACAATGAACGGCTTTTCTAAGAATTTTCACTTTGCTTGTTTCCTTAGACATGCGTCACCTCTGCAGTCTATTGTGGAATTGTAGATCTGAGCAAAATGCAGCAGCGGCATATACCAGATTTAAAATATATATATCTCTGCCCGTGATGAAGTCTGTTTCAATTTTAGTGGCTAACCAAAATATGAGTCCAGACTATTTTTGTTTTAAAAAATAAGTTTATTTATGAGCTTTATTTGTGCCATGGTGTCTGTAACCAGATTCATGTTCCCCAAACTAAAATGTATTAAAAACAATCACGATTTTCATTTTTTTTCAGTTTAATGTATTGAGGTGTGGCACCACAGACAGTGTGAAAGAGAAAGGCAGCACACTGAAGCAAGCCTGTGTGAAGCAGACACATTTTTAACTAGAATACACATTTATTCTGCTAATAAGAATCACATGGTTAAGTACAGATTACATACATGTGCAGATAATACAGGTGTTTGGAGAAATCAAATGAGCATCTGTGGCAGAGCAGGGATGGAGTTAAATTCTCCTCCCTGCCCAGGTTGATTGTGTCAGGTGGGAGCAATCAGTCAATTAATTATTCAATTACCATCCAGCCACCTGGCATAAAAGGAGGCCTCAGCCTCCCAGTAGGGGGAGAGTTCTAGAAGGAGAGGAAGAAGAGGAAGAAGAGTGTTTTTCTGTGTGTGCTGGTTTTTTGTTCATTTTTTCGAGTGAAGGTAACGCCCAGCCTGGAAGCCTTATTTTGTTGTAAGTTTCGTTTTGTGTTAATTGTTTGTGTTTTTGAAACCTTTTGTTTAGCCCTCGTGCCGGTTTATTTTGTATTTTTTGTATATTAAAAGCTTTATTTTTTTAACTTTCCACACTGTCTCAACCTCTGTCATCCTGTCACATTTGGTGTTAGAAACGGGATAGCACCACCTGGAGGCTCCGGGCAGTATTTTTTTTGTTTGTTTTTTGAGTTTTGTGGAGGGGGGAGTCGGTGCGTCCAGAGCCCAAGAGGGGGAAGGCCAAACGTCCACAGTCCAGGTATCCGCCAGCAGAGGGAGAGATCCTTCTGGTTCCGCCTCCACCGCTGTGGGAGGACTGTGTGTCGCTCCCACCTCCACCAGCAGAAGGAGACTACCTGCTGGTTTTGCCTCCATCGCCGCCACCAGCAGAGAGCATGCCTGCTGGTTCCCCTGCTGCTGCCGTCCCGAGAGCCAGAGGGGGTGGAGCTGCCGTCCCGAGAGCCAGAAGAGGTGGAGCTGCCGTCCCGAGAGCCAGAAGGGGTGGAACTGCCGTCCCGAGAGCCAGAGGGGGTGGAGCTGCCGTCCCGAGAGCCAGAGGGGGTGGAGCCACGGAGCCAAGAGCCAGAAGTGGAGGAGCCACTGACCCGAGAGCCGGAAGGGGAGAAGGCTGAAGCCCCTCAGCAGCCCTTGGACATGCCACAGCCACCACTGCCAATGCTGGAGTGTCTGCAGCCGTTGCCACTGGAGGAGCTGGAACTGCCGTTGCCGGAGTGGCCACCGTCTCCGTCTGCTGTTTCTGAGGGTCCGCCTGCTGTTCCTGAGGGTCTGCCGTCTCTGCCTGCTGTTCCTGAGGGTCTGCCGTCTCTGCCTGCTGTTCCTGAGGGTCTGCCATCTCTGCCTGCTGTTGCTGAGGGTCGGCCGTCTCCGCCTGCTGTTTGTGAGGGGTCGCCGTTCCCGCCTCCGCCACCAGAGGGAGACGAGCCGCCTTTCCCACCTCCGCCACCAGAGGGAGACGGACCGCCGTTCCCGCCTCCGCCACCAGAGGGAGCCTGGCCGCCGTTCCCGCCTCCGCCACCAGAGGGAGACGGGCCGTCGTTTCCGCCACCAGAAGTGCCACCAGCGCTGCTCCTGCTGGAGGGTCCAGGTTCCCTGCCAGCGTTCGCGTGCTTGGAAGGTCCGGGGGCCCCGCTATTAAAGGAAGCTTGGGGGATCCGACATCAACCCCGCCCACCACCGCCCGCTGAAATAGCCCACTCAAGGGACATAAGGGGAGTCTTGGGGGGGAGGGCTTGCCGATTTGCGGCCTCCGTACTTTGTACGTGGGGGGGAGGTGAGTGGCAGAGCAAGGCTCTGCCCTTAGAAATACTGGCAGGGATAGAGTTAAATTCTCCTCCCTGGCACATGGATGTGCCAGGGACCATGGATGTGCCAGGGATCATTTGGCGAGCCTCTGGGACCACGCACGAAGTCGCTAAGGTTCGTGTGCGCGCTGGGGAGGTGCCAGGGACCTTTTGGCGAGCCGCTGGGACTCCATGCGGGGTCGCTGGAGCCCGTGCACACGCTGGTGAGGTGCCAGGGGCCATTTGGCAAGCCCCTGGGACCCAGCACAGGGTCGCTATGGCCCGTGCGCATGCTGGTGAGTGCCAGGATCATTCGGCGAACCGCTGGGACCCCATGTGAAGCCGCTGGGGGGCTGGTCATGCGTTGGGGATGTGCCATGGACTATTTGGCAAGCCGCTGGGACCCTACGTGAGGTCACTGAGGCCTGTGCGATCACTTGGGAGGTGCCAAGGACCGTTTGGCGAGCCGCTGGAACCCCACACAGTTGCTGGGGCCCGTGCGCATGCTGGGGAGGTGCCAGGGACGATCTCCCCAATGATTATGTGGAGTAGTGGTTAGGGCTCTGGACTCTTGACCGGAGGGTCGTGGGTTCAATTCCCGGTGGAGGACACTGCTGCTGTACCCTTGAGCAAGGTACTTTACCTAGATTGCTCCAGTAAAAAACCCAACTGTATAAATGGGGAATTGTATGTAAAAAATAATGTGATATCTTGTAACAATTGTAAGTCACCCTGGATAAGGGCATCTGCTATGATATAAATTATAGTTATAATGATTACTCAGCCACCTGGCATAAATGGAGGCCTCAGCCTCCCATTTGGGGGAGAGTTCTAGAAGGAGAGGAAGCAAGAATGTTTTTGTGTGTGCTGTTCTTTTTGTTTTTGCAAACCAGTGAAGGCAATGCCCAGCCTGGAAGCCTTATTGTGTAAGTTTCATTTTGTGTCTTAGAAACCTTTTTGTTTGGCCCTCGTGCCGTTTTATTTTGTATTTTTTGTATATTAAAAGCTTTTTTTTTAACTTTTCACACTGTCTCTGAGTCTCAACCTCTGTCATCCTGTCACAAGGAGTAACTGCAGGGAAAGGGCGCTCCACGGATATGCAAGTACAGTATATTATACATGAGAGTTTCTGTGTGGCAAAACTCAAGTTTCAAATCATGAGAGCATGGTAAAATGATGGGTAACTTTACATGTGCAATGCAGGTCCTTCAAGTTTCATTTGTGATATTTTATTTCAACTCCACCATTATCCTTATCAAGACATTTTCATTATTACTGTGAACTTTAAGTTTCGATTTATTTTAAAGTCTGCCATTTCCCAGAAATGTAAGTTTCATTTTTACTGTAACAGGGTTGCAATGACCCGTTATTTCACATTTTTATTTTGATTTGTTCACGTTTTCTTTGATAGGGCACTTTGATTGTGTAACACTTTATTGTTCCTTCCCCACTCAGCAAATTAATTAATTACCCAGCATTTGAAACTAATACAAACCTGACTATAACTACCCTTTGATTTTTAGTTTTCTAGGATGGCCATCCACTGCCTGCCTACCCGTCTATACCTTTTATGATTTTGAATGTTTGAATCAGATCGCCGCGTAGTCTTCTTTGTTCAAGACTGAATAGATTCAATTCTTTTAGCCTGTCTGCATACAACATGCCTTTTAAACCCGGGATAATTCTTGTACTGTAACACTTGAAATGTATTTGCTTACGATTGTAAGTTGCCCTGGATAAGGGCGTCCAGGGCGACTGCTAAGGGCGTCTGCTAAGAAAGAAATAAATAAATAAATAAATAAATAAATAATAATAATAATAATAATAATAATAATAATAATTCTGGTTGCTCTTCTTTGCACTCTTTCTAGAGCAGCAATATCCTTTTTGTAACGAGGTGACCAGAACTGAACACAATATTCTAGGTGAGGTCTTATTAATGCATTGTAGAGTTTTAACATTACTTCCCTTGATTTAAATTCAACACTTCTCACAATATATCCGAGCATCTTGTTGGCCTTTTTTACAGCTTCCCCACATTGTCTAGATGAAGACATTTCTGAGTCAACATAAACTCCTAGGTCTTTTTCATAGTTCCCTTCTTCAATTTCAATATCTCCCGTATGATATTTGTAATGCACATTTTTATTGCCCGCATGCAATACTTTACTTTTCTCTATTAAATTTCATTTGCCATGTGTCTGCCCAATTCTGAATGCTCTGTCATGCATTCATCTCCTCTCGACTCGACTACTGCAACTCTCTTTAAGGTGGTCTTTCGTCACGCGCCATAAACTGATTGTAGCTGGTTGAAAATGCCGCTGCTAGGATCCTTACCAGATGTAAAAAACATGATCACATGACCCCCTCTCTTGCCCAGCTGCACTGGCTACCTGTAAAGTTCAGGATTACTTTCAAAATTCTTCTGCTTGCCTACAAGGCCCTTCATCACACATGTCCAGAGTATCTCTCCAACCTGCTGACCCACTATGTCCCTGCCCACAAGCTGAGGTATTCTGTCTCTGGCTTGCTTGTTATACCCAAGCAAAAGTGTACCACACTCGGAGAGCTCTCTTTTAGCTTCATGGCCCTGACTTTCTGGAACTCTCTCCCAGCTTTAGTGCATGTAGCTCTGTGAACGTGTGGGTTGTAGTGCGTGGTGAATGGGTGATGCAGGTGCTCCAGACAAGGACAAAACACAAAGTTCACGGTTCAAGTTCCTTTTATTTCCTTGACCATCAATTAAATAATAAAGCTGGCTCTACCCAGCAATGGGTATTGCCAGCGCCCAAAACAAGGGGTTGCAGTCCCGAAATAATAATCTCAAAACACAAACACAGACACGTCTCCGGACAGTGAGTGCTCGGGTGCAGGTGCGGTGCTGGATACAGTGATGCTGGTTAAGTGCAGGTGCGGTGAAGTCCGGGTGAATTGCTGGCCTCAGGCTGCAGCTCCCAGATCCATCTAATCAGTCTGACAAAGACAAAACACACACGGTTGCAAAACAAACAAAACGCTTAACGCTCCTTCAAGACAGTCCTCGTTTCCTCCCATCAACCACAACAAAGGAACCGATTATGGCGTCACGTCCCCCTAAAGTACCCTCAGCCCCGCCCCCTCCGATAGCTAGTTCAATCACGTCTCCTCCAATTCATGAATGAAGCTTTGCTTACCGTACTAGGACAGGGACCCCTGGTACCGTGACGCCATCCCTTTCCTGAATGGCCGGCTTCCGACTGCCCCTGGAATGAACTGCAGAAACATTCAGTACGGGCACGCAATTCCCTGCTGTAGGTGCTCTCACAGGTCGAGAGGAGATTGTTGATTCAGATTCATTCGCTCTTTGTCACAAGCTCCCACAGTCGCTCACTTCAAATCAACTCTCTGACCCACTTGTTCTCTCTTGCTTTCAATGCTCTCTAAGCCTGATATCTGTTATTAGCTGTTGTCTAAATTGCTGTTTCCGTTTTTTACTCCATCCTATTCATATGATTCTGCTTGACACACACATCCACAATGTTTAGAATTCACATACTACCCTTGAATTGAATGTATTATGCATGTTCTTAATGTGTCTGCATTGTTTTTTTTACTGTTTGTATTTAATGTGTTTAATGTATTATGCATTGTTCCTCACTATCTTGGAAAACGCTTTGTGATGGTGGTTCAGTATGAAAGGCGCTATATAAAATAAAGATTGATTGATTGAAGTATAGGGCAGCTACAATGGGGTGAGGCTGTTAGAATGGGACCACAGTGTGCTAACTGTACCCTCAATGATCTTCAATGGCAGACAGACAGACAGCGACACTGCAATGGTTCTGTATTACACTGAGGGGCAATGGTAGCACAAGTATAGGGCAGCTACAATGGGGTGAGGCTGGTAGAATGGGATCACAGTGTGCTAACTATACCCTAAATGATCTTCAATGGCAGACAGACAGACAGCAGCACTTCATTGGTTCTGTATTACACTGAGGGGCAATGGTAGCACAAGCATAGGGCAGCTACAATGGGGTGAGGCTGGTAGAATGGGACCACGATGCCAGTGTAGAAAGCTGTGTGTCTGTAGGTAAGTGCCAGTGTAGAAAGCTGTGTGTCTGTAGGTAAGTGCCAGTGTAGAAAGCTGTGTGTCTGTAGGTAAGTGCCAGTGTAGAAAGCTGTGTGTCTGTAGATAAGTGCCAGTGTAGAAAGCTGTGTCTGTAGATAAGTGCAGTGTAGAAAGCTGTGTGTCTGTAGGTAAGTGCCAGTGTAGAAAGCTGTGTGTCTGGAGGTAAGTGCCAGTGTAGAAAGCTGTGTGTCTGTAGGTAAGTGCCAGTGTAGAAAGCTGTGTGTCTGTAGGTGAGTGCCAGTGTAGAAAGCTGTGTGTCTGTAGGTAAGTGCCAGTGTAGAAAGCTGTGTGTCTGTAGGTAAGTGCCAGTGTAGAAAGCTGTGTGTCTGTAGGTAAGTGCCAGTGCCAGTGTAGAAAGCTGTGTGTCTGTAGGTAAGTGCCAGTGTAGAAGGCTGTGTGTCTGTAGGTGGTGCCAGTGTAGAAAGCTGTGTGTCTGTAGGTGCCAGTGTAGAAAGCTGTGTGTCTGTAGATAAGTGCCAGTGTAGAAAGCTGTGTGTCTGTAGTTAAGTGCCAGTGTAGAAAGCTGTGTGTCTGTAGGTAAGTGCCAGTGTAGAAAGCTGTGTGTCTGTAGGTAAGTGCCAGTGTAGAAAGCTGTGTGTCTGTAGCTGAGTGCCAGTGTAGAAAGCTGTGTGTCTGTAGGTAAGTGCCAGTGTAGAAAGCTGTGTGTCTGTAGATAAGTGCCAGTGTAGAAAGCTGTGTGTCTGTAGGTAAGTGCCAGTGTAGAAAGCTGTGTGTCTGTAGGTGAGTGCCAGTGTAGAAAGCTGTGTGTCTGTAGGTAAGTGCCAGTGTAGAAAGCTGTGTGTCTGTAGGTAAGTGCCAGTGTAGAAAGCTGTGTGTCTGTAGGTAAGTGCCAGTGTAGAAAGCTGTGTGTCTGTAGGTGAGTGCCAGTGTAGAAAGCTGTGTGTCTGTAGGTAAGTGCCAGTGTAGAAAGCTGTGTGTCTGTAGGTAAGTGCCAGTGTAGAAAGCTGTGTGTCTGTAGGTAAGTGCCAGTGTAGAAAGCTGTGTGTCTGTAGATAAGTGCCAGTGTAGAAAGCTGTGTGTCTGTAGGTACACACCTCAATATATTAAACTGAAAGAAAAAAGAAAACATTGTGATTGTTTTTAATTAATTTAATTTTAGGGAAACATGAATCTGGCTACAGACACCGAGGCCCAAATAAAGCTCACAAATAAACTTATTTTTTAAACAAAAGTAGTCTGGACTCTTATTTTGGTTAGCCACGTCTAAAATGTAGAACAGACTTCAGTGCATGCAGACAGATATACATGCTTTATGAATAAAGGATTAAAAATAACCACAGCACTGAAGCGCAGTTAAATTGTTTAGCAGATCAACATGCCTAATCAATATGTCCCATGATTTTTAGACAGTTGCATTTCACTTCACTTTACAACCGTGTGTGTTTTAAAAACATATCCATAACAACTTAATCTTCACAGCAGGCTAGTTAATCTTCACAAAGTAATTAATGTATTAAATAACATTTTAATTGGGGAAAAACACAAATTGACTCCCCTTCTTTACAGTTTTTTTCAGTTGATAAAATCAAGTTTATGAAACCATTGGCGGAATTTTCAAAACTTAACACAAAACTCCAAACTGAGTTGCAGAAATCGAATTGTTTCGGAACCCCAAACGCTTTTGCTTTTGATTACATACAAATTACAAAATCTAACAAGACTTTCTCAATGATCTACATTACTTGCTCAGTCAGAAATACATATTTCAAATGTTTGTGTCTGTTTTTCGAAATGCTTCACTCTAATTGCTATTACCAAGAACGACGTCTCATTACTCATAATCGCATTCACATTGTGAAAATGCAAGTAGAATTAATTGACAATCATGCCAACACCACATAAAAGGCTGTGTAGACTTTTATGTTTGTTTGTTACAACATGGAGCAGGCTGCAGAACAAGATGCTAGGCAAGGGCGAGGGCGAGGGTGAGGGCGCGGGCGAGGGCGCGGGCAAGGGCGAGGGCGAGAGCGAGGGCGAGAGCGAGGGCGAGGGCGAGGGCGAGGGCGAGGGCGAGGGCGAGAGCGAGGGCAAGAGCGAGGGGGGGGCAGGCGAGGGCGAGGGCGAGGGCGGGGGCGGGCGAGGGCGAGAGTGAGGGTGAGGGCGAGGGCGTGGGCGAGGGCTAGGGCGAGGGCGAGGGCAGGGACAGGGACAACATCAAGGAAGATGAGATGAAGTATGATCAAAAAGAGCTACCGTGTTGAATGAAATCAGAACAGCAGTTGCTGACCACATCATCAAAGGGGCTTGTCAATGAGAGCAGCTGGGCTGATTGTCCAACCTAATATGAAAAGGTCAACAGTAGCCTCTATCATCCGGACGCTTCATACAGAGAACAGGTAAGTGTATAGAACATGCACAGTGTACCCAGTTTGACAGTACATTTACTGACAGCAGTAGAGTAAAGAGTAACCACAGCATGCATATTGTGCTTTGTTTCCAGAGTTGAGAAAAAGGCATGCAGAGTTGGCTGCAGTCGATTACTCCCTGATCAGCTGGAGATGGCTGTAATTGAAATGGTCCGTGCAAAAAATGATATTCGCCTCACCGAAATCCAGCGACGCATTGTTGAAGACAACAATGTTTTCGAAGGTGTGAACACCATCAGTCTACCTACAATTGCTTGTATTCTACAAAGGCACCAAGTAACTATGAAACAAATTGACTTGGTGCCTTTTGAAAGAAATAATCTCAGGGTGAAGCAACTGCGAGCAGAGTACGTTCAGGTAAGAACACTATATTCATGCCTCAGTATACTGCAATAGAAGTGCATACACAGGGACAGTAATGTTCTTATGATACTGTTAGCATGTGAGTTTGGTACAGATACTGTAATACTGTGGTAGTACTGTGAGTTGATATGGATAAGTAAACCCAACAGTGCATCTCTATTTTCAGAAGGAAATGGAGCTGGATGCGAACGTCAATCGGCACAAATACATTTTTTGTTGATGAGGCTGGCTTCAACTTGGCCAGAACACAAAGGCGTGGCAGGAATATCATCGCCAGTGTGCGACAACTCAAGTCCCAGGGCAGCGTGGTAGCAACAAAACCATGTGTGCTGCCATTTCAGACGATGTTGTGGAGCAACATCACCATGTGTGCTGCCATTTCAGACGATGTCGTGGAGCAACATCACCATGTGTGCTGCCATTTCAGACGATGATGTGTGGCCCGTGGGTCATTACTTGGGTTGTACAATTCCACACATCTGGTGAATTTTCTAGATGAGCTGCACAATAACCTTGTTCAAGTTGATCAGGAGGTCACATATGTCATTGTGTGGGACAATGTTAGCTTCCATCACGCAGCGGTGGTGCGGGAATGGTTTGCAACACAGCAGCAATTCATTGTAATGTACCTGCCACCATACTCACCTTTCCTCAATCCTATTGAGGAGTTCTTCTCCGCTTGGAGGTGGAGGGTTTACAATCGTCAAACTTATCAGCACGCTACCCTTCTGCAGGTCATGGATGCTGCATGCAATGACATTACCCAAGAACAATGTCAGGCGTGGATTCGGCATACAAGTAGGTTTTTTCCCAGGTGCATGGCAAACGGAAACATTTTTTGTGATGTCGATGAGGACTTGTGGCCAAATGTACATGAGAGGCGAGATGTACCTGAGTGACCTGGTCTGATTTATCTTTAAATAATTCATTTGTATTCATTTCTGTTTGCAGATTTTGTCCTTCTCTTCAATGATGAAAATGTATTTTGACAAATGTATCATGAGTTTATTGTTCTTGAGTTCACTGTTTGTTCAAATGACTAAGCAATAATGCTGTTATTTTCTTTTGATTTTGTTGTTTCAATGACTAAACTAATAATGTGATGGTATTTCATTAATAAATTCTGATTTGGAGCCAACTATGTTGTTTTGCAAAATTGATTAACTAAACAGAATGCAAAACTCAAGGTTTTGCGTGTTTAACAGGATTCTGCCACTAGAGTTTGTGGTTTTGGTTCTTGTGTTAAGAGTTTTGAAAATTGCACCAATGGTTTCATAAACTTGATTTTACCAACTGAAAACAACTGTAATATAATCCCTCTGTGTGTTAGCCTTAATTCTTGTCATAAAATATGATCAATCAAAACAGTTGTTTATATGAAATAAATGATATATGATTTTTACTTAAACCGGGGGTCTACTTGTTTTCAAGCATGTATTTTTGTATTTATTTTAAATCTCGTCTCTGCTGCTGCAACATTTTGCCCAGGACTACAATTCCACAATTGACTGCAGAGATGACGCATGTCTAAGGAAACAAGCAAAGTTGGAATCAAAAGGATTGTTAGAAAAATGACATTCTAATATTCATTCACACATATATTTAGCCTTGCTTCAGGCCTCAAGTTGACATTAGAAAATACAATCTGTCACATACAGTACATGTGTATAATTTATTCATATATCAAGCTAAACATATACAGTGCCTATAGAAAGCCTACACCCCCTTGAACTTTTTTTACATTTTGTTGTGTCAGTGCCTTAGGGTTTCATGCATTTAAATGAGGATTTTTTTCCACTTATCTACACACTGTTAAGGGGAAAAAAGTTATATATTAAAAATACAAAACTGAAACATCATAATTGGATAAGTCTCCAGCCCCCTCAGTTAATACTTGGTGGAAGCACGTTTGGCAGCAATTACAGCTGTGAGTCTGTTGGGATAGGTCTCTACCAACTTTGCACACCTAGATTTGGCAATATTCTTTACAAAACTGTTCAAGCTCTGTCAAGTTCCTTGGGATAGACAGCAATCGATAGTTGTCAAGTTCCTTGGGGATAGAACTGCGTTGATAGACAGCAATCTTCAAGTCATGCCACATTTTCAATTGGATTTAGGTCGGGGCTCTGACTGGGCCACTCAATGACATTTACATTTTGTTCCTTCGCCACTCCAGTGTAGCTTTGGCTGTGTGCTTTGCGTCGTTGTCATGTTGAAAGGTGAACTTCCGTCCCAGTTTCAGCTTTCTTGCAGAGGGCAGCAGGTTTTCCTCAAGGACTTCTCTGTACTTTGTTCCATTAATTTTCCCTTCTATCCTGACAAATGCCCCAGTCCTGCTGATGAGAAACATCCCCATAACATGATGCTGCCACCACCATGCTTCACAGTAGGGATGGTGTTCTTTGGTGATGCGCTGTGTTGGGTTTGCACCAAACATAACGCTTTGCATTTATGCCAAAAGTTCCATTTAGTTTCGTCAGACCACAAAACTTTTGCCACATGGCTACAGAATCTCCTGAGTGTTTTTTTGCATACTTCAAACGGGATTCAAGGTGGGCTTTCTTGAGTAATGGCTTCCTTCTTGCCACCCTACCATACAGGCCAGATTTTTTGGAGTGCTTGGGATATTGTTGTCACATGCACACTTTGACCAGTCTTGGCCATAAAAGCCTGTAGCTCTTGTAAAGTTGCCATTGGCCTCTTGGTAGCCTCTGATCAGTCTCCTTCTTGCTCAGTCTTCCAGTTTGGAGGACGGCCTGATCTAGTCAGGCTCTTGGTGGTTCCATACACCTTCCACTTCTTAATAATAGTCTTGACCGTGTTCCAAGGGATATTCAAGGCCTTTGATATTTTTTTATACCCATCCCCTGATCTGTGCCTGGTGCTCATGGTTGAGTCTTTGCTTTGAAATGCACTACCCAGCAGAGGGAACCTACATGAACTGCTGAATTTATCCTGAAATCATATGAATCACTACAATTTAACACAGGTGGAGGCCACTTAACTTGGTGTATGATTTTGAAGGCTATTGGTTACATCTGGGCTAATTTAGGATTGCTATTACAAAGGGCGTGGACACTTATCCAACCAAGCTATTTCAGTTTTTATTTTTTAATTTATTTTCTACAAATTTCTAAAATATTTTTTTCACTTGGAGGTTGTGGGGTAGGATGTGTAGATAAATGAAAAAAAAAAACAATTTTAATGCATTTTAATTCCAGACTAAGGCAACAAAAGGTGAACATTTTGAAAGGGGGTGTAGACTTTCTATAGGGACTGTATATTATTTTAAATTATTTAAACAAATAGGTTTTACATCGAATGGTCATTTAGTCGAATGGTCATGTCAGCGATCTTCAATTAATGTGAAAAGTTCAATAGAGTCCAGTTCAATGTTATGTACAATTGATATGTGATCCTTCAGTCCCCACCTCGATACCTTCCTTTAGGAATGTAGTAGAGCTTCATCTTCATTAGGATGTATTGAACTCCGACTTGGATCTTCATCTTCATTAGGATGTATTGGGTTCCAACTCGGATCTTCATCTTCATTAGGATGTATTGAACTCCGACTCGGATCTTCATCTTCATTAGGATGCATTGAGCTCCGACTCGGATCTTCATCTTCATTAGGTTGCATTGAGCTCTGACTCAGATCTTGCTCAGTTGCCCCTAAACTTGCAAGTTCAATATTCCACTTACCAGGGATCATGTTAAGTTGGTGAGAAAGTATGGCGAGAGTCCCAAGGTATCCCCTAAAATAACACTGAAGACATCACCCTGTCATGAATAGAATAACACTGATTCAATGAAGACATCACCCTGTCAGCAGAATAGAATAACACTGATTCCATGAAGACATCACCCTGTCAGCAGAATAGAATAACACTGATTCCATGAAGACATCACCCTGTCAGCAGAATAGAATAACACTGATTCCATGAAGACATCACCCTGTCAGCAGAATAGAATAACACTGATTCCATGAAGACATCACCCTGTCAGCAGAATAGAATAACACTGATTCCATGAAGACATCACCCTGTCAGCAGAATAGAATAACACTGATTCCATGAAGACATCACCCTGTCAGCAGAATAGAATAACACTGATTCCATGAAGACATCACCCTGTCAGCAGAATAGAATAACACTGATTACAGGGTGATGTCACTGTTGTGAAGTTATAGGTGGGGAAAAAAACAGGATGTTTTTGGAAAACCTATTATTCACAGGAAGTGGCCACTCTCTAAGTTCGACAACATGGCACCCGAGCAGAATTTTTCCACATAGGATCAGTTACAAAATTGCAAAATGTTTTTTTTGTACCTAAAACTGACAACCTTAGCCTTTGTAACTATAAATTGAAATGAAGATTAATTGCTTTTACTGTAAACTGTGTGTGTGTTTTGTAATGTGTCTCTCACCTGTGTCTCTATATGTGTGTGTCTCATTTCTGTGCTTGTGTGTTTCTGTGCATGGACTGTACATGCCTTTCTACACAGATGGCAATTTTATACCAGGGCATATCTCAGAACTCCAGCACAGTATGGCTAACCAGAACCTGCCCCAACCAAAACACTAAACAACACTAACCATACATCACATCCCAGTTTCGTCACATCTGCTCCAGTCTCTTCATGGGTTTATCTGAAACATCTAATGTTCTCTTTGAGCTTATGTGTCTGTCTGTCTGTCTGTCTGTCTGTCTGTCTGCCTGTCTGTCTGTCTGTCTGTCTGTCTTTCTGTCTGTCTGTGCCACATAGCCCCCCAGATTGGAACCCAGGCATCCAGAGGAAGGTGAAAAGCAGGGTTGAGAGGCTAGTGAATTAGCCCACTGTAGGACTTTTACAAGGAGAATAACAGGAGCCATGACTGAGACAAAAGAAGCTAATTCTTGTTAAATGAAAACAGATCAAATTGTTATTTTGTCTTGATAAATGTGTTACTTTCATTGGTCCCTTGACATCCTTTGTCCTTCTGTCTAAGAAACGTGTTGGACCGAATGCAAAGTCCCATGCATTTTAACTTGACACATGAGTGATCTCACATATTTGTGCAGTTACATAACAAACGCAACGCACTTTATTTCAAACTTTATTAACATCTGGTATAGAGAACAGGAGAGAATGGGGAGAGAATGAATCTGTGCTGCAAATCTACCTCTTGACCTGGAAGGACGCTAAGTAAGGTTGGTGGTACACCTTCACAGGGATGGGTCGACTCGATGGTAGGATGGTACCAGAAGTTGGCCATCTTGGCGAAAGGGCGTAGCTGTAAGACTGCAAACAACTATACTGTGATCAGCTGTGGTGAGTGCAGCGATTGGATAAAGCATGGCTCTGGGCTGATCACGGGGGAGGAGTTTGGCAGTACAAAGGGGACACAGATATATGAGTAGGGACCCTTAGACTGAAATAATAACAAGCCAGGGCACTACTGTTGTGTTTTATATTGTAGAGGGCAACTGATTGGGATTTAGTGCTAACAAGCCAGCACAAGCACCCAGGATTTCAACACTGTCACAACACTGCAACCTGCACTTGCACTGGGAGCACCTGCCTTTTCATGAGCACTTGGATTATTGAGTATGCATTGTAAATAGGCCCTCTGTTTGGACATCACTTAATTCCTTGTTGTAATTGAGCAAATACTTTTACGGACTCTAATGAGCTTATGTTGACTGCAACCTCATGTGGGGTCAAGGTAGGACGATTCATTAAATACATCAACAACACAAACTAAATATCAAGGTCATTCTGTTATGGTGCAATAACTGACTTTCACAACTTATGTAAGGTGAACTCAACAGGAGGTTTATTGTGTGGTTTTTGGAGTATCTGGAACATCGCGCTTCACTGCCGTAAAGCACACATCAATACTCCCTTACGGCATCATAACTTAGCAACACAAGCATGGCACACACTCACAACTCAAGACACAAACAGGGCGCTGCTGAGCGATTAACAACCAAACATAACACATTCTATTAACAACCAAACATAACACATTCTATTAACAACCAAACATAACACATTCTATTAACAACCAAACATAACACATTCTATTAACAACCAAACATAACACATTCTATTAACAACCAAACATAACACATTCTATTTCCTTTTTTGTCCAGGCCTTGGGTGCTGAACCTAGCACTTTGGTTCTGTTTTATATTAGCATGTGGAATATTGTCTGTGTGGACACATTTAACCATTTAAGTGACTAATACACAGGTGTAACCAGTATTTAAAGATCCGAGCCAGTCTTTTATGAAGAACCTGCATTAAGGGCTGTGGGTATCTTCTCTGTTCCAGAGTAGGCGGCACCACAAGGTGGAGTTGGAGCAGCCTAGTTGGGCTGCAGCATAAGGAACCAGAGCGACAAGAGTGGTGACAAGCCAGCCAATGAGAAAGGCTGTGAAGAGGAGAGCCAAAGGACAAGGATGCTAAAGTGGAGCTTGCTGCTATTGAGGAGGAAAAGAAGGAGGAGGGCGCACTCGCTCATTGAACAGGTAGGGCTGGCACTTTCCACAACACCAGCCCCTACAGGAACACCAGCAACATCGGCACCGAAGGCTCAGGGCGATGAAGATGTCGGCGGAGGATGACCCAGAGGCGTGCCTGGTGGGTTTGAGCATCTGGCCACCACCCGCGTCATGGCATTGGGAGTTCTGGGCGAGCCAGCTGGGACCCTGCCTGATCGGGAGGCTCAGGCAGCCTAACAGACTATGAGCCCTCAACGCTGCCAGTTGAGTAGTTTAATGTAGTTTAGCAGGGGCGATGTTAGCTTCTGTTCTGTGCCAAACTACATCCCGTCGATCACGCTTACTAAAAATCCTGTGCAGAATGTGGTCGAGGATTGTGGCGGAGTGTCCCGCCCTTTGTTTATTATTTATTTATATTATGATTTATGTTTTATATTACGGAGAAGCGCTGGTTATTTGTTATTGTTTTGTATTTTTAAAACCTTGTGAGGATGCGTGACTGATCAGCTAGTGATTTATTTAACTAGCTGACAGTCACGCATCCTATGAAATTGACCATCTCCTGAGTTAATTCATTGATTAACTGTTGCTAATCAGGAGATGGTCACTGTATATAAACCTGCAGCTCTCTACCCTCGAGGAGAGTGTCAAGAGGAGAGACGTGAGGCTGAGATTTAGAACCAAAACAATTGCTAGACGTGCTGGCTTAAAAACAACACGATGCTTGTTTGTTTGGCCAGCGTGCCTTTTGTTTTGTTGTTTGTTTAAATCTTTTGTTTTGTTTTATTATTTAATAAAATAGCTGAGCCAGTGGCGCTCAATTTCACCACCGCCATTCATTGTTTGCCTTTGTTTACTTCCTGCTCCGTGACATCACTACCCACACGTCACTGCAACAACAAGCTCGGTCACATATGGTGTCCTCGTGGGACAAACAACGCCTCAGGAACGCAGGACCAGGAAAGCAAAGGGTGTTTTTTTTGTTCGTTTTTTTTCAAATAGTGTTTTTTGTGTTTGGAGGGAAAAAAAGAAAATAAATAAAAATGGAAGGCTGGAGCTGCCCCACGCAATATGAAGAGGGGGAGCGCGAGCATCCAGCACCCAGAAGGGGGCGAGCATCCAGCGCCCAGATGGGGGGGGGGCGTGCATCCAGCGCCCAGAAGGGGGGGCCTCGGCCCAGCACCCAGAAGGGGGAGCCTGCATGTCCCAGCACCCAGAAGGGGGAGCCTGCGTCCCAGTGCCCAGAAGGGGGAACTCGGTTGGCCACACCCCAAGGGGGGAAGGCCCACAGGTCCAGAACATAGGTCTCCAACAGCAAAGAAAGAATACCTGCTGCTTCTGCCTCCGCCACCTCCACCGCCAGGAGCAGAGCAGCGGAAGCTGCCTCTGCCTCCACCACCTCCACCGCTTCCACCAGCAGAGCAAAGCAGCAGGAGCTGCCTCTGCCTCCACCACCTCCACTGCTTCCACCAGCAGAGCAGAGCAGCAGGAGCTGCCTCTGCCTCCACCACCTCCACTGCTTCCACCAGCAGAGCAGAGCAGCAGGAGCTGCCTCTGCCTCCACCACCTCCACTGCTTCCACCAGCAGGAGCAGAGCAGCAGGAGCTGCCTCTGCCACCTCCACCAGCAGAGGGTGAATCTGGAAGGACCGGGAGAGTTCAAAAAAAGAACTATAAAAGTATTCGTGAGTGTTTTGTTTGTTTGTAGCACTGTTAGTAATTGTCTTTTGTTTGTAAATTCACGAGACGGCTAACACGTCTCCGGAGCTGTCGCCTTGGGCCAGCACTACCCGGAACAACAACACCACAGTCACTGTTATTTGTTATCACCCACCTTGAGCACGGCTGCACGCACCCGGACTGGTGATTTGTGTTAGTAGTATTGTGGGAGCGGATAACGTGTTATTATTTGTTTTGTTTACAAATCATTATTATGATTTTTCCTGCCGAGATTTACACCAGGGGCTTATTGCCGGAGGATTATTGTTTGGTCGCCAGACCAGGATTTGTGTTGACAATAAAAATAACATTTCCACTTTGGATTACAGTTTTTCACTTGTGATTATTTCTGCACTGCATCACCTCTGCACCTGTTCATAATCAGCAGCCACTTTGCCACAATCACTTATTAACAAAGCTTACATTTTGGGGAAGTGTAGTTTTTAAAATAAATCAAAACAAAGTGCACAGTAATAATGAAACTTACATTTCTAGGAAATGGCAGACTTTAAAATAAATCAAAACTTATAGTGCACAGTAATAATGAAACTTAAGGAAGATGCATTTCTTGGTGATGGTGGAGTTTAAATAAAAGATCCCAAATGAAACTTGAATGTAAAGTTACCCATCATTTTACCATGCGCTCTTGATATGAAACTTGAGTTTATTTTTGCCACACAGAAAATCTCATGCATAATATACTTGCATATCTGTGGAGGGTCCTTGCCCTACTGTTGCTCCTATTAAAGATCCTATTAGAACATAAAATTTGAGACATTTTGATAATAAGAATTAGCTTCCTTTGTCTCAGTTATTCCTGCCTTTCACCGCTGGAGGTCTGGGATCCAATCAGGAGGCTAGGTGGCACAGACAAACAGGCAGACAGACAGACAGACAGACAGACAGTGGGCTAATCCACTAGCCTCTCATTCCTGTATTTCAGATAAACCCATGAAGAGACTGGAGCAGATCTGATGAAACTGGGATGTGATGTGCAGTTAGTGTTGTTTAGTGTTTTGGTTGGGGCAGGTTCTGGTTAGCCATACTGTACTGGAGTTCTGAGATATGGCAGAAGGGGTCCAAATCCTGGTATAAAATAGCCATCTAATAGAAAGGCAGGTACAGTACATGCACATAGACACACACAAGCACAAAAAAGAGATACACGTACAGAGACACAGGTGAGTGACACATTACCAAACACACACACAGTTTACAACAAAAATGCATTTGAATTTATAGTTACAAAGATTAAGGTTTTCAGTTTTAGGTACAAAAAAAAAAAAACATTTAGCAATTGTATAACTGATCCCATGTTGAAAAATTCTGCTTGGGTGTCATGTTGTTCGACCCAGACAGTGGCAACTTCCTGTGAATAACAGGTTTGCAAAAAAAACCTCTAAGTGTTTTCCCCTATAACTTCACAACAGTGACATCATCATGGACATAGTGGTATTTTATTCAGCTGATATGACATCATCCTGTAATCAATGGTATTTTATTCAGCTGATATGATGACATCACCCTGTAATCAATGGTATTTTATTCAGCTGATATGGTGACATTATCCTGTAATCAATGGCATTTTATTCTGCATTGCTGGAAACTGCTAGTTGATGGAAGGATGTTAATACCTTCAAAACGCCATTATGCTGCCTTTCTGAGATGATGTCTGAGGATGTTAAAGCAGTACCACAGAAAAGAAAGAGATTCAAAGCTTTTATTCATTCTACCGTGGAGTTTCTGATGCACAGTAAAGAACACTGGAGTGTACATTCTCTACTACAAACCGGGACAGAATATTACAGTGGATGAGCAGCCAGCCGCAAGAGACACCCCTCACTATACTGGGTGTGGATCACTCCTGATCCCCTAAACTAACCCTACACACCCGTCACTATACTGTGTGGGGATCGCTCTTGATCCCCTAAACTAACCCTACACACCCCTCACTATACTGTGTGAGGATCGCTCCCTGATCCCCAAACCAACCCTACACACCCCTCACTATACTGTGGGGATCGTCATCCCCCAAACAACCCTACACACCCCTCACTATACTGTGGGGATCGCTCTTCATCCCCCAAACTAACCCCTACACACCCCTCACTATACTGTGTGATCGCTCTTGATCCCCTAAACTAACCCTACACACCCCTCACTATACTGTGTGGGGATCGCTCTTCATCCCCAACTAACCCTACACACCCCTCACTATACTGTGTGGGATCGCCCTGATCCCCAAACCCCAAACCCTACACACCCCTCACTATACTGTGTGGGGATCCTTCATCCCCCCAACTAACCCTACACACCCCTCACTATACTGTGGGGACGCTTTGATCCCCTAAACCAACCCCACACCCCCTCACTATACTGTGTGGGATCGCTCCTGACCCCCTAAACCAACCCTACACCCCTCACTACCCCTTGATCCCTAAACTAACCCCACACCCCTCACTATACCGTGGGGATCGCTCCCGACCCCTAAACCAACCCACACACCCCTCACTATACTGTGTGGGATGTCCCTGATCCCCAAACCAACCCCACACCCCTCACTATACTGTGGGGATCGCCTCCTGATCCCCTAAACCAACCCCACACACCCCTTACTATACTGTGTGGGGGATCGCCCTGATCCCCAACCAACCCTCACACACCCTCACTATACTGTGGGGGATCGCTCCTGATCCCTAACTAACCCTACACACCCCTCACTATACTGTGGGGATCGCCCCGATCCCAAACCAACCCCTACACACCCCTCACTATACTGGGTGTGGATCGCCCCTGATCCCTAAACCAACCCTACACACCCCTCACTATACTGTGGGGGATCGCGCCCTGATCCCCAAACCAACCCTACACACCCCTCACTATACTGTGGGGATCGCTCCCTGATCCCCAAACCAACCCTACACACCCCTCACTATACTGTGTGGATCGCTCCTGATCCCCAAACTAACCCTACACACCCTCACTATACTGTGGGGATCGCCCTGATCCCCAAAACTAACCCTACACACCCCTCACTATACTGTGGGATGCTCTTCATCCCTCTAAACTAACCTGTGGGTGGGTGTGGGAATTCACTGGACACAAGACAGAAATATATTTGGAAACGTGACTTGGCGCACAGATTTATTTATGCCACAAGGTATGGACACTGTAGGGCGGATTTTTCTCTCCAGTGCTGTTAGTTGGGCTTCAATCGGTGGTCCTTCACCTGTTCCCCTGTAATGTCGATTGATTTTTGATTATGTTTTTGCTTCGTTCTGTGCTTCAGGTCTCAAAATCGTTTTTGGACTTCCTTAACTGTCCTTTTTACAGAAGAGGTTGAATTTATTTTATCTGTTATTTCTTTCCATATTTTAATTTTAGCCATGGCCCAGGGCCTTTTGCCAAAACGAAAATTTTGGTATTCCAAAACTTCATCTAGCAAAATCTCAGCTTGAGCGGCTAAGAATCGTTTTCTTTCTTTCCTCTCCATTGTTGCGACTGGTCTGCACGTGCGCTGCCTCAATCAATGTTTGCTATTTAAATGACATCATACTATTGGAATGTAACTCATTGGCTTGTTAAGGAACCTGGAAATCACTTGTCATTTAAATCAGTCGTAAGCAGGAGTCGCAAAGGGTATTGTGAGTAGAAGAAATGAACCTGCAACTGTTGAAAATCGAGATGTATAATTAGGTAGCAAAAAAAAAACCTTGCAGTCAAAATGCACTGAAACCTCTATTTTCTCTCTTAAATGGCCCCTTCTGAAACTCAGGCACTCTATGTCATCGTTGTCACTGTTCAAAACCCTGTGGACTCTGGTGTGTGCGAGAGGCGTCCAAATAAAAGGATTGCAAAGAATCAAGCGTCTCTCCTGTTTTCTGCCTCTTGCACAACGCTACAGCACGATCGAGCGAGATGTTTATAATAATCTCAATGCAGCTGTTCTGACCTCGGAGTTACCAACACCTTGGGAATGGAGGATCTTGGTAAATGTCTGAAAAGCCTGTAATGATTTTAATAAATGTGTCCATCTGCTGTCTAGGAGGTTCATTCACCTTCAAATAGTTTACAAAGGCATTCAAACCATTATCTCCAGATCAGAAGATTGATTATAAATCATATCTAATGTGTTTTCCTTGTAATATATTTTCCATAATTAAATGTTGCTTTTAATAATCGTCATAACAATAACAATAATCACAATAAAAGTTGTTTTAAACAGTTCATAATATTTATTGGAAAAACTAAAAACAATACCTTTATTTTTTTTTATACAAAATATACACATCAAATATAGGAAATACTTATTTGATCTTTTCTTGTTTATTATATAAACATATATTCAACAGTTAAGCATCTTCAGGGTTTTTTTCTTATAAAAACTACTATACATTCTATATAAATGCAGAACGCTGTATCATTGTGGAGATGAAGTATCTTTTTAGATGCAGACCATTAATGAGCAAGTAAGCGGGGTTCCAAAAATCTAGCGTTCCCAGTCCCCTCGTGCTGCTACAACTGTTTAAATAACGCATTCCTGTCATTTCTTTTCATTAACATCCGACAACTTTTCACACTTTTAACTTTAAAGTCTGTTTCAAAGACTTTTCAAATTATCCGCTCTAGTGCAGTGATAGTGTCAGGATTTTGCCCACATTGTCAAACAGGTAACACAGCAAGAACGATCCATGATATGGTACAGGAAAGCCAGAGCACTTGTGTGTGTGTGTTTTTTATTTTTTTAATCGCTCTTCCTGCAGTGATTTTGAGCAGCGCTTCTCAACCTTGGTCCTCTGGGAACCCGGTATCCTCATTTTCATTCCAACTGAGCTTTCAATTACTTAACTAGACCCTTAATTGAACTGATCATTTGCTTAATTAGACCTTTTTAATTGCTCTCGGCTCCTAACAAGTTGCAGATTTCAAGTTACTTATAACAACATTTTATAGCGAAGTTGAAATCTCTAACTGTTTAAAAGCTGAAAACAATTAAAAATACCTAATTGTGCTAATTATTAGTTTATTAATTAAGGGTTTAATTAAGTAATTGAGAGCTCAGTTGGAATAAAACCAGAAGACACAGGGGTCCTGAGGGTCCCAGTGATTTAGAGGACAGACCTCAAACCCCAGTGCATTAGAGCGGGCACTTTCAAAACAGCTTTGAAACAGACGGTTGACAGGATGTTAATGAAACATGACAGGGATTTTACTGAAACAGTTGTAGCAACGCAGGGGGACGTGGAACATAGATTTTCCACAAACCCGTTACTTTCTCGTTAATCTCATCTATCTAAATGTTTCACAAATTGAGGACTTGAGTCTCTATGGTGTAGATTTCCAGTTAACTCCAGCACAGCCTGGGTGGATCAGCAGTATAATGAAAGCTGAGGCTCAAGGAAAGTAAAGCCACCTCTACTGGCACAGAGAGTAGAGCAACTGGATCTCCTCTGAGCCGTCCATGTCAGGCCTGATGAGAAACGAAAAGAAACATTGCCCCTCAGTGTAATACAGAACCATTGCAGTGCCGCTGTCTGTCTGTCTGCCATTGAAGATCATTGAGGGTATAGTTAGCACACTGTGGTCCCATTCTACCAGCCTCACCCCATTGTAGCTGCCCTATACTTGTGCTACCATTGCCCCTCAGTGTAATACAGAGCCATTGCAGTGCCGCTGTCTGTCTGTCTGCCATTGAAGATCATTGAGGTACAGTGAGCACACTGTGGTCCCATTCTACCAGCCTCACCCCATTGTAGCTGCCCTATACTTGTGCTACCATTGCCCCTCAGTGTAATACAGAACCATTGCAGTGCTGCTGTCTGTCTGTCTGCCATTGAAGATCATTTAGGGCAGGGGTGTCAAACTCAATTCCTGGAGGGCCGCAGTGTCTTCTGGCTTTCGTTCCACCCAAGTTCTCAATTACTTAATTGGTCTAATTATTTGATCAACTGGACACATTTAACACTTCTCTGCAGGCCTCAAAATATTTCATAGGTAATGTACCTTGAATCAAGTCCATTTTTAAAATCATCAACTGTAAAAGACCTTGAAAATATTAAATATGTCAAATTCATAAATAATTAGATCAATTATGTTAATTGAGAGCATAAGTTGGAATGAAAACCAGAAGACCCTGCGGCCCTCGAGGACTGGAGTTTGACACCCCTGATTTAGGGTATAGTTAGCACACTGTGGTCCAATGTGTAATTGATTAATCGTGTGAAATTCAGGCCAGAACAATTGCTTTGAGATAATTTAACATAAAAAGGCAGTCTTATTAAATAAAAGAACACATTTACCAATTTCTTATAATTCAACTTCTTATAACTGAGTTTTAGACTTAATTTCTAACCACTAACCTGAGAACACAGCAGACAGATCAGCCAATCAAAACCCTGAACTGGGCAGCCCCTCCCCCTGTACCTGACGGGCGTTTCGAGGATCATGGGCATGTTGTCCAGGCGAGGCTCGTTCATGATTTGTCGAAATCCTCCAATCCGATCTCCCCTCACCAATGTTCTCATGACGATCCAGATGGCAGCCCAGCTTCCTGAAAAACAAATGTGAGGTCAACAGACAGGCTCGATGGTCCAGTGGTAAGAGAATGAGGCTTGTTGTTACCAGGAGGTTCCCGTTCAATCCCAGCTCAGCCACTGACTCACTGTGTGTGACCCTGAGCAAGTCATTTAACCCCCTTGTGCTCCGTTCTTCGGATGACACATTAAACAAAAAGTCCTATTGGAAGTGACTCTGCAGCAGCAGCAGTTGTGAGGCAAAGTTCACCACTTGGACTGTAAGTCGCTTTGGATAAAAACATCTGCTAATTGACTAAATAATAATAATAATAATAATAATAATAATAACAATAATAATAATAATAATAACAATAATAATAATATTAAGCAGCAATGGTAGCACAAGTATAGGGCAGCTACAATGGGGTGAGGCTGGTAGAATGGGACCACAGTGTGCTAACTATACCCTCAATGATCTTCAATGGCAGACAGACAGACAGCGGCACTGCAATGGTTCTGTATTACACTGAGGGGCAATGGTAGCACAAGTATAGGGCAGCTACAATGGGGTGAGGCTGGTAGAATGGGACCACAATGTGCTAACTATACCCTCAATGATCTTCAATGGCAGACAGACAGAGGCACTGCAATGGTCATAAAAGATAACAACTATGGATGATGGATTACTGATGGAATATTGCAAGCTATTCTGGTTGTGAACTAACATTACTGTACTGGAGATCTGTGACACAGCGAATTCAATACAGGTCGAATTATTCATGTATTTTCTTTGTCATTCTTAATTCCAGGCAGGTTAAAAAATAATATATATATTTTAAGATAAAAGACTGCAACTTTTCATCCCCAGTTGTCAATACATTATCTATCAAGTTCTGAGTGACTGGATATTCTAAACAGCGTCCCCTACCTTTGGAGTCATTGAGATGCACTGCCTTCAGATACTGCAGTCCAACCGTCCAATCAAATTCATCCAGCATCTTCTTAACCCCGCCCACTGCAGAGAGGTCATAACCTGGGGGAGGAGACTGTTACTGGGGTCATGCAAGGGTCACATACTATAGGACAGTTGCCCTCCCCTTTCCCTGTCTTATGGTGAAAGACCAGTCTGTCTCACTAACAGCAGTGTCCAGTCGACCCCTTTCCCTGTCTCTCATGGTGAACAGATTCAATGAGTATTTTGAAGGACGCTATACAGATGAAACTGGTCTGGTTTTAAATCCAAGGTTCTCTTACCAGCTGCGAAGGCATGGCAGGTATCCAGACAGACTCCAATTCTGGATTTATCTTTCACTCGATCAATAATCCCTCTCAGTTCTGAGAACTTGCCCCCAACAGTGTTACCCTGGCAGCTCATATTCTCTATAACTGAGGAGGGAAAGAAAGAGACAGACATTAAAACAGAAATGTTAAATATAACCATCTCCCTCGGCAGAACTAATGAAACAGCGCCCCCCACTCACCACTCTGGCGGCAGGAGGAACTGCAGGCTGTTGATTGTACCTGTCGTGACTCCAGTGGTATGCTGGTGGGCGTGGTTTATGGAATCTGCTATCCTATCAAGACACTCCTCTACTGTGATGTCATGGAGGGTGGAGCCAGGGTGGAAGTTGAACATGGTCAGGCCCAGCTGCTCACACCTCTTCAGTTCATCAATAAGCATGGCTCTGCTCTTCTCATAGACATCTGAGGAGAAAATAATCAGATTACATTTTCTTATATTGTATGTGTGTGTTCTTATCTTTTATGGCGTTTGAAATCATGCTGAATGACTTACTGCAAATACTCAATGTTTTTTTTTTTTTTTTCTCATGTATCTGTCTCCCCCCAGTGGAGACAGGCGATACTGCACTGGTCATTTTGTGGTTCTTTTATTTATTTATTTATTTATTTATTTTTAATTACAGAAATAGTTTTTTTTTTTTTTGGACAAGTCTGTGTTAAAGCTGCCCTGATGCTATATTTGCCTGTCAGAGATATATGTATTCTAGATAAGCCAAAGTGTCTTTAAAGAATAGCCAGCATCGTCTAGTGATCTGGCTGTGATCTCAGGACCTTTCCTGTACCTTTGCCTCCCCAGTGGATACCGGTAGTACTGCAGGATAGTCCAGTTCTGAACTAACTGCACTGTACCGGGATCTGAGAGCCAGCAAATTCACTGCAGTCTGAATAAAAAAAACAACGTTACTGGAGAAGATCTTTCCTGTATATTTGTCTCCCCAAGTGGATACAGAAAGTACAACAAGAAAGTCCAGATCTGTAACTGTACAGTACTGGGAATCTGAGATCCATTAACTGCAATACAGTCCAGATAACTTAATGTATCTTTGTCTCCCCTGGTGGAGAAAGGCAGTACTACTCTCCTAATTTCATGTATCTTTGCTCCCCTGGTGGAAATCTCCCTCTCGGGACGGGAGTTTTTACTGCAAGGTGGTCCAAATATGAACTGACAGACCTTTCCAGTATCTGTCTCCACCTGGTGGAGTCAGGTGGTACTGCTCTGCAATTTCCTGCCTGTCTCCCCCTGGTGGAGACGGCTGGTACTCACCAGGTTTGGGAGACCCACAGTTGAGCAGGTATGACCCGTGCGGCAGTATGCGGTCGGGGGTGAAGCCGTGTTGGGAGCAGGCCTGGCGAACCGAGCCACTGCCTTCTCATCCAGGGGCCGGCTCTTCCATGGCGCTGGGAGCCTAGGAACATGCACACACCCCCGATCGTAACGGAGCCCTGCACAGCGTTCCAGAGCCCACCTGCAGAGACACAGTCAGACCTGTGAGAGCACTGACCATTCTTAAAATCCATTCTCTCACCTCTAACTAGCTTTATAAACAGTAGCACTGAACCCTCCCTTTAAAGGAGCGCTGACCATCTTTAACAGTATCGCTGGTCCCTTCCCTTTAAAGGAGTGCTGACCATCTTTAAAATCCATTCTCTCACCTCTTATTAGCTTTATTAACAGTTTAGCTGGCCCCTCCCTTTAAAGGAGCGCTGACCATCTTTAAAATCCATTCTCTCACCTCTTATTAGCTTTATTAACAGGATCACTGGTCCCACCCTTTAAAGGAGTGCTGACCATCTTTAAAATCCATTCTCTCACCTCTGATTAGCTTTATTAACAGTATCGCTGGCCCCTCCCTTTAAAGGAGCGCTGACCATCTTTAAAATCCATTCTCTCACCTCTTATTAGCTTTATTAACAGTATCACTGGTCCCTCCTTTAAAGGAGTGCTGACCATCTTTTATATCCATTCTCTCCTACCTGCTATGGACATGTGGGCTCCTATGAGCTTCCTTCTTGCTCCCTCCATTTTCACACTCCTTTCTCCGTCTCTCTCCGCTGATGAGCCGGGCTGTACAGGCAATGGCTCTTCCTCCTTTTTATTCCTCGCTCTTTAGTTTTTCGTTCCCTTCTTCACAGGCCTGGTCCCGCTGTCTGGTAACCAAAGCAGTCAGACGTCAAGACAATTATTTATGTTTTGTCTTATGATGTCACTTCCTCCCTGTCGCAGTTAGCAAAAAAAACTTGATCCAAGGTGGCAGACCACTAGAGGGCGCTGGCTCTTCTATAAAGACACTGTGGCTGATCCAGCCTGTGTTACTCACGTCTATGGCAGGTAAATAGAGCTGAAGAGCAGCTTCTGAACTCATCGCCACCTCAATGTAATTGTAGCCAACAAAATAATTCCATTCATTTCCCCCCATTGACAGCCCTTCATTATAGAGGTCTTAATGTGCAGTTTTGAAATGAACACATATTTAATATGTCATTTTATTTAAACCCATGATATCTGGTTAAAGAAATCTCAGTTTGCACAAGCCATGCTTTTTAGGATAGTGTCACTTCCTAGGTCGCCTGCTGGGTAAATCGCCCCACTTCTCTGGCTTCTTGTCTGTCAATAACCAATCAGCTGCTGCTTCCCCTATTGACTGACATGCTTTGCACCCAGAAGACACTGCTGTTGGGTGACCAGGAAGTAAAGCAGTGACAGACTTCCTGGAAGACAAGTCAAGCAAGCTGAGAACTTCCTTTAACCCCAGTGTAGAACCAGATGTGAATTCAAATGAAAATCCAAGGGGCTCTAACATGTGTTTCTTTCAGAACTGCACCTCTGAGACTGACTAGCCAATAGAAGAGCAGGACAGGCGAGATTAAAGGAATTGTTTTATTAATATTATTATTATTATTTAGCAGACTGTGGCAATGTGCCCCGCCCCTGTGTGCATATTATGTGTTGTATGTTGCGTGCGTGTGTTAATGTTGGTGTATAGTCATTGGTACACGGGATATAAACGGGTCTGTGTTTCACGTGTGATTTAAAAAGGTAGATTTGTATTTAGGCACGAGGAGGGCACAAATCACTTCACGTGCTGGTGAAATGTAATATGTGAGCACAGGGTTGCACAGAATTAATTCACGTGCTGGGATTCAAGTGAATAATTAATTAGTAATTGAATCCCAGCACAACAGTATAAATAGGCACATTTTTAGTCACTCGGGGTTAGGTGTTCGGTGAGTGGAGAACGGGAGAGAGAAGGAGAAAAAAAGAAAGCAAAAGCAAAAGCGTAAAGATAAGTGTTTGTACTCACCGTGTTTGTTCGTCTGTCCTGCACCGTCTGTTTAGTGTTTAGTCGTTTTGTATGTCTGTTTATTTTGGCGCAAGTGCCGTGTCCTGTTTTGTGTACCGTTTAAAACCTTTTATTTGTTAATAAACGCTGAGTGCCACCATTGCACTCAGCTCATCATCACCACCGTCTCTGTCTGTGTTTGAATTCCTTTCTGGTCTGACGCAACCCACTCTGGCCGTCTTTGTGACACGTGGTGTCATCGTGGGATAACCCCCGCCTCAGCGTCAGACCAGGAGGGTTTTGTTTAAAAAAAAAAAAAAAAAAAAAATAATAATATTATGGCAGAAGACGCCATCAAACTGCGGGGCTGGTTCTGGAGAATGCTGGGCTGGAGGCCCAGTCTCTATATAATCGTCCGGGTCCTGTGGATGATGGACAGTGAGAGATGGGAGGCATATCAGGAGGAACACACCCCAAACACCTTGGAGGAAGGGGTGGAGTTTCTCCTCAGCTACCTGGAGGAACGATAAAAGGAACAGCAGCCCAGGTAGCAGGCCCACCAGCAGAGGGTGAATGCCTGCTGTCCCCATCTCCACCAGCAGAGGGTGAGTACCTGCTGTCCCCATCTCCACCAGCAGAGGGTGAATGCCTGCTGGTTTGCCTCCACAGCCTGAGTGGGAGGCCCCCAACGTCGTCACGCCTGAGTGGGAGGAGCCCGAGCGTCCCTACGCCTGAGTGGGAGGAGCCCAGCGTCCCCACGCCTGAGTGGGAGGAGCCCGAACGTCCTCGCCTGAGTAGGAGGAGCGAACATCCTACGCCTGAGTGGGAGGCCCGGCGTCCCACGCCTGAGTGGGAGGAGCCCGAACGTCCTACGCCTGAGTGGGGGGGAGCCCGAACGTTCACAGCCCAAGAGGGAGGAGGTCGTCTACAGCCCAAAAGGAGGAGTCGGTGCGTCCACAGCCCAAGAGGGGAGTCGGTGAGTCCACAGCCCAAAGGGAGGAGTCGGTGCGTCCACAGCCCAAAAGGGAGGAGTCGGTCGCCCACAGCCCAAAAGGGAGGAGTCGGTCGTCCACAGCCCAAAAGGGAGGAGTCGGAAGGCCCACAGCCAAGGGAGGCAAGTGGGCTTCCACAGCCCTGGGACCCAAGCACCAGCAGAGGGAGAATGCCTGCTGGTTCAGCCCCAAGAGCCGAAGGGGGAGTTACAGGCTCAACCCCTGAAAATTTTTGGGGAGAGGGGCAGGAGGCTGGTGTCCCCAGCAGCCTCTATTCAGGCTGATGAGGGCAGCACGGGCGCACACCAGCCCAGCCGCCACAGCAGAGGGAGCCAGCACTGCCACAGCCTCCTCTGAGTGGCCAGCATCAGCCCCATGGCCTCCGCCACCACCACCGCAAGGGAGCAGAGCAGCAGGAGCTGCCTCTGCCTCCGCCACCACCACCGCTTCCTCCACTAGGGAGCAGAGGGCAGGAGCTGCCTCTGCCTCCACCACCGCCAGGAGCAGAGGAGCAGGAGCTGCCTCTGCCTCCGCCACCACCACCGCCAGGAGCAGAGGAGCAGGAGCTGCCTCTGCCTCCGCCACCACCAGGAGCAGAGGAGCTGGAGCTGCCTCTGCTTCCGCCACCGCCCGAACAGAGGAGCAGGAGCTGCCTCTGCTGCCCGTACCTCCACCACGGGGAGTACGGTGGCTGGAGCCCAGAAAGGGGCTGTCGGCCCACGAAGAAGGGAGGAGGTCTGAGACCACCAACCCCAGCAGCAGTTTAAGCTGCGGAGATCGTGGGGAGGTCAGGAGACCTGCTCCCACTGCAGCAGTTCGCTGCCGGAGATCGTGGGGAGGTCAGGAGACCTGCTCCCACTGCAGCAGTTCGCTGCGGGAGATCGTGGGGAGGTCTGGAGACCTGCTCCCACTGCAGCAGTTTCGCTGCCGAGATCGTGGGGGAGGTCTGGAGACCTGCTCCCACTGCAGCAGTTTCGCTGCCGGAGATCGTGGGGAGGTCCGGAGACCTGCTCCCACTGCAGCAGTTTCGCTGCCGGAGATCGTGGGGAGGTCCGGACACCTGCTCCCACTGCAGCACTTGTGCTGCAGAAGAGACTGTGGCCGGGCCCGGAAGAGGAGCTGCCGGCCACGAAGAAGAGGGGAGGTCATCAGACCATCCCCAAGCAGCCTTTCCGCTGCCAGGACTGCCCCGCTGAAGGAGTCAGTCTGGGAGCTGTCAACACGTCTGCTGACAGCATGGCCAGTAACAGCCTGGCTACTGGCAACATTGCCACCTGTGGGCCCCTGAAGCCTCCCTTCCCAGCCCGAGACTTTGGCCTGGACTGCTGGATTTTTAAGGGGAGGTGGCCGTTGAGGCCATGTGCTTTGCACAGGGGGTATATGTGGCAATGTGCCCCGCCCTGTGTGCATATTATGTGTTGTATGTTGCGTCGTGTGTTTAATGTTGGTGTATAGTCATTTGGTACACGGGATATAAACGGGTCTGTGTTTCACGTGTGATTTAAAAAGGTAGATTTGTATTTAGGCACGAGGAGGGCACAAATCACTTCACGTGCTGGTGAAATGTAATATGTGAGCACAGGGTTGCACAGAATTAATTCACGTGCTGGGATTCAAGTGAATAATTAATTAGTAATTGAATCCCAGCACAACAGTATAAATAGGCACATTTTTAGTCACTCGGGGTTAGGTGTTCGGTGAGTGGAGAACGGGAGAGAGAGAAGGAGAAAGTAAAAGAAAGCAAAAGCAAAAGCGTAAAGATAAGTGTTTGTACTCACCGTGTTTGTTCGTCTGTCCTGCACCGTCTGTTTAGTGTTTAGTCGTTTTGTATGTCTGTTTATTTTGGCGCAAGTGCCGTGTCCTGTTTTGTGTACCGTTTAAAACCTTTTATTTGTTAATAAACGCTGAGTGCCACCATTGCACTCAGCTCATCATCACCACCGTCTCTGTCTGTGTTTGAATTCCTTTCTGGTCTGACGCAACCCACTCTGGCCGTCTTTGTGACACAGACCCATTTATCGAAAGCAACTTCCAGAGACTAGGGGGTGAACTATGCATCATCAACAACTGCTGTTGCTGCTGCAGAGTCACTTCCAATAGGACGTTGTTTGTTTTACGCCTCATACGAAAGACAGAGCACAAGGAGATTTAGTGACTTGATCAGGGTCTCACACACACACACAGTGAGTCAGTAGCTGAGCCGGGATTTGAACCTCCTGGTATCAAGACCATTTTCTCTAACCAGTGGACCAGACAGCCTCAGATTTATTAGTTACAATCTCTTTCAGCATTATGAGGTCATCTCCTGCTAATTCAATGGAACTGAAAGCCGTTTTCATATTCTCGCACCTGGTTCATCCACGCTCTCCTTTCACCCACGTTTCACTGATTTCCTCCTCTGTCTGCTTGGCTTCACCTTCTCTCTATTCCTCTCCTCCTTCTTCACCGTCACTTGTCCCTTCTTTCGCCTGGGAGTGAGGACAGGTCTGACCCGAATGAGCTGAGCCCTCGAGCTCCCTGTATTGAAGGCGAAAAAAAGTGACTTGAGTTAAATTTACACTGAAGACCAAGAAAGACTTCTAGTGGAAACGTTTGCCATTGAATTGACACTGAAGACGCTGAGAAAGACTTCTAGTGGAAACGTTTGCCATTGAATTGACACTGAAGATGCTGAGAAAGACTTCTATTGGATCGTTGCCATTGAATTGACACTGAAGACGCTGAGAAAGACTTCTTGTGGAAACGTTTGCCATTGAATTTACACTGAAGACACTGAAAAGACTTCTAATGGAAACGTTTGCCATTGAATTTACACTGAAGACGCTGAGAAAGACTTCTAAGCGGAAACGTTTGCAGTTGAATTTACACTGAAGACACTGAGAGAGACTTCTAGTGGAAACGTTTGCCATTGAATTTACACTGAAGACGCTGAGAAAGACTTCTAGTGGAAACGTTTGCCATTGAATTTACACTGAAGACGCTGAGAAAGACTTCTAGTGGAAACGTTTGCCATTGAATTTACACTGAAGACACTCAGAAAGACTTCTAGTGGAAATGTTTGCCATTGAATTTACACTGAAGACACTCAGAAAGACTTACAACTCACCTGCAGTAGAGCGCTTCCGGCCCCTAACTCCACTCCTCCGCCTCTTCTCTCCCCCCTTCCCTCGCTCCGCACTCTCTGAGTTGCGCAGTGAACTGCGTGTCCTGGAGAAGGGGCCACTCCCCCTGCGCTCGGACTTAACCCTGTCCTTGCCAGACATCCCGAACAACAGCCTGTGAAACACACACACACACACAGAGAAAGCTTAAGGGACACTTTATTAGGAATCCTAGTCTCTGGAAGCTATAAGTCCTGGAACAGTTAGCTGTTAGTTAGTGAGTGCAAAATGGGCAAGACATGCTTATTAGAGAGTTGGGTAATTGTATTTTAGTCGTGCTATTGCACTTACTGTAAACGACACTCAGAGGTGACAGTAAGCTGGTACTGACCGGGACTCTGTACTGGTCATTGTATTTTTAGGCTACATCGTTTGCTCTTTGTATTTGATGTCCTTTCCCGCCCCCCGTTTCTTCATGGTTGTCTGGTTACTATTGATGTTTAAGCAAAAGAACTCAAAGTCACTCAGGTTCCGGTCATGTGACTTAGGATGACAGAGGGGTGATCGCCATGGTAACCGTCACTCTTACAGCGAGCAATGCTGACTGCAAAGGGGGCTCAGCAGACCTGTCAACACTGAGTTTACAAAATAAGGGAACTTCTGTAAACTGAAACCTGAGTGGCCTGAATTGAAGTGAATATCTTCCAAGACAAAATCATACAACTATTCCACTGGTATTTAGTAGAATGATAGACGGGGATACGCTGCTCTTTAAAAAGGAAAAATATCAAACAGAAAAACAACCATGAGGTGCTTCACAATCAATACAAGGGAACTGCACTCGCAAGTAAACATTTCACTTGTAGTTTAGTTCATATTCTGAAGAAACAAGCAGAGCAAAAAAACACCTTCGCTTTTTGTCCCGGACAGAAACAGGAAGTACAACATTTTCAAGTACAGAACTGCATCGTGTGCATCGTGTGAAGAAAAAAGAAAGTCTTTCACAGATGTATTGCGGAGCTGGCTATACCAGCCCAGTGCTTTTCCGCTGTTGTGCTCCTCGCTTGAGGAACCAGGTTGATTTAAGCAGCTTGAAACACGGATGCTTTGAAGTCTAAACTGAAGACATCCTTTTAAACGTGCTTTTATATCACTGGTTGTAGCTGAGAGTGTGTTGTACACATGAGCTCTGTGGTTTTGTTTTTAACTTTGTACAGCGCTCTGGGGTGCCATGGCGTGAAGGGAGGGCGATATATAAAAATATAGAAATAAACGTGTAGTGTAGTGTAGTGTTCTGTACTGTACTGTAGTGTAGTGTAGTGTTCTGTACTGTACTGTACTGTACTGTAGTGTAGTGTAGTGCAGTGTAGTGTACTGTAGTGTAGTGTAGTGTAAGTGTAGTGTAGTGTACTGTAGTGTAGTGGTGTGGTGTAGTGTAAGTGTAGTGTAGTGTAGTGTAGTGTAGTGCAGTGCAGTGTACTGTAGTGTAGTGTAGTGTAGTGTACTGTAGTGTAGTGTAGTGTAGTGTAGTGCAGTGCAGTGTACTGTAGTGTAGTGTAGTGTACTGTAGTGTAGTGTAGTGTAGTGTAAGTGTAAGTGTAGTGTAGTGTAGTGCAGTGCAGTGTACTGTAGTGTAGTGTAGTGTAGTGTAGTGAAGTGTACTGTACTGTAGTGTAGTGTAGTGTAGTGTACTGTAGTGTAGTGTAGTGTAGTGTAGTGAAGTGTAGTGTAGTGTGTAGTGTAGTGTAGTGTAGTGTAAGTGTGGTGTAGTGTAGTGTAGTGCAGTGCAGTGTGCTGTAGTGTAGTGTAGTGCAGTGCAGTGTACTGTGGTGTAGTGTAGTGTAGTGTACTGTAGTGTAGTGTGGTGTACTGTGGTGTGGTGTGGTGTAGTGAGGTGTAGTGTAGTGTACTGTGGTGTAGTGTAGTGTGTTGTAAGTGTAGTGTAGTGTACTGTGTGTAGTGTACTGTAGTGTAGTGTAAGTGTGGTGTAGTGTACTGTGGTGTAGTGTATTGTAAGTAGTGTACTGTGGTGTGTGTGTGGGTAGTGTGGTGTAAGTGTGGTGTAGTGTAGTGTAGTGTGCTGTAGTGTAGTGTGGTGTGGTGTGTAGTGTAGTGTGGTGTAGTGTGGTGTAGTGTAGTGTGGTGTGGTGTGGTGTGGTAGTGTGAAGTGTAGTGTGAGGTGTAGTGTGGTGTACTGTGGTGTGGTGTGTAAGGGGTGTGGTGTGGTGTAACTTAGGTGTGGTGTGGTGTGGTGTGGTGTAGTGTAGTGTAAGTGTAGTGTGGTGTAGTGTGGTGTAGTGTGGTGTAAGTGTAGTGTGGTGTAGTGTAGTGTGCTGTAGTGTAGTGTGGTGTGTAGTGTGGTGTAGTGTGAGTGTAGTGTAGTGTAGTGTGCTGTAGTGTAGTGTAGTGTAGTGTACTGTAGTGTAGTGTAGTGTAGTGTAAGTGTAAGTGTAGTGTAGTGTAGTGCAGTGCAGTGTACTGTAGTGTAGTGTAGTGTAGTGTAGTGAAGTGTACTGTACTGTAGTGTAGTGTAGTGTAGTGTACTGTAGTGTAGTGAAGTGTAGTGTAGTGTAGTGTAGTGTAGTGTAGTGTAGTGTAGTGCAGTGCAGTGTACTGTAGTGTAGTGTAGTGCAGTGCAGTGTACTGTAGTGTAGTGTAGTGTAGTGTACTGTAGTGTAGTGTAGTGTACTGTACTGTAGTGTAGTGTAGTGAAGTGTAGTGTAGTGTACTGTAGTGTAGTGTATTGTAAGTGTAGTGTAGTGTACTGTAGTGTAGTGTACTGTAGTGTAGTGTAAGTGTAGTGTAGTGTACTGTAGTGTAGTGTATTGTAAGTGTAGTGTACTGTAGTGTAGGGTAGTGTAGTGTAGTGTAGTGTAGTGTAGTGTAGTGTACTGTAGTGTAGTGTAAGTGTAGTGTAGTGTACTGTAGTGTAGTGTAGTGTAAGTGTAGTGTAGTGTAGTGTGGTGTGGTGTGGTGTGGAAGTGTAGTGTAAGTGTAGTGTAGTGTACTGTAGTGTAGTGTAGTGTAAGTGTAGTGTAGTGTAACTTAGTGTAGTGTAGTGTAGTGTAGTGTAAGTGTAGTGTAGTGTAGTGTAGTGTAGTGTAGTGTAGTGTAGTGTAGTGTAAGTGTAGTGTAGTGTAGTGTACTGTAGTGTAGTGTACTGTACTGTAGTGTAGTGTAAGTGTAAGTCATCCAGGTGTAAGTAAACGTTTTGGTTCGCAGTCTTCACGGTATAACATCGTTTCAGACGCATAAAATCCCATCGTTACTACGGACGATAATGCACAAAGGAAAATATGTCCAAAACATCATTACAGTGTAAAAATCATGCATGTAAATATACCAGCCATGCTATTAGAATGTATAACAGCGGCCCGGATCACCAATGCAAGTGTAACACTACGATTAACATATACACAGTAAAACGCGGTACAGCATTGCACACGGAGCTGTCTGCTAGACATTGCACGCAGGTACATTACACGCTGTCCACGATCTTATTAAATTACCAGTCGAACTGAAGGACCTTATTTGCAAATTGAATCCAAGCTGTTAAAGATCAAAATGCAAGTCACCAAACCGACGTGTTGCTCAAACCAGCAACAGACAACACTGAAGATTAGAATTCATTAACTGAAGTAAAGCACCTAGCCCTTACCTTGGTTTTATTACAGTTCAATGCACGGCGCCGCACAGAGTTGACAAGTTTGCTTCCGCGTTTACCAAGTATTGTAATGAGGTATGACACAGGCCCGGTTTTTGGGATGGAACCGCATAACAGTCTCGCGTTTTGATTGGTCCATGTCTGTCACATGAATATGTCGTCACACGAGTGGAAAAGCGTGCAGGCATTTTTAACATTGTGATCAGATAGAGAGAGTGATCTGCTTTCCACAACCTTACCATTAAAATATATAATGGTATTACACTGTACTGATATAACAAACTATGAGGAATTACTTTATATGAATTATCATGTTATGCACGAATGTAAGAATTGGCTTTCTGTGGTGGTACTTTTTTTTCTTTCAAGTAGCATATATCTATAATCGTTTTGCGATATATTTTAATATAAAACATATACGCTATTGCAGTTTTGTTACAGGATACATTAGTTTATCTCTAATGTAATCACAGTTTACATATAGACTGCCCCTGTTTTCATTTACGTCCCAAATTCTGGGCCGCTTTGCTTTTCAGATAATGTCCCAAATTCTGGGCCGCTTTGGTTTTTAGATAACGTCCCAAATTCTGGGCCGCCTTGGTTTTTAGATAACGTCCCAAATTCTGGCCCCTTTGGTTTTTAGATAACGTCCCAAATTCTGGGCCGCTTTGGTTTTAGATAACGTCCCAAATTCTGGGCCGCTTTGGTTTTAGGTAACGTCCCAAATTCTGGGCAGCCTTGGTTTTTAGATAACATCCCAAATTCTGGGCCGCTTTGCATTTCCGAATTCAGCCCAGTTTTGGGGAATCAGCTGACAGCCGAGTTTCTAAGTCATGCATGCACAGTTTACCATAAACTGATCGTGAATTCATTTGAGAGTAACCCTTAGTACATTAATCAAAGTTCATGTATTTTTACTCTCCCAGAAATCTTTTTTTTTTTTTTTTAATGAAAAAACAAAATGTAAATGTTAAAAACGTATTTTATTACATGAAGAAACTACATTGCACTGAAATAGATACATGAAAATTAATTTAAGCAGTCGTTTTCCTTTATTAAAGGCTAATATTAAAACACATTTTTGGAAGGAACATGGTATTCCGGTGCGGACATCTCGTTTTCTTATGTAACGTCCATCAATATATTGTGTTTCAGGTTCTTTTTGGACAGAAATTAGACTGCAACTGTGAGTAGATGAAGGCCGTTTATTTTGACAATAATTAAATAATCACAAAATAAAATCATAAAGTGAGGGAAAGGAGACTGGGAGTCGAAAGTGAAAATAAATGATTGTAGTAATTTTCTTTTACCTACCCTTCCCAGTCTTTTCCCCCGCCCCTCTTGTCATAAAACCTGAACTCCACCCCTCCACACACGTGTACCACCATGCAACCCTGGCACGCACAGACCACCATGCAACCCCTGCACGCCACCCACCATGCAACCCCTGCACGATACACCCACCATGCAACCCCCTGCACGCACACACCACCATGCAACCCCTGCACGCACACACCACCATGCAACCCCTGCACGCACACACCACCATGCAACCCCTGCACGATACACCCACCGTAGCAATTCTTTTGCAAAATATATTTTCGGGTATTCAGCCCCATTCATGTCTATGGCAGTGTTATAAAACACATTTTCAGGCATATCTCTCGAACCCGAGCACGAGAACCACCATTCAAAGTGATATAGACTCAGGGGCACCCCAAACCACCCCCTAAAGGTGTGGTGGTTCACCCAAAAACTCATGTCATGACGAAAAATTCACTTTGCCAAGCCGTCCTGGCATTTGAACCATGAAAATGGTGACTCCTTATGCGGGCCCCATGGGGCTAGCCAAAAAAAAAAAAATCAAGTTCCTAACCCCACAGAACCCGAGATACGCCCTGTCAAAATGTCCAAAACTACCCTTTTTTGGGTCATATCTCCATGACCCGGGGCCTAGAAACCGGGTTGAACTTCCTAGGGTCATCTCTGGGGCCCCTCTTTCACAGGAGCCACCCGTTTTCAAATGCTACATTTTCAACAAATTTTCACATTTTCAGCATGATGGCATGTCAAGGTTGCATTTCAATAGCTTTTGAGCTCCAGGTTGGCAAAAAGTCTAAACTGGTGTCCTTTCTAGCTGGGGACACGTCACTTGGAGGGATCGACAGGGCCCCGAGGTGGACCTCCATACCAATTTTCAAGTCTTGGGGACCCCGGAACCCGAGATACAGCACCCTGAAAAATGTCTATGGAAATCCCATTATAAAACCCCTTTGGGGCAACGCCCACCATCTGGCGGTGGGGTGGCGTTTGAACCCGTGGCTGATGTCTTTCTTTAGCTAAGACTCTTGTGCACACAAAGCATGTCCTTCTGAGTTTGTTGGCCAAGGGTCGTGGAGATACGGGTATGATAAGAGACCACCCCTTCCCTATGGCAAATCCCATTATAAAAACACCATCGGGTAAGGCTCAGCTAATGGCGGTCGTGGGTCTTCGAACTCGAAGGAACCATTTTCTTTAGCTAAGATTGTTGTGCATCTAAAAGAGTACAGAAGCACCAATTTAAGTCCATTCAAGTGTTTTGTGATCACAGTATCAGCCTGAGTGTATCGGGCACAGTTTTGCACCAAAAAGCGGGGAGGCGAAAAAAAGCACTATATACCCTATTCTTTAAGATATCACTTTGCAGTGCAAATTTGAGGAATGCAACCACTTAGCAACTTGCAAATTGGTACTGCAATTTAAAGGCCTGTAGTGTCAGACTGGTAGTCCCTAACTGATTCAAGTGTTTTTGGAATGATTCTTGCAAAGACTGATTTATAAGAAAAAAGAGAGATTGACAAACAGCAAGAGGGTGTCAAACAAGCTGTGAATGTCCCAGGAGGCTACAGAGTACCTCTGAGTATGAATCCAGATGCTCGCAGTACCTGTTCTTAGATGTCCGAAACCACTGTATCGCTGTATAACTGTATACCCTATAAATATCACTTTTTATTGTGTATTTGAGGAACACAACCAATTACAAACTTCATTTGAATTGCTGTGCTATCAGAATATCAGTGTATAACTTTGCTGGGTATTGCAGTGTATGCTGGGTATCAAAAGGCCTTCAAACTTTTACAAAAGGCCGTCAAAGTTACAAAAAAAATAGGTGTGCTCTAACCCAATACTTGTCTTTTAATTCTGTGCATCCAAATACTTGTAGTTAAAAGTTTTAAGAATTAAGCTTACTGTTTGTTGTTCTGTCCTAAACCAGCAGTTTGTCACCCAGATTTATTAAATAAACGGGGGGGGTCATCAGATTATTCTCCATTTTATTGTAACTGAGGTACCATTCAGTTGAGTGAAAATTGTAACGGGTACTCGAGCTGAAACCTCCAGATAGAAGGGTACAGTTTCAAAAAGGTTGAAAACCCCTGACCTACAGTATAAATGATCAGGAATAGATAAGGGAAATGCTGACTAATACAATACAATAGGATTTATTTGAAGTTGTTGAAGGGCACTGGTCTCTTAAACCCAGAAGTTCTGATAAACCCTATGCCTCACTATATATTGATGGACATTACATAAGCAAATGAGATGACCTTTTTTTTTTTTTGTATACCATGTTCCTAAATGTTTTCTGAGGAGAAAAAAATACATTAACTTTGATTCATGTACTCTTAAATGAATTAACGGTCCAGTTTATGGTAAACTGTGCATGCATGACTTAGAAACTCGGCTGTCAGCTAAGCAGAATATCTCAAAAACTGGCCTGAATTCGAATGCAGAATTCGAACGTTATCTGAAAACAAGACAGCCCAGAAATTGGATGTTATCAAAGCGCCCAGAATTTGGGACGTTATCTAAAACCAAAGCGCCCCAGAATTTGGGACGTTATCTAAAACCAAAGCGCCCAGAATTGGGGACGTTATCTAAAAACCAAAGCGCCCAAAATTTGGGATGTTATCTACAAACCAAATCGGCCCAGAATTTGGGACATTATCTGAAAAGTAAAAGCGGCCCAGAATTTGCGGCGTAAATGAAAACAGGGGCAGTCTATATGTAAAACTGTGATTACATTAGAGATAAACTAATGCATCCTGTAACAAAACTGCAATAGCTATATATGTTGTATATTAAAATATATCGCAAAAACGATTATATGCTACTTGAAAGAAAAAAAAAAAGTACACCACCACAGAAAGCCAATTCTTACATTAGTGCATAACATGATAATTTATATAAAGTAATTCCTCATAGTTTGTTATATCAGTACAGTGTAATACCACATTATATTTTAACGGTAAGGTTGTGGAAAGCAGATCACTCTCTCTATCTGATCACAATGTTAAAAATGCCTGCACGCTTCCACTCGTGTGACGACGTATTCATGTGACAGACATGGACCAATCAAAACGAGACTGTTATGCGGTTCCATCCAAAAACCGGGCCTGTGTCATACCTCGTTTACTTGGTTAGGTAACAAATCCGACTTTGTGTATTTCTATTATGCTCGATATAAATGTGTTATTAATAATGCGGGAACTAGAGAAACCAGTATGGATAATATCGCAGCGTGTAAATAATGTGTTCTGATTATTTGAATCGTATAGGCTAGTAGTACAGGGACGCACGTCGCGAAGTAAATGAATCTTTAAAACGCTAGCTTAGTTAAATTGAAATGATATACTGTTTGCTGTGTTTGCACAATGTTGATTAGAGAATGCATTAGTTAACGGTAAAGATGTAAGATAATACCGTTGGAAAGGATCACTATTTCCACACACTTTCATTCTTCTAAGATTGCGGTTTAAGCTGGAGTTATTTCATAAACACACAGCAGCTCACTAAATGCAAACACGTGTGTTTGAGTAACAGAATGTATTGTATGAAGGAAGCCCGAGCCGCGTTCCATTCAAGATCTGTTGTATTTAATCCCAATTATTGTAACACACGTTTCGTTTTTGACGCGCAGGCTCTGCAAATTCAAGTTAATGAATTTAAGTCACACACTCAAAAATAGAAAATGCTGCCAAATGTTTGCTCGTTAAGCTTTAATGCCTCAATTTAATACAAATGCATTATAGAAAATACAGAAATTATGGTTTGTCTTAATGAAATATAGGTTCTGGGCATGGAGCCACTAGAGGCCGCTAGGGGTGCAAAAGAAACGGTGTTGAAATAATATTAGCAGAGCTAGTGTTAAAATAATAGTAACATAGTTTGATAGTGATATTTAGGGGTAGAGGTTAGGGGTGATGTTTAGTTGTAAATGCACGGGTTCATTTTAGGGGTTAGGTGTAAGTTGCATATGCTGTGGCATGGAGTGTAGTTGCAGCTGTATTTTACTGTGTTTTTAAATAACTTTAGATTTGTTTTCTGTATATTTTGCTTTAATATAATAAAGGTCAGGATGAAAACTTGGTAGAATGGTGTGTTTTTGAGTGTGTCAGTGTTTAGTTTTTATTTGCACCCTCTTGCCTCTAGTGGCTACTACATCCGACGCTCACCACTCTGAACTGAAAGGTAACATGCAGTGAGGCTTCAACCTGTATTTCATAAATAAATTCATCATTTCTATAATTTCCTCACTTTATTGCTGTTAAAATTACCATTTGAAGCTTAACGAGCAATAAATTGCCAGTGTTCTATTGAGTGTGTGAGTTCAGTGTACCGTGCCTCCCGCGTTTATGTTTTGGAAGCACTTTTAATTAACTTATTAAAAAAAAAATAATTTCAGATGAATGTTAGTAAAAAATGTTGGCATAATTACTATTAACAATGTTGATAAATGCATTGTTTGGAATGCCCTAATACAATATTTTATGATAATAAACTTTTTTTCCTCTTTTTGTGTGTCTCCATTTCTCTCCAGTAGAAAGAACAGATCTCTTCTAACTTGCTCCAGTATTGACACAACTCTTCCATGACTGGAGTTCCATCCTTCTTATAAACCTGTGCAGAACTCGATTATAACAGCATTGTGTTTGTATTCTAACAGTGCCATTCTCAAACTCCAGTCCCATTCCCAACTCTCTCCTCCCCTGTCCCTCTCACACTTTCAGCACCTTCTGCTTATCTAAACCTGGCCTCAGTCCCAAACCTCCCCTCTTAGAGCTTTATATATCTCCTGGAATTCAGACACACAGTTAAGTTTCGTTTGTTGTGAAATTGTCAGTCTCTCTGTCTCGTTGCAGCAAGAATGGCTTCAAACTTGTGGTCAGAGGATCAGTTTAGTTGTTCACTGTGTCTGGAGCTATTGAAGGACCCAGTCACTATTCCATGTGGACACAGTTACTGTATGGGGTGTATTAAGAACTGCTGGGATCAGACTGATCATACAGGTGTCTACAGCTGCCCCCCCAGTGCAGAGACCTTTACCCCAAGGCTTGTTCTGGGCAGAAACATCATGCTGGCTGAAATTGCTGGAGAATTCAAGAAGAGAAGACTAAATCCTCCTCCTGCTCAAAGTTATGCTGGACCTGGAGATGTGCCGTGTGATTTCTGCACTGGGAGAAAGTTCAAAGCTGTGAAATCCTGTTTGACGTGCTGGCCTCTTACTGTGAAACACCGTCAAGTCTCACAGTGAGGTTACTCCATTAAAGAGGCACAAGCTGATCAATGCAATTGGAGATCTGGAGCAGAAGCTTTGTGCTGAACACCAGAAGGTTTTGGACATCTTCTGCAGAACCGATCAGACGTGTGTTTGTGTGTTGTGTACAGACAAGGATCACAAGAGCCACGATACAGTCTCAGCTGAGGCAGAAAGGAATGTGAAACAGGTAAGGGTTTGAACCATTTCTGTGATATTTAACATGTCCATGTCCAAAGCGCTTCACACACACACAAAAAAAAAAAACCTTTCAATGAAAAACTGTCTTACTACAAAATGTTATAAAAAGGAAATAAATACACATTAGGTATTAATTATGACATTTGAAAAACAGTAAGATAAAAAGCTAATTGTAAAAATAGAATAATTAAAGTAAAATAAAAAATATTATACAATTGGAATAAATAAATAAAATATCCAGTTTAATTGTAAAATTTGAAAAACTAAAATAAAAATCCAGTTTATAAAAATAGAACAATTAAAAACAGTAACATTTTTTATTTTAAATCTATTGGAATTAGAAAGTCAAATAACAAATGTGAAAAAATATTAAAAGCTCAGGTAATTTATAAAATGAGTTTTAATCTACATTTAAAAAGCGTTAAAGTCCCATCTTCCTTGACAACAACGGACGCTCTATAATTCCAGAGCTTAATAACAAAAAACCCTCCCTCCAGGTTTACTTTCATTAGTGTAAATGAGTGGGTCTCTTTTGTTCAGAGAGCTGGAGTGTTTAATGTTGTAATAATTAAAATTGTACATAATACTTGTAAGTATTTTTTTGTTTTTGTTTTTTGGTATACTCATAACATTTTGCAGGATAAAAAAGGTGATATTTTGCAATTGAGATTGATAAGATCACAAAGTTCTCAATATGTCCATTATTTTATTATTTGTATTATTCAAACCTTATAGGACATTTCACCTTTTACTGGGACAGGTGTGAATAACACAGTCTGCTCTGAAATATCCTGTGTTGAGTGTGACAGGATATCACTCAATGCCCCATCACAAATGTCACTGTGTTTCTACACAGAAGCAGCTGGGAGAGACACAGACAGAAATACAACAGAGAATCCAGGAGAGACTGAAAGAAATTGAGGAGATGAAACAGGCTGTGGAGTCACTGAAAGTGGGTATTGACAAGAGGGGGTTATTATTATTATTATTATTATTATTATTATTATTATCAGATGGACTGGAACACATCTACAGAAGTTTACTGTCTATGCCTGATGTGTTGTTGATATCAGTTCTAACCATGTCTCCTCTACTGTGTTCTTTCACTCAGAGATCTGCATGCATAGAAATAAAGGAAAGTGAGAAGATCTTTACTGAGCTGATCCGATCCATTGAGAAGATCCACAATGAGGTTATTGAGCTGATTGGAGCTAACGAGAAGGCTGCAGTGAATCAGGCTGAAGGACATGAAGAAACTGGAGCGGGAGATTGCTGAGCTAAGGAGGAGAAACACTGAGCTGAAACAGCTTTCAGAGACAGAGGATCACATCCATTTTCTACAGGTAACATCACTGCTTGTTAGAAAATCTCAAGTACATAACTGGACGGTTTCAGACAGACCTCTCAATTGAATGAATCCTTGCTTTTCCCCAGAATGTTTTTGAACCCCATTCTGTTTCAATGAAAACTCCTTTTCTCCACTTTCCTGTTGTAGAATTTCCAGTCTCTGTGCCCTCCTGAAGCTGGAGACTTACCCAGCGTTACTGTCAATACAGACATCTCTTTTGGGACTGTGAGGAAAGCTGTATCTGAACTTAAAGACCATATTGAGGATTTCTGGAAGGGGAATTAGTAAAAATAACCACAACAGGTTGGTGTGAGATTCCTTTGTAGATATTTCTCAAATAGACCATGGCTTGAGGAGGACAGGACTTGCAAGACAATAATAAAGACCTCTTGCAGATTGTTGACTATATGAATATTGCAGCAGGGAGGAGGGAGGCAGCAGGGAAGAATGAGAAGGGAGGAGGGTAGAAGGAGATGTTTTATTTCAAATGATTTCCCAGGTTGAAACATCCCAACTCATTTACAGTTACATCCAGAGTGATGATAGCAGGAAGGAAGAGAGTTTCTAGAGATATTACATGAGAAAACAACACAATAGCATTCAAACAGAGACAGAGGGATTCACACATTAAACAACACATTCATTCCATATAGGATGCTAACTTATAGCCATGAACTTTCTTATCAATGTTTTATAGAAGTTGGAGGTCATGGTCATGTCTGTATTCCAAATCCTCTTCAGTAAAATCTTTGGTTTAAAACAGTTTTCTGTATTTTATTTAGTGAATGCAACAGCAGTTTATACCCTGCGGTCTAGGAGCAGTGACAGACGTTTCAAAGGTAAGACTTTTCTTCCAGTAAAACATTTTATCTCCAGAGACATTCTCCCTTTTTGGAAGGACCTAACGCCTCAGTGAAAGAGTGGCTGGAGATGTATTAGATTAGTTCTTGTGTGAAAGATTCCTGATGAGGGTGCAGTTAGCTGGTCATTCACTACACTGATACAGTGTTTGCGCCAGTGCCCCCCGAAATAAAAAAAAAATGTCCCGCTGAATTTCTCTTAACACGCCCGTGTATCCCCCTTCCCAGACCAGACGCAATACCAATACACAGCAAATTAATGCATGTTGTGTTAACATGGACATGTCTGACGACAGGCTGATCTTTTTTACTTGTTTGTTTACACTTGCGTTTTCAGAATTAAACTCCCGTGCCATTATCGTCCAGTCCAGTAGAATGCGCTCACACCCTCCCTGGTTACAATCAGTTTCACAGTAAAGCCTAAACGACAACATCAGGCTTGTTAACAACATGGCACTGCACAATTACTTAAATTAATGCACACATTACTTCTGGAAGAATAAGTAATCCGCTTTGGAGGTGACTGTTTAAATGTAGGCTATTATATTTGTGCTTAAAAATACTGTGAAATTCATCCGCTGTAAACTTATCTATTTGCTAGACAAACTGTGTCTGATGTTTGGAGATATGGAGTGACCTAGCAAGTAAATGGGAGAAATGTGTACTTCTGCGTACTGCAGTGCAGTTTATAGACAAAGTGCAGTAGATTTGTGAAACGAAAACCGCATCATTGATTTAAAAATATATATATATAGCAAACAGTAACATTATAAAAGTATGTGAAATGTCTTTTCTATTACAAAACATGCTAAAATTCAGGGCCAAAATAATACTGTATGTGGTAAGCACCAACTGGCTCTTGGTCATTTCACCAGTAGGCCTATAACTGCATGATTTTTTAAAAAAAAAGTGTATGTGATTTTATACATTACTGTATATATGCCTACAATACATCTTGCATTGAGAAAACACCACTGAATCGAATAAAGGAAATTATTATGTACTACAGTCACGATTTTGGTAAGTAGCATTTTTCTAAACCATATCATTATGTGCAGTATTAAAATATGTTAAAATATAGTAAAACCAACAACATTGTATATTTGAAATTTTATTTTAGTGTTCTATGTAGCAGGCCATCGTTTAACCTTGAAAAAAAAATACAGTACCTGAAGCAGATCCACCGTTTATCATATCAACAACATCAACGTGTGTTGTAAAAATAAAGCAAAAATTGTTTTGAAAACTGTCCAAAATATTTACTTGAGGGCTAAGAATGAAGAATCTCAAAGAACAAAAATGCCATTTTTTATATGGAAATTGTCAAAATCAAGGGGCAGCTGGAAGGTAAGAAATTAGCAGTCAGGATAATGGCATTTAAATACTACTACTATTAAACTGGATCTGTTGGTAATGTGGTTTCTTCTAGTGGTTTTCAAACTTTGAAAATTCTGAATTGGCGGACAGCGCCTTTTGTTTAGTACCACTTGCCAATCGACTGCAAACTTTTGTCTTTTAATCAACATTTAATCGCTAAGACCAGACTGATGTGCTGTGACAGAGCGTTCAGTGCAGACATGGCTAATTTACATATTAAATATGTACGTTTGAAATAAGCCTATTTTTTTTAAATGTCATATAAACAGTTGGGCGGTTACTGCAGTCTGTCTTTGGGATAAAAAAAAAAAAAACATTCTAATAAACTAAAAGCCTCGTCTTTAACTCGTTTTATTTCCTGTGTGCGTTCGTGCCTGCAAATAGATTTTTTTTTTTTTTTCAAGGACCCAATTTAAAGTTTATTGTAACTTAAGTACTATTGGTTCATTTCAAAATACAGAATTTATGGCCAATCAGAAACCGAAGTATTGGCATGCAGTCTCATTTTACAAGGTGTGAGAGTAAGAGTTTTTAGCTTTCAATCAAGTGATAAAATACGGATTGTTCGCTCAATACTAGAACATTACTAGCAAAGGGCGATCAAGACGAAATACTGTCAGATTAAAAACGCCAAAAATGTCTTGTGACTGAAGCTCTCTTAAATTTCCCTGCCATTGTCCGTGATTTGTGTGGTAACAAGCAGGGACATCCATCACACTGATACTAGGTAAGCGTTTTATTAATTTGCATCAGTACTGTATGTTTTAGTCACCAAGAATTAAAAAATGCCAATTACATGTTTTCGTAATAAGGTCAGCTATAGAGATGCGTGGATAGTGAACATTTCTTTGCCTGCTTTTCTGTAATTGTATTAGCAATAAAAATACATGATTGCCATTTACTATCAAGGAATAGTCTTGTCATTTTGAGTGATTGAGGCTAGCACAGAGGCTTTGATTAATTAGAATAAAATGATGTTTCCAACAACTAGAAACCTGTTTGAGGGACTATTTTTATCCAAAAGTAAATTTTTTCTGTAAATACAGTAACTTTTATAATTGTATCCGCTGCACTCCAAGGCTTGTCGTTTTTGTTGCATCATGATGTTATTGTACAGTCCTTTTTTCTGTTTTCATTTTATTATGACTATCTCAGATGGGGATATGCAGTGGACTACATTTTTTGGAAATGGGTATGCAGCTTAAAAAGATTGAAAACCCCTGTTCTTGGTACAATGAATGTCCTCTACTCAGTGATACACCAGCGTCACTGTGACACATTTCCCAATATTTTCCCCAACAGTGACAGTGAGTATTGTAGAGACACCTTGGTTGTATCTACACTTTACATTTTTATTTTTTGTTCTTGAGAAACAAAAGGTCAGTAAACTCTGTTGGCGTATTTAAAACAAACAAAAATAAGAAATAGTGGTTGGTTCTGACAAACATATTAACCCCCTCACTGAAGAAAATGTCCCCCTAAAAATTTGACGGGGGGCCATCTCTTGGAGCAAACACTGATAAACTGAACAGATGCACTTTGTGTTTAAAGAATAAGAGCATGGCAGATTGCTGTTTGGAGTCTTCTGTGTGTTGTGTATTAATCCTCATGTTTCAATTCTATTTCTCTCTCTTTTTTCTGCCCAGTGAATGAAGTTGCACGGTTTACAGTCTGCAGGCTCAGAGCCAAGGAACAGAGCTGAGTTTTAAAATGTAAGTCTGTTTGCACTGAAACATTTGATTGAAAGATGTGTCACTCCATTGTGAAAAGAGCTAACACTATAGAACAGGGAGGGGTGGAGCTTGAGGCAGCAATTATTGTGTTATTAGTAATTGTGAACCCATTAATCTACACTCCTCTCAACTAGTATTGGTTCAGATGAATACATGCAGAATGACTGGGGTGGGGTATTTGTTGCCTGTTTTTCCCACTCAGACCATTTCGCTCCCCTAAATATCTTGGTATCCCTGAATAGATAATCATCCATCTTTTAATCCATGTACAATGCATGTAAAAGCAGTTGTGGGGTAAATGAACAGCTATCCTCCCAGTCATCCTGTGCTGGTAGTAAATGTATATTGCAGTATCACTGCACTTGTGGGATGGATTGCTCATTAAGATATTAGACAGATATTTGAAGAATGGACAATATTCTATTGAAGATATTTAGTAAGCAAGGGCTCTGAGTGGGTAAAATGGCAACACATACCCTGTAGGAACATTAAGTGAACTGTAATTGTATGCAGAGTTGTATTTGATTAGTTCCAAGTGAAAATAAAAATAGAACTTATCCAAAGTCAGGAACAAATCTCAAGTAAGAATTATAGATCAAATCCATTGATTATCAACCTTAAACATCACAATAAAGTAGCAGGGAGCATAGAGGAGGGAGGAGGCAGCAGGGGGGGAGCTGAGAGGAAGAGGAGAGAGGAGAGCATGGCAGAGAGGAGGGAAAAGGGAGGAGGGTAGAGAGATCATGGAGGAGGGAGGACTAGAGAGGAGAGAGCATGGAGGAGGGATCCCCCAAAATAATACAAATAATCCTATTACTCCCTTCTGTACCTTTGTACCTCAATGCCTGTTCTGTTTTCAAGCTGTAGCCTCATGTCAGAAACAGCCATTATAAAAAGAACCTGCTGTAATATGTATTTGTCTGTCTTTTTGTTGGTTCTGTACCATTGAGACCTAGTGGAGATTTTCTTAGTGATTTGACTTTTCTAACTCTCTCCTACCCGTCCTCTTCTCTTCAATCAGATTCCTATCAGCTCACACTGCACCCCAACACAGCATATAGAGCTCTGTCTGTCTGAAGGAAACAGAAAGGTGACACGGAGGAGTGAGACCCAGCGATATCGTCATCACCCAGAGATTTGATAGCTGGCCCCAAATGCTTTGCAGGCGTTTGTCTGGGACTCGCTGTTACTGGGAGATTGAGTGGAGGGGGGGCTTATATAGGAGTCACATATAAAGGAATCAGCAGGAAAGGAGGGATCGTTGCTGTCTTCTTGGATGCAATGACAAGTCCTGGGTGTGTACTGCTCTGATTCCAGTTACTCTGCCCGGCACAATAACAATAAAACTGCAATAACTGCCCCTGCTCCCCCCAGAATAGGAGTGTATCTAGTTTTAATGCGGCACTCTGTCATTTTATGGCTCCTGACACAATGACCCTCCTGCACAGATTCCAAACCACATTCACTGAGCCGCTCTATCCTGGGTTTTGGATTGGTTATGATTCCTCTGTAACAATCTGCCAGCTGAACTAGACTGTTTTGTGTTGTAAGAAACCCTTTGTATTGAACTCCCTGTCTGTCCTCTCCACTCCTTGGGTGAAGGGAATCTTTAATCTGACACAATTTTGGATGAAAGGGGTAAAATGGCAGCCTGCAGGTGAAACGAGGTTAATTATTTGTTTTTTATGCTTGGGGCATAACATTTGTAATTATAAAACACACCTGGACAGCTGTTTCAGCATAAAACGTTCAATATGTCGTGAGTATGAGAAGTATCTCTTAAGGTGATTGTACCTAACTAAATAATTCCACATTGTGTTCCTATATTGCACTTCCATGGCTACACAGGACTCAAATGTGCAGGTTTGAAAAATACGACAGGCAATATTCTCAGAAAACCATGATCTTGTTTCGAATGGGATTTTGTGTCTCAAATGGATATTTATAGTATATAGCTGAACTATTTGGGATTTGGTACATCTTGCAAATCTATAAACCGTGAGGCTTCATACATACCTTTATACAGAAAGCAATAGGTACAAGATGCCTTTTCCTTCTTGTTATAATTGTAAATTAGTTTAAATATTAGTTTAAGTATAGTTTGTAAATTCTCATTGGAAATGGTTGCATGTTTACTCTAACTAGCATTTAATTAGATGCATTGGGTCTACTCGTCAGGCAGTTCAAAGTTTCAATATTATAATTGTTTGCTTATTTTAACTATAATGTGAATGAAATATCATCACAAGAAAAGACATTTCCATGGATAAAGTAAATCATTCAATTTGCATTACATGTGCAATCTGCCCACAGTGGAAAGGCAGAAACGTGTTTTATGCCTGGCCTTTGTCGCCCTCTTCAGGACAAACTCTGCAGCTGCGCAGAGCCTGATTGAAAGCAATTCTTTTCACTTGGTGTGGTTCCATTGGAAATGTAGGACCCTATTCACACAACCTTCAGGACTGTTCCAAGCACTGTTCTGTTAAAGACTCTTTATGGTTTAAATCAGGTTGTTTAGAGAGGGGAGCAGTTTACTGTTTATTAATTTTTATTGTTTATTATTATTCAAAGCACCATTTAAGGTCAACACTTTTATAATCAGGTTTAAATTAAAACCAAAAACATGAATGTAAAGAAGGACCATTTAATAACCATTTGTTTTTTTATGTTTCTGTACTTCAATTAATGCAAACCTTTTTTTCATGTACTTTTTCTTTAAATGTTTTGTAAAGTTTTAATGTTCAATAAATGTTTTGTTCTGCGCCTACTTCTGAAATGAACATAAACTAAGTGGACTGTCAACAGCAGCTGCTCTCTGGAAACGTGAAGTGAACAAAAAAGCTTTGGGGAAAAAATGTTACACACACATAAAATATATTGTACTATAACAATGACCACACATTGTTGCTTTAACTAAACAATACCAGCAGATCAGCCTATTTCATACAGGTCGTTGTAACTAAACAATACCAGCAGACCAGTCTATTTTGTACAGGTCTTTGTAACTAAACAATAACCAGCAGACCAGCCTATTTCATACAGGTCTGTGTAACTAAACTATACCAGCAGACCAGCCTGTTTCATACAGGTCTTTGTAACTAAACTATACCAGCAGACCAGCCTATTTCGTACAGGTCTTTGTAACTAAACTATACCAGCAGACCAGCCTATTTCGTACAGGTCTTTGTAACTAAACTATACCAGCAGACCAGCCTATTTCATACAGGTCTTTGTAACTAAACTATACCAGCAGACCAGTCTGTTTCATACAGGTCTTTGTCCAGTGACTGCTGGGTCTGATGTGAAGAAAAAAAAAAACAGGCGATTCACCCTATTGTATCTTTCAAAAGGTTTGCCTGCCAGTTGAAGGAGCCAATGATAGCAGGGTAATACTATTGTGAAGCTGCTCAAAGAACACTTTTTTTTCTAACAGTCCTGAATCCTCCCCAAGCTGAGGTGTGAAGAACTGAAATGTCCGCTCTGGATGAACAAACACCAAAAAGATAACAAAGTTGCAAACTGAAAGAAAGGAGACAGTACAATATTGTGGGATCAAATAAAGCAGGTTTTCACATCTTCAGCGTGCCCAGCTGACCACGAGCCCGTGAGGCTCTGTTGTCTTCAGAGTGCGACTCGGGTTCAAATGATTTCAGTCCTTCTCGACTCTGGGATGAAGCTATCAGACACTTCCAGATGGTTAGTCAAGCTAACAGACCCTAAAAGACTAAAACATCCCATTTAAAACACATGAAAGCCCCATGCAGCCAGTCTATTCAGGCTAAGTGCTTGAGAAAGAGAGAGAGGAGAGGTCTAAAGGGAAGGGTGTATATCTCCTGCTCATGAACACACTGCTCAAAGGTAGAAACCCACGATCCTCAACTACTGCTCCTAGTGATCCCTCACAGCTCCAATCCTCCAAGTCCACAGCTTGAGTTGCAATCTGGTGTCTCAGCTTCTCACACGGCACAGCACACAGCTCCCAACTTACAGCTCCCAGCTCCAACACAGTTCATCTCCAGCACCCCTCCTCAACACTCCCACCCCACACTGTATACTCTCAATCCATCACTTCTCATTAACAGCACCCCCTCCTCAACACACCCCACACCACACTGTATACTCTCAATCCATCACTTCTCATTAACAGCACCCCCTCTTCAACACTCCCCACCCCACACTGTATACTCTCAATCCATCACTTCTCATTAACAGCACCCCTCCTCAACACTCCCACCCACACTGTATACTCTCAATCCATCACTTCTCATTAACAGTGGCGGCTGGTGGTCAATAAAATGGGGAGGCAGAAAAAAAGCAGAGGTCCTGGGGTCCCCTTCAGCCCCCAGCAGCAGAAGAATCGTATTATTCTATTCTAACTGACAACACTTTTCATATCTTCTTAACGTTTTACTCCAATTCAAAGCTGTTAAACACAGCCAGCAGAACAAAGAAAACTGCAGCCCATCGTAATTGATTCTAATAAACGTGACTGTTACACGCTGCCAGCGTATGTTTAAAATACAACATTAACACAGCATTTAGATTTCAAGACCACGTCACTTTAACATACTTTGCATAAAATATTTTCTAAGCAAAGTTGTTGTAAAGCAGGAGAAAGGCAGACACGAATCAAGCGCACCCTATCCACTTCATCTGTTCAACTTAATAAATGAACAACAGAATAATTAGATACCGTTCTGTACATACGAAACGGATCTGTTTAATATAAAAAAGCAATTCAGACAGGCTTCAGTTCTGGAGCAGGAACATTACTGAGCTGTATGTCTTGAAGCAAAGCTGACTGATGGAAACCGACACCAGTGTTATTCTGATCTGACAGTTTTAACGTTCATTTTTCTTGTTGGCTAATTGTTGGTGTATCGTCTCATAGGCAATTTACAGTTATATAATAAATCAGAGTGCTTATATGTAATAATGATGCGCGCAAGACCACGCAAGCTGCTGCCGTTGTGACTAAACCCCTGAAACCCCTGAATGTCGTTCTTTAGGAGCTGCGCACGCACCGCACGGTGACGCAGGTACAGTGACGCAGGTACAGTGAGGGAGATCTCCGTTCTGCACAAACCCTTCTCGATGTAGAACCCGCCTGAACTGAAAAGCCAAACCACTTCCATCAGCCAATGGAAGGGCGAGAATAAGAGCCAATCAGAACGCAGACGGCTGTGTGTGTGTCCGGGATATCCCTGTAAAGGGAAACGTCGCGATATCTGTGACGTGTGGTGACTGAAAATATAAATAAAAATGGTCTGATCTTAAATGAAAAAAAGACAAATATCATGCTATTTGGTTCCGGAGAAAATGATACAAAATACTAGTTCAAAATTTCTCTCGTTTACTTGTAACACCACAGCACTGGAGAGAGCCGCCACTTTCAAATATCTAGGGGTTTATATTGACACAACTCTTCAATTTGAAAAACCATTAAAGATGTATGTAGTAAATTGGAAGGAAGCTTGGAGGATTGTGGTCAGCGCCACTGTGTAAGCTTTAAAGCAAGGTTTAAATGAGTTACTTGTGTTCCCTATTCTAGACTATAATGATGTGATCTGCGGGTCTGCTAGTGAGGAATCGCTGAAGAAGATCGATACAATGTGTAACAGGATGTGTATCTGTGTGCTCCCGTGTACTCCGCTAGCGCATCACTGCAGCGCGTATTCTACATTAAACTTGCTATCGCCTGCTAACAGAAGGAATTATCACTGGAATCGGATTCTCTTTAAAGGGGCACACAACACATTACCAGTTTATTTAAACAGCTTGTTTCTGAGTTTACCTGTAAATACAGCCTATCGTAATGTCTGAGACACACAATACTTTAATATACCGTCTGGAAAAAGTGCTGCGGGAAGAAAGTCTGTTGTTTTGTTCTGCTGCTACAGACTGGAACCTGTTACCCGCAGGACTGAGACCTGACATCTCCTGTGGGAATTAAAAAAAAAAAAAAAACTGTTGTTCTAGTGCTTAAACAGGCTTGTGTGTGTGCGGTGTAAATCTGATGTGTACTTTGTGTATTGTCTTGTCATTATGCGTTTATATTATTTTTGTTTTTGAAACCTGTAACCTGCTGATGTTATTTCTAGCACGCCTTTGTAAACGAGCTACTTGTAGCTCAGATGGCCTTCTAAATAAAAGAATTAAAATAAAATAAATAAATAATAAAGAGCGCGTCACGTTTACCGTTATAACCGCACTGAAATATACTGGCTTTAAAACAAGAAAAGACAACCGATGTAGCTGCCAGCAGAGACAAGAGAACGAGGCAAAAGCGCGTTTATTGTTTGGAAAGTAACTGTAATGTTATTACTGCCATTAAAAGCTAAAGGCGTTATATTACCTCGTTATTGACTAAAGTAATATTATTACAGTAAGGCGTCACTAAAGTAACGAGATGCCGTTCAAACCGTCATCACAAACATACGTTTAACAGAACATTCCTTAATTTTATATATTATAGATTTGGGGCTAAAACACAAAGTCAGACTCTTCAGCCTGATATTAAACAGTTGTTAATATCGATACAGTTGTTAATATCAGTTGTTTCATTCCTAATCTTAACATTGTAATATTTGTTGGGGGATTTAAAAACGTTTCATAGAATATCGGATTCGTCAGTTTCTGCTCCCCTGCTTGTCCTAAACCTGGCCTCAGTCCCAAACCCCGCCTCTTAGAGCTTTACACAACTGCAGGAAATCAGCACAGTGAAGTTTCGTTTCTTGTGAAATCGTCAGTCTCTCTGTCTCGCTGCAGCAAGATGGCTTCAAACTTATGGTCAGTGGATCAGTTTAGCTGTTCAGTGTGTCTGGAGATATTGAAGGACCCAGTCACTATTCCATGTGGACACAGTTACTGTATGGGGTGTATTAAGAACTGCTGGGATCACACTGATCATACAGGTGTCTACAGCTGCCCCCAGTGCAGAAAGACCTTTACCCCAATGCCTGAGCTGTGTAGAAACACCATGCTGGCTGAAGTTGTGGAGAAATTAAAGAAGACAGGACTCAGTCCTCCTCCTGCTCAAAGTTATGCTGGACCTGGAGATGTGTCGTGTGATTTCTGCACTGGGAGAAAGTTCAAAGCTGTGAAATCCTGTTTGACGTGCCTGGCCTCTTACTGAAACACACGTCAAGCCACACAGTATGAGGGGCTCCTTTCAAGAGGCACAAAACTGATCAATGCAATTGGAAATCTGGAGCAGAAGCTTTGTGATGAACACCAACGATTTTGGAGGTCTTCTGTAGAACCGATCAGACGTGTATTTGCTTGTTGTGTCACAAAATGAACACAAGAACCATGATACAGTCTCAGCTAAGGCAGAAAGGAGTGTGAAACAGGTAAGGGTTTGAACCATTTCCTTGTAGCTATCCTAGAAGATAAGAATTCCCAGGGATATTTAACATGTCTGTTTACTAGGTTATACAGTTTCACATCAGATCTGATTTTAATTGAATATTAAGAGCTATTTAAAGAGCCCTAGTTTTTTAATTGCTGTTTCTAAACTATGATGTACTACAATGTATTTCAGGGTGTAACAGGGGTGTTGTTATGGGTGTGGCTATCGCTGATTGACAGGAGAGACACAGGAGGTTTTCTTTGATACAAAAAACATAAAACATTCAAAACAAAACACTGCTCGAAAACAACTAGAAAATAAAAGTTGATCAAACAAGAAAGGAAGTCCCGCTCCAGGAACAGTCTCCCTGACACCTTCTCTCTAGACTTGGGTGGGATTAAAAATCCCTAAACTTGTTCCCTATTCCTTCCAGTGCTAGCGGTCCTGGTTAACTCACACAGTGATCGAGATACATTTTTCCTCTTGTGTTTTCTCACCCTGGTTAACACACGCAGTCCTGAGGATCCTACAGCAACACTCTCCTTCCCAGACAGTCTGTATCCCTGCTTGTAGAAACCAAAGACCCTTTTAAAGGCATGTGGCCCCTTAAGATAATCAATTAATCAATTAACACCTGGCCACATTCCACACCTGGATTTGAATATGCCCTGCCATATCTAGCACAAACTTGATTATCAAAAACATTATTTAAAATCAAACAAAAACACACTATTTACACATGGGGACCTCAGCCCTGCCTCACAGGGTAAGAAGGATTTGTTCAGCTGTTTTGTGGTGCATTGGAATTTGTAGTGTAAAATTAGCATGATTTGTATTCCTACTGTTTTTTATATGTATCTTGCAACTTAAAATATATATATTTATATATATATATTCTATATATATATATAATATATTTATCAGTTGCCTTGTTTAAGATATTATATTTAAATGGTAACTGTTTATAAATTATATTCCCAGCAGTTAAGCACCTCATTTAAAAAAGCAGAAAAGTTAAAGATTAATATGATATACAATATACAAGATTAATATGATATTCAATATACAAGATTAATATAATACGCAATATACAAGATTAATATGATATACAATATACAAGATTAATATGATATACAATACACAAGATTAATATGATATATAATATACTCAGGGCTTCTGTTTTTCGGTGTTGATTAATTTCATTAAAACAAAAGCCAGCCATGCTTGAGTTTGTAGTGATGTGGTGGAAATATATAGTAAACAAAACCCATGCCTTTAAAAGTGACACATACGCATCTATCTGCACTGGCAGAGCTGCTGTGCCCGTGCCTTTAAAAGTGACACATACGCATCTATCTGCACTGGCAGAGCTGCTGTGCCCGTGCCTTTAAAAGTAACACTTAGGCATCTATCTGCACTGGCAGAGCTGCTGTGCCCGTGCCTTTAAAAGTGCCACATATGCATCTATCTGCACTGGCAGAGCTGCTGTGCCCGTGCCTTTAAAAAAGTGACATACGCATCTATCTGCACTGGCAGAGCTGCTGTGCCCGTGCCTTTAAAGTGACACACACGCATCTATCTGCACTGGCAGAGCT
>CM072692.1:7405300-7494675 GCA_036884735.1 Huso huso | reverse complement strand
TCCCTGACTGGCCTACGCACCCCTCTTTATGCTGGTAGGGAATAAACCAGCTGCGTCCCTAAACTGGCCTACACCTCGCGCTGTGCTGTGGGATGGCTCTGTTCCCCTAGAGCTAACCCACTACACACTTCACTATGCTGTGGAGTGTCTTTGTCCCTAGGCCAACCCTACACCCTCACTGATCTGTTGAGGTCATCTGATCCTAAACCCAACCCTACACCTCACTATACTGTGGCCGGGATAAAATCTTCATCCCTAAGCCTTCCACCTCACTTTATGCTGACGGGGATAGGATCCCTCATCCCCTAAACAACCTACACCTCCCTCACTATACTGTGTGGGATCGCTCTTCGTCCCCTAAACTAACCCTACACACCCTCACTATACTGTGTGGGGATGGCTCTTCATCCCCAAAACTCCCACACACCCCTCACTATACTGTGTGGGGATCGCCCTTCTCCCCTAAACTAACCCTACACACCCCTCACTATACTGTGTGGGGATCGCTCCTCATCCCCCTAAACTAACCCCTACACCCCTCACTATACTGTGTGGATCGCTCTTCATCCCCCAAACTGTGGGGAACCCTACACACCTCACTATACTGTGTGGGGATACGCTCCTGATCCCCTAAATTAACCCACACCCCTCACTATACTGTGTGGAGATCGCTCCTCATCCCCTAAACCAACCCTACACACCCTCACTATACTGTGTGGGATCGGATCCCCAACTAACCCCTACACACCCCTCACTATACTGTGTGGAACCCTTCATCCCCTAAACTAACCCTACACACCCCTCACTATACTGTGTGATGGGATCCCTCCCTCACCCCTCCCCTCACTATACTGTGTGGGAACTCTTCATCCCTAAACACCCCTCACCTCACTATGCTGTGTGGGGATCGCTCCTCATCCCCTAAACTAACCCTACACACCCCTCACTATACTGTGTGGGGATCGCTCCCTGATCCCTCCTGAATACTAACCCTTCATCTACCCCTCACTATCACTAATCTGTGGGGATCGCTCCTGATCCCTAACCCCCTACACACCCCTCACTATACTGTGTGGGATCGGGATCCCTAAACTAACCTACACACCCTCACTATACTGTGTGGGGATGGCTCCTGATCCCTAAACTAACCCTCACCCCTCACTATACTGTGTGAACCCTAAACTAACCCCACACCTCACTATACTGTGGATCGCTTCATCCCCTAAACTAACCCTAAACCTAACCTCTACCCCAAACTAACCCCTCACCCCCTCACTATACTGTGTGGGATGGCTCCTGATCCCCTAAACTAACCCTACACACCCTCACTATACTGTGTGATGATAACCAACCCCACACACCCTCCCCGTTCATCCCCTAAACTAACCCTACACACCCCTCACTATACTGTGTGGGGATGGCCCTAAACCTGACCTCCTAAACTGTGGGGATCTCTGACCCTAAACTAACCCACACCTCACTATACTGTGTGGGATGCTTCCTGATCCCCTCAAACTAACCTACCCCACCCCTCACTATGCTGTGTGGGGATTGCTCCTGATCCCCTTAACCTAACCCCTCACTACCTGTGGGGATGCTCCTAATCCCCTAAACTACACACCCTATATACTGTGTGGGGATTGCTCTTCATCCCCTACACACCCCTCACTATACTGTGGGGATGCTCATCCCCTAAACTAACCTACACACCTCACTATACTGTGGGGATGGCTCTTCATCCCCTAAACCCCTCACTAACCCTACCCCTACAACCCCCTCACTATACTGTGTGGGATCGCTCCTAATCCCCTAAACTAACCCTACACACCCCTCACTATACTGTGTGGGGATCCCTCACCCTCACGATGATCCCCTAAATTAACCCTACACACCCCTCACTATACTGTGTGGGGATCACTCTTCATCCCCTAAACTAACCCCACACACCCCTCACTATACTGTGTGGGGATCGCTCCCCTGATCCCCGCTAAACTAACCCTACACACCCCTATACACTCATCCCCAAACCAACCCACACACCCCTGTATGGGATGGCTCCTGATCCCTAAACTAACCCTACACACCCCTCACTATACTGTGTGGGGATCGCTCCTGATCCCCTAAACTAACCCTACACACCCCTCACTATACTGTGTGGGGATCGCTCCTGATCCCCTAAACTAACCCTAACCCTCACACACCCCCTCACTATGCTGTGTGGGATGGGGATCCCTCTTCATCCCTCTAAACTAACCTGGCCCTCACTATGGTGGGGATGTGAATAACCTCACTGGACACAAGACAGAAATATATTTGGAAACGACTTGGCTGGATTTATTTATGCCACAAGGTATGGACACTGTAGGGCTGATTTTTCTCTCCAGTGCTGTTAGTTGGGCTTCAATCGGTGGTCCTTCACCTGTTCCCCTGTAATGTCGATTGATTTTTATTATGTTTTGCTTCGTTCTGTGCTTCCAGGTCTCAAAATCGTTTTTGACTTCCTTAACTGTCCTTTTTTTTTACAGAAGAGGTTGAATTTATTTTATCTGTTATTTCTTTCCATATTTTAATTTTAGCCATGGCCCAGGGCCTTTGCCAAAACGAAAATTTTGGTATTCCAAAACTTCATCTAGCAAAATCTCAGCTTGAGCGGCTAAGAATCGTTTTCTTTCTTTCCTCTCCATTGTTGCGACTGGTCTGCACGCGGCGCGCTGCCTCAATCAATGTTTGCTATTTAAATGACATCATACTATTGGAATGTAACTCATTGGCTTGTTAAGAACCTGGAAATCACTTGTCATTTAAATCAGTCGTGAAGCAGGAGTCTTAAAGGCGTTCTTGAGTAGAAGAAATGAACCTGCCCCTGTTGAAAATCGAGACGTATAATTAGGTAACAAAAAAAAAAAATAACCTTGCAGTCAAAATGCACGGCAACCTCTATTTTCTCTCTTAAATGGTCCTTCTGAAAATCAGGCCCTCTGTGTCATTGTTGTCACTGTTCAAAACCCTGTGGAGGCCGAGAGAGCGTCCTAATAAAAGGATTGTAAAGAATCCAAGCATCTCTCCTGTTTTCTGCCTCTTGCACAACGCTACAGCACGATCGAAGCAAGAGGTTTAATAATAATAATCTCAATGCAGCTGTTCTGACCTCGAGTTACCAACACCTTGGGAATGGAGGTAAATGTCTGAAAATCCTGTAATGATTTTAATAAATGTGTCCACCTGCTGTCTAGTAGGTTCATTCACCTTCAAATAGTTTACAAAGGCATTCAAACCATTATCACCAGATCACAAGATTGATTATAAATCATGTCTCATGTGTTTTCCTTGTAATATATGTTCCATAATTAAATATTTCTTTTAATAATCGTCATAACAATAACAATAATCACAATAAAAGTTGTTTTAAACAGTTCATAATATTTATTGGAAAAACTAAAAACAATACCTTTATTTTTTTATACAAAATATACACATCAAATATAGGAAATACTTATTTGATCTTTTCTTGTTTATTAGATAAACATATATTCAACAGTTAAGCATCTTCAGTGGTTTTTTTTCTTATAAAAACTACTATACATTCTATATAAATGCAGAACGCTGTATCATTGTGGAGATGAAGAAGTATCTTTTTTTAGATGCAGACCATTAATGAGTAAGTAGCGGGGTTCCAAAAAATACAGCGTCCCCCACGTGCTGCTACAACTGTTTAAATAACGTACCTGTCATTTCTTTTCATTAACATCCCGACAACTTTTCACACTTTTAACTTTAAAGTCTGTTTCAAAGACTTTTCAAATTATCCGCTCTAGTGCAGTGATAGTGTCAGGATTTTGCCCACATTGTCAAACAGGTAACACAGCAAGAACGATCCATGATATGGTACAGGAAAGCCAGAGCACTTGTGTGTGTGTGTTTTTTTTTTTTTAATCGCTCTTCCTGCAGTGATTTTTTGCAGTGCTTCTCAACCTTGGTCCTCTGGGAACCCGGTATCTTCTCATTTTCATTCCAACTGAGCTCTCAATTAACTAGACCCTTAATTGAACTGATCATTTGCTTAATTAGACCTTTTTAATTGCTCGCTCCTAACAAGTTGCAGATTTCAAGTTACTTATAACAACATTTTATAGCGCAGTTGGAAATCTCTAACTGTTTAAAAAGCTGAAAACAATTAAAAATACCTAATTGTGCTAATTATTAGTTTATTAATTAAGGGTTTAATTAATAATTGAGAGCTCAGTTGAATGAAAACCAGAAGACACAGGGGTCCCTGAGGTCCCAGTGATTTAGAGGACAGACCTCAAACCCCAGTGCACTAGAGCGGGCACTTTCAAAAGAGCTTTGAAACAGGCGGTTGACAGGATGTTAATGAAACATGACAGGGATTTTACTGAAACAGTTGTAGCAACACAGGGGGGGTGGAACGCTAGATTTTCCACAAACCCGTTACTTTCTCGTTAATCTCATCTATCTAAATATTTCACAAATGGAGGACTTGAGTCTCTATGGTGTAGATTTCCAGTTAACTCCAGCACAGCCTGGGAGGATCAGCAGTATAATGGAAGCTGAGGCTCAAGGAAAGTAAAGTCACCTCTACTGGCACAGAGAGTAGAGCAACTGGATCTCCTCTGGGAGCCGTCCATGTCAGGCCTGATGAGAAAACGAAAAGAAACATTGCCCCTCAGTGTAATACAGAACCATTGCAGTGCATTGTCTGTCTGTCTGCCATTGAAGATCATTGAGGGTATAGTGAGCACACTGTGGTCCCATTCTACCAGCCTCACCCCATTGTAGCTGCCCCATATACTTGTGCTACCATTGCCCCTCAGTGTAATACAGGAACCATTGCAGTGCTGCTGTCTGTCTGTCTGCCATTGAAGATCATTGAGGGGTATAGTGAGCACACTGTGGTCCCATTCTACCAGCCTCACCCCATTGTAGCTGCCCTACACTTGTGCTACCATTGCCCCTCAGTGTAATACAGAACCATTGCAGTGCTGCTGTCTGTCTGTCTGCCATTGAAGATCATTTAGGGTATAGTTAGCACACTGTGGTCCAATGTGTAATTGATTAATCGTGTGAAATTCAGGCCAGAACAATTGCTTTGAGATAATTTAACATAAAAAGGCAGTCTTATTAAATAAAAGAACACATTTACCAATTTCTTATAATTCAACTTCTTATAACTGAGTTTTAGACTTAATTTCTCACCAGTAACCTGAGAACACAGCAGACAGATCAGCCAATCAAAACCCTGAACTGGGCAGCCCCTCCCCTGTACCTGACGGGCGCGTTTAGAGGATCATGGGCATGTTGTCCAGGCGGTCTCGCTCATGATTTGTCGAAATCCTCCAATCCGATCTCCCCTCACCAATGTTCTCATGATCAGTCCAGATGGCAGCCCAGCTTCCCTGAAAAACAAATGTGAGGTCAACAGACAGGCTCGATGGTCCAGTGGGTAGAGAATGGGGCTTGTTGTTACCAAGAGGTTCCCATTCAATCCCAGCTCAGCCACAGATTCACTGTGTGTGACCCTGAGCAAGTCATTTAACCCACTTGTGCTCCGTTCTTCGGATGACACATTAAACAAAAAGTCCTATTGGAAGTGACTCTGCAGCAACAGCAGTTGTGAGGCAAAGTTCACCACTTGGACTGTAAGTCGCTTTGGATAAAAAACATCTGCTAATTGACTAAATAATAATAATAATAATAATAATAATAATAATAATAATAATAATAATAACAATAATAATATTAAGCAGCAATGGTAGCGGCAAGTATAGGGCAGCTACAATGGGGTGAGGCTGGTAGAATGGGACCACAGTGTGCTAACTATACCCTCAATGATCTTCAATGGCAGACAGACAGACAGCGGCACTGCAATGGTTCTGTATTACACTGAGGGCAATGGTAGCACAAGTATAGGGCAGCTACAATGGGGTGAGGCTGGTAGAATGGGACCACAGTGTGCTAACTATACCCTCAATGATCTTCAATGGCAGACAGACAGACAGCGGCACTGCAATGGTCATAAAAGATAACAACTATGGATGATGGATTACTGATGGAATATTGCAAGCTATTCTGGTTGTGAACTAACATTACTGTACTGGAGATCTGTGACACAGCGAATTCAATACAGGTCGAATTATTCATGTATTTTCTTTGTCATTCTTAATTCCAGGCAGGTTAAAAAATAATATATATATATTTTAAGATAAAAGACTGCAACTTTTCATCCCCAGTTGTCAATACATTATCTCTCAAGTTCTGAGTGACTGGATATTCTAAACAGCGCCTCCTACCTTTGGAGTCATTGAGATGCACTGCCTTCAGATACTGCAGTCCAACCGTCCAATCAAATTCATCCAGCATCTTCTTAACCCCGCCCACTGCAGAGAGGTCATAACCTGGGGGAGGAGACTCTTACTGGGGTCATGCAAGGGTCACATACTATAGGACAGTTGCCCCTCCCCCTTTCCCTGTCTCTTATGGTGAAAGACCGGTCTGTCTCACTAACAGCAGTGTCCAGTCGACCCCTTTCCCTGTCTCTTATGGTGAAAGACCAGTCTGTCTCACTAACAGCAGTGTCCAGTCGACCCCTTTCCCTGTCTCTTATGGTGAACAGATTCAATGAGTATTTTGAAGGACGCTATACAGATGAAACTGGTCTGGTTTTAAATCCAAGGTTCTCTTACCAGCTGAAGGCATGGCAGGTATCCAGACAGACTCCAATTCTGGATTTATCTTTCACTCGATCAATAATCCCTCTCAGTTCTGAGAACTTGCCCCCGACAGTGTTACCCTGGCAGCTCATATTCTCTATAACTGAGGAGGGAAAGAAAGAGACAGACATTAAAACAGAAATGTTAACTATAACCATCTACCTCGGCAGAACTAATGAAACAGTGCCCCCCACTCACCACTCTTGCAGCATGAGGAACTGCAGGCTGTTGATTGTACCTGTCATGACTCCAGTGGTGTGCTGGTGGGCGTGGTTTATGGAATCTGCTATCCTATCCAGACACTCCTCTACTGTGATGTCATGGAGGGTGGAGCCAGGGTGGAAGTTGAACATGGTCAGGCCCAGCTGCTCACACCTCTTCAGTTCATCAATGAGCATGGCTCTGCTCTTCTCATAGACATCTGAGGAGAAAATAATCAGATTACATTTTCTTATATTGTATGTGTGTGTTCTTATCTTTTATGGTGTTTGAAATCATGCTGAATGACTTACTGCAAATACTCAGTGTTTTTTTGTTTTTTTTTCTCATGTATCTTTGTCTCCCCCCAGTGGAGACAGGCGATACTGCACTGGTCATTTCTTGGTTCTTTTATTTATTTATTTATTTATTTTTTAATTACACAAATAGTTGTTTTTTTTGACAAGTCTATGTTAATCTGCTTTTATGCTCTAGTTGCATGCCAGAGATATATGTATTCTAGATAAGCCAAAGTGTCTTTAACCCTTTGCAGTCCATTTATTAAGTGCGCGTCAGGTCCAATTTATTTTCACACGCGCAGTTAATTTTAGACGCGCTGTTTAAAAGTATTTTTTTTCACAGTCAAACGGGTTTAAAAGGTCCTGCATATCAACAAAGCACTCACTAGGCATCTCCAGCCCGCCCCACCCTTTCATTCGCTATCGCTTTCACATATGCTAATAAATAAATAATAATAATAATAATAGTCGTACATACCGATCAATCATCTGCTGATCACTCGTTGTATCACCAGACTCCTCAATAATGCGATCCAAGTCATTATTTTATTACTATAACATCTCAAAAAAGCTATGCAAATGTCCGTGATAGTCTCTGTGTGCTGATTCAGTAACAGGCAGCTTGTTTCCTTATGACCGCCACTATGTGATGCCAGGGGCATGTATGACTATTCATGAGATACGCCTTTTTTTTTGTTTGTTTATCGGCTTGTCTCGGCTCCTGTCGCTCCCACTCGCCATTGAATGGTTTTCTCTTTTTTTCGGAGAAAAAAGACTAGAAACCCGCTTTTTCGCGTTTTTTTTGATGATGTCGGACAGGGTCTGACAACGGACCGGATAGGAATAATTGCAATGTCGGACCAGGTCCGACATAGGACCGCAAAAGGGTTAAAAAATAGCCAGCGCCATCTAGTGATAAGGCTGTGATCTCAAGACCTTTCCTGTATCTTTGCCTCCCCCCAGTGGATACCGGTAGTACTGCAGGATAGTCCAGTTCTGAACTAACTGCACTGTACCGGGGATCTGAGAGCCAGCAAATTCACTGCAGTCTGAATAAAAAACAACGTTACTGGAGAAGATCTTTCCTGTCTCCCCCAAGTGGATACAGGCAGTACAGCAAGAAAGTCCAGATCTGTAACTGTACTGTACTGGGTATCTGAGATCCATTAACTGCAATACAGTCCAGATAACTTAATATATCTTTGTCTCCCCTGGTGGAGAAAGGCAGTACTGCTCTGGTAATTTCATGTATCTTTGCTCCCCCTGGTGGAAAACTCCCTCTAGGGGACAGAGTTGTTACTGCAAGGTGGTCCAAGATATGAACTAACAGACCTTTTCTGTATCTGTCTCCACCTGGTGGAGTCAGGTGGTACTGCTCTGCAATTTCCTGCCTGTCTCCCCCTGGTGGAGACGGCTGGTACTCACCAGGTTTGGGAGACCCACAGTTGAGCAGGTATGACCCGTGCGGCAGTATGCGGTCGGGGTGTAGTCGTGTTGGGAGCAGGCCTGGCGGAACCGGGCCACTGCCTTCTCATCCAGGGGCCGGCTCTTCCATGAGCGCTGGGAGCCTAGGAACATGCCGAACACACAGCCCCCGATCGTAACGGAGCCCTGCACAGCGTTCCAGAGCCCACCTGCAGAGACACAGCCAGACCTGTGAGTGCTGACCATCTTTAAAATCCATTCTCTCACCTCTTATTAGCTTTATTAACAGTATCGCTGGTCCCTCCCTTTAAAGGAGCACTGACCATCTTTAAAATCCATTCGCTCACCTCTTATTAGCTTTATTAACAGTATCGCTGGTCCCTCCCTTTAAAGGAGCACTGACCATCTTTAAAATCCATTCTCTCACCTCTTATTAGCTTTATTAACAGTATCGCTGGTCCCTCCCTTTAAAGGAGTGCTGACCATCTTTAAAATCCATTCTCTCACCTCTTATTAGCTTTATTAACAGTATGCTGGTCCCTCCCTTTAAAGGAGCTCTGACCATCTTTAAAATCCATTCTCTCACCTCTTATTAGCTTTATTAACAGTATCGCTGGTCCCTCCCTTTAAAGGAGTGCTGACCATCTTTAAAATCCATTCTCTCCTACCTGCTATGGACATGTGGGCTCCTATGAGCTTCCTCCTTATTCCCTCCATTTTCACACTCCCTTTCTCCGTCTCTCTCTCCGCTGATGAGCCAGGCTGTACAGGCAATGGCTCTTCTTCCTCCTTTTTTATTCCCTCGCTCTTTAGTTTTTTCGTTCCCTTCTTCACAGGCCTGGTCCCGCTGTCTGGTAACCAAAGCAGTCAGGCGTCAGACAATTATTTATGTTTTGTCTTATGATGTCACTTCCTCCCTGTCGCAGTTAGCAAAAAAAACTTGATCCAAGGTGGCAGACCACTAGAGGGCGCTGGCTCTTCTATAAAGACACTGTGGCTCATCCAGCCTGTGTTACTCACGTCTATGGCAGGTAATTAGAGCTGAAGAGCAGCTTCTGAACTCATCGCCACCTCAATGTAATTGTAGCCGACAAAATAATTCCATTCATTTCCCCCCATTGACAGCCCTTCATTATAGAAGTCTTAATGTGCAGTTTTGAAATGAACACATATTTTAATATGTCATTTTTATTTAAACCCATGATATCTGGTTAAAGAAATCTCAGTTTGCACAAGCCATGCTTTCGGATAATGTCACTTCCTAGGTCGCCTGCTGGGTAAAATCGCCCCACTTCTCTGGCTTCTTGTCTGTCAATAACCAATCAGCTGCTGCTTCCCCTATTGACTGACATGCTTTGCACCCAGAAGACACTGCTGTTGGGTGACCAGGAAGTAAAGCAGTGACAGACTTCCTGGAAGACAAGTCAAGCAAGCTGAGAACTTCCTTTAACCCCAGTGTAGAACCAGATGTGAATTCAAATGAAAATGGGACTATAACATGTGTTTCTTTCAGAACTGCACCTCTGAGACTGACTAGCCAATAGAAGAGCAGGACAGGCGAGATTAAAGGAATTGTTTTATTAATATTATTATTATTATTTAGCAGACCCATTTATCGAAAGCAACTTCCAGAGACTAGGGGGTGAACTATGCATCATCAACAACTGCTGTTGCTGCTGCAGAGTCACTTCCAATAGGACCTTGTTTGTTTTAATCTCCTCACGAAGGACAGAGCACAAGGAGATTTAGTGACTTGATCGTAACTCACACACACACACAGTGAGTCAGTAGCTGAGCCGGGATTTGAACCTCCTGGTATCAAGACCATTTTCTCTAACCAGTGGACCAGAGAGCCTCAGATTTATTAGTTACAATCTCTTTCAGCATTATGAGGTCATCTCCTGCTAATTCAATGGAACTGAAAGCCGTTTTTCATATTCTCGCACCTGTTCATCCACGCTCTCCGTTTCACTCCACGTTTCACTGATTTCCTCCTCTGTCTGCTTGGCTTCACCTTCTCTCTATTCCCCTCTCCCTCCTTCTTCACCGTCACTTGTCCCTTCTTTCGTTTGGGAGTGAGGACAAGTCTGACCGAATGAGCCGAGCCCTCGAGCTCCCCTGTATTGAAGACGAAAAGTGACTTGAGTTAAATTTACACTGAAGACCAAGAAAAGACTTCTAGTGGAACGTTTGCCATTGAATTTACACTGAAGACGGCTGAGAAAGACTTCTAGTGGATATGTTTGCCATTGAATTTACACTGAAGACGCTGAGAAAGACTTCTAGTGGATACGTTTGCCAGTGAATTGACACTGAAGACGCTGGAGAAAGACTTCTAGTGGAAACGTTTGCCATTGAATTTACACTGAAGACACTGAAAAGACTTCTAATGGAAACGTTTGCCATTGAATTTTAACTGAAGACGCTGAGAAAGACTTCTAGCGAAACGTTTGCAGTTGAATTTACACTGAAGGCGGCTGAGAGAGACTTCTAGTGGAAACGCTTGCCATTGAATTTACACTGAAGACGCTGAGAAAGACTTCTAGTGGAAACGTTTGCCATTGAATTTACACTGAAGGCGCTGAGAAAGACTTCTAGTGGAAACGTTTGCCATTGAATTTACACTGAAGACACTCAGAAAGACTTCTAGTGGAAATGTTTGCCATTGAATTTACACTGAAGACACTCAAAAGACTTACAACTCACCTGCAGTAGAGCGCCTCGCCCCTAACTCCACTCCTCCGCCTCTTCTCTCCTCCTTCCCTCGCTCCGCACTCTCTGAGTTCATGAGTGAACCTCGTGTCCCTGGTGAAGGGGCCACTCCCCTGCACTCGGACTTAACCCTGTCCTTGCCAGACATCCCGAACAACAGCCTGTGAAACACACACACACACACACACAGAGAAAGCTTAAGGGACACTTTATTAGGAATCCTAGTCTCTGGAAGCTATAAGTCCTGGAACAGTTAGCTGTTAGTTAGTGAGTGCAAAATGGGCAAGACATGCTTATTAGAGAGTTGGGTAATTGTATTTTAGTCGTGCTATTGCACTTACTGTAAACGACACTCAGAGGTGACAGTAAGCTGGTACTGACCGGGACTCTGTACTGGTCATTGTATTTTTAGGCTACATCGTTTGCTCTTTGTATTTGAAGTCCTTTCCCGCCTCCCGGCTTCTTCATGGTTGTCCGGTTACTATTGATGTTTAAGCAAAAGAACTCAAAGTCACTCAGGTTCCGGTCATGTGACTTAGGATGACAGAGGTGTGATCGCCATAGTAACCGTCACTCTTACAGCGAGCAACGCTGACTGCAAAGGGGGCTCAGCAGACCTGTCAACACTGAGTTTACAAAATGAAACCTGAGTGGCCTGAACTGAAGTAAATATCTTCCAAGACAAAATCATACAACTATTCCACTGGTATTTAGTAGAATGATAGATGGAGATACGCTGCTCTTTAAAAAGGAAAAATATCAAACAGAAAAACAACCATGAGGTGCTTCACAATCAATACAAGGGAACTGCACTCGCAAGTAAACAGTTCACTTGTAGTTTAGTTCATATTCTGAAGAAACAAGCAGAGCAGAAACAGCCTTCGTTTTTTGTCCCGGTCAGAAACAGGAAGTACAACATTTTCGAAGTACAGAACTGCGTTGTGTGCTCAGCAAGATAACAGCAGTGCAGGCCTGATTTATTAGGCTGTGTGTCAGCGCCATTCAAAAATAAAATAAACAATCTTCTGATTCTGTGTTGATCTTGTTTAAATGGTAATACTAACAGCTGATCGACTTTTTAAATCTGGCTTTCTGTACATTTAACATGTTTGAGATGACAAGATATATATAAAGAAATAAGGAGCTGTTATCATCTGCAATAAATACACCTGATGTTTAATTTATAAACTATTATTGTGTTATTATATACCGTACTGTTATTTAGTCCTTCGGATGAGATGTAAAACAAAAAGCTCCTGTTGGAAGTGACTCTGCAGCAGCAGCAGCAGCAGTTGTTGATGATGCAGAGTTCAGCCTCTAGTCTCTGGAAGTCACTTTGGATTAAAGCCTCTGCTAAACGACTAACTCATTCATTCACAATTTCAACTCCTTCGGAGTTGGTACGGCATCAGTGACTTGAAGAAAAAGAACATGCCAGTTTTTCACGCTGCAAATCGGGTAACCCTAACGACATGAACAGTGCAAGAATCTAAAGCTTTGAAAGAAATTAGGTCAGACACCAAAATCCAAACAGAACAACTGGACAAAAACTCACAACAATAGTCAAATATAAATCAAATAGTTGTTTTTTTTTGTTTGTTTTTTTAATTAAGTGTTGTTGTAACTGTATATTTAAGGTTCAAATGTAATAATTCCAAATGAAACACAACCTTAATTTTTATTATTATTATTTATATATTTTATTATTTATATATTTCGAAACCATTATTAAATAAAATGCCCTTCCCTCTCCTTTTAGCTTTGGTCCCCATAAATTAGCAGTGCCTTGCAGCTTACAAAAACGTACCGGTACAGTACCGGTAAGAAATTAAAGGTTACTTTCACCTCTGATTACACTGTATTTAAATATGAACCTGGCATTGTAACCCAGACTGTACTGCCCTGTAACACCTGTGTAAGTCACCTGGGATAAAGGCATCTGTCCAATTAATTATAATAATAATAATAATAATAATAATAATAATAATAATAATAATAATAATGAGTAGTCAGCGATGAGGAAATTGCAAAACAGAAAAAAGAAAGCCTTTCGCAGATGTATTGCGGAGCTGCCTATACCAGCCCAGTGCTTTTCCGCTGTTGTGCTCCTCGCTTGAGGAACCAGGTTGATTTAGGCAGCTTAAAACACCGGATGCTTTGAAGTCTAAACTGAAGACACCCTTTTTAAATGTGCTTTTATATCACTAGTTGTAGCTGAGAGTGTGTTGTACACATGAGCTCTGTGGTTTTGTTTTTAACTTTGTACAGCGCTCTGGGGTGCCATGGCGTGAAGGGAGGGCGATATATAAAAATATAAAAATAAACGTGTACTGTAGTGTAGTGTAGTGTAGTGTATTGTAAGTGTAGTGTAAGTGTAAGTCGTCCAGGTGTAAGTAAACGTTTTGGTTCGCAGTCTTCACGGTATAATATCGTTTCAGACGCATAAAATCCCATCGTTACTACGGACGATAATGCACAAAGGAAAATGTGTCCAAAACATCATTACAGTGTAAAAATCAGGCATGTAAATATACCAGCCATGCTATTAGAATGTAAAACAGCGGCACGGATCACCAATGCAAATGTAACACTACGATTAAGATATACACAGTAAAACGCGGGACAGCATTGCACAATGAGCTGTCTGCTAGACATTGCACGCAGGTACGTTACACGCTGTCCACGATCTTATTAAATTACCAGTCGAACTGAAGGACCGTATTTGCAAATTGAATCCAAGCTGTTAAAGGTCAAAATGCAAGTCACCAAACCGACGTGTTGCTCAAACCAGCAACAGACAACACTGAAGTTTAGAGTTCATTAACTGAAGTAAAGCACTTACCTTGGTTTTATTACAGTTCAATGCACGGCGCCGCACAGAGTTGTCAAGTTTGCTTCCGCGTTTACCAAGTATTGTAATGGCTGTTCTACCCAAAACAATGGCTTTATACTGCCATCTAGTGGCTGAAAATAAAAACCGGGCTTTACTGTGTTGATGCTGAATTCAAAATGTGCTTCTCTCTTCGGAAGCGCCAAAATTACGTCACATAGACCACGACTGGCCTCCTTTCTCATGAATATTACGTAAGCCCCTGCTGAATATTAATCAGGGGAATGAAATAGCCTTATATTAAAACGAACGTTTTTATTTATAATATGTATCTTAAGTTAACTTTGAATAATTTGAATGGATGTATTAGTAATCGAATTTATGTAATTCTAATCTGTTATATTATTATATATGGATATGTGTCTAGAAACTGTGAATAAAATTAATTATAAACTAATAACTGCTGCACCGGGAGTGAATCTTGTGGAGACCCTGAGATGGCGTAGCGGTGCACCCACATCATAGGGGAAAAAAGAAAGAAAATTGCATGAAATCGTGTGTTTCGATTTATAACAAAAAAAAAAAATGCGATCTTTGCTCCAGGACCGCTGGGAGTATCTATGCTCCAGAAGGGTGAGCAGGCGATGTCTTTATAAAACAAACGCGTCATTCCCTTAAGCTATTCGGCCGCTGCGGGATCATCTCGCTTCACAGACGTCTATCAAAGCGTCACACTCAGCCCTTGGATACTCAGGATTTGTAGACTTCTGTATTACAATTTCCTGTGCTTTTACTACAGGAGCTTCTATAAGGGTTGGTTTACCATGGTTTGTTCTTTAATATGCTTTTTTACCATACCTATCTGTGCTTTACAATGCTTCCCTATGCTTTACCATACCTCTCTGTGCTTTACAATAAACCCTATGTTTTACCATACCTCTCTGTGCTTTAATGCTTCCATATGCTTTACAGACCTCTTTTGTTTTACAATGCTTCCCTATGCTTTACAGACCTCTCTGTGCTTTACCATGCTTCCCTATGCTTTACCAGACCTCTCTGTGCTTAAAATGCTTCCCTATGCTTTACCAGACCTCTCTATGCTTAAAATGCTTCCCTATGCTTTACCAGACCTCTATGCTTTATTATGCTTCCCTATGCTTCACCAGATCTCTGTGCTTTAAATGCTTCCATATGCTTTTACCAGACCTCTCTGTGCTTTACAATGCTTCCCTATAAAGTTTACTCAGACCTCTTTGTTGCTACAATGCTTCCCTATGCTTTACCAGACCTCTCTGTGTTTTACAATGCTTCCCTATGCTTTTACCAGACCTCTGTGTGCTTTACAATGCTTCCCTATGCTTTACCAGACCTCTCTGTGCTTTACAATGCTTCCCCTTATGCTTTACCAGACCTCTCTGTGTTTATACAATGCTTCCCTATGCTTTACCAGACCTCTCTGTGCTTTACAATGCTTCCCTATGCTTTACCAGACCTCTCTGTGCTTTACAATGCTTCCCTATGCTTTACCAGACCTCTCTGTGCTTTACAATGCTTCCCTATGTTTTAGGTTTCACTGTGATGTATTACATTTGCTGTGCTTGTACTGTGGGACACTTTTATAAGGCTCTCTCATGCTCACAAGGGATCTTCTCTGTCCTTCTAATTATTATTATTATTATTATTATTATTATTATTATTTATTTCTTAGCAGACGCCCTTACCCATTTATACAGTTGGGTTTTTACTGGAGCAATCTAGGTAAAGTACTTTGCTCAAGGGTACAACAGCAGTGTCTCCCACTGGGGATTGAACCCATGACCCTCCGGTCAAGAGTCCAAAGCCCTAACCACTACTCCACACTGCTGCCCGATAGGTAGCAGGCTACAGACACTGCAGCTATTTCTGCTGCGTATCTCTCCCCCTTTCATCCAGAAACCTCCTTCTTTTTACTGCCAGCTCCCTGAGATTGTTTGTGTCAGGGTTACTGCTCTGTGTTTGATACATACTGGGAAGAATGAAGCGCGTCTCACATTGATTCCCTCCACTGTAACACTGCTTACAGAGTCCGTCTCTCTGGGCTTCCTGTTTCATTCCTGTCTCTCTGGTTCACGCTCCCTGATTCTCCCAGCAGCAAAACAAACTGGCAAGAAAAAAAGGCTTGTTTTGAGTCTCTTGTTTTCCATGGTGAATGTGTTATTTATTAACACAGTTCAGATCAGATTATTGACAGTGTCACAAGCTGCTGGAGCAGGATTGTGATAGAGACGGCATGTTTTGAGTCTCTTGTTTTCCATGGTAAATGTGTTATTTATTAACACAGTTCAGATCAGATTATTGATAGTATCACAAGTTACCGGAGCAGGATTGTGATAGAGACGGCTTGTTTTGAGTCTCTTGTTTTCCATGGTAAATGTGTTATTTATTAACACAGTTCAGATCAGATTATTGACAGTGTCACAAGCTGCTGGGGCAGGATTGTGATACAGAACACGGCCTCGTCCTCGTCTTGTGGGTTTCCTCTTTGTTTTATTAAGAATGTTCTTTTTGAAATATTGGATTGCTGTTGATTATAACAGAAGATTGTCAAGCAGTCAAACAGACCCCTGCTCTGTCCATGGTTATGTGTTTAATTAAAATGATTTAATGAAGTGTGTTAAATATTTGAAAAGCAAGTGTTGCATTACAGTGTGGACTTCCAAACTGTGAGACGGGGTTTAGGGGCTGTGAGGAAGTCCAGTCTCACTTTATTGTAATGAACACTGTATTAGTTTATTCATTGTGAGCATCTAGCTCAGTCATTTTAAGTGTGGTTTGCTTTGTGTTAATGGTTGGTTAATGATGTGATAACTACACTGAGTGTACTGGGAGACATCAGCTTTACAAGCAGATCAATACCAAACAGAGTCAAGGTTTTCTACAAGTCTTCACAGACACCCGGTCATGTGACAATAGCTTTGAACTTTTTTAAGGTCCGGCATTTTAATAAAAACACGGTCAGTTATAAGTTTTCAAAATGAACAGTAATCTGAAAATATCTGATCAAAACAAAATGTGTTTGATGAAGGGGGTCAGGAGGTGGGGTCCTATTACCTGTAACACAGGAAGGAAGGAAGTGAACGGGGAGAGGAAACCAGTGTGGGGGCTGCAGGATCAATGGGCTTCACCTGAGTCAAAGAGAGTGGAAATAAAGAAGTGTGGAAAACAAAACGAGCAACAGCAAAACAAGAAGGGACTTGAGAGAATGATGTTCTGCTGATGAGAGGGAAGACATTGTCTGAAAGCCTTGACACCTGTGCAATATTTCTGTAAAAAAGTTTTGTCATATAAAATCATATTATTTTGTATTTGCACTGCTGTACATTACTGGTAAATATACTGCTGTACATTACTGGTCATATATACTGTTGTTGTTTTACTGTTTTGCATTATGTAACTGTGTTTGTTTTCTAATTAATGTTCATTGAGAAACCTGATCTCAGAGCTGCTTCCTTTTTCACTGTTTCTGTCAAAAGTCTGCTTTGCAAATAAGCCATGAAAGCAGAGCTTCATTATAATAATATACAACAATAACCCTGTGTCTGAGTGTCTGTTCTGTATACAATAGTTTAATCACTCATGAAATCAGCACTATATAAATAAGTACAGTATGTCCGTAGCGTACATACCCTCTCTGATAATACTGAGCTTGTGCTAAACAATGTCAGCTTCTCAGAATATCTGGAGGGAGCACCCTTTATCTTAGAGGGTGAGGGAGGGAGGGAGCAGTTCATTCTCCATGCCTCAAGCCTGCCCTGGACTGGAGGGATCACCCTTTATCTTAGAGGGGGAGGGAGGGAGGGAGCAGTTCAGTCTCCATGCCTCAAGCGTGCCCTGGACTCTAGGGAACACCCTTTCTCTTTGGGAGAGAGCAGTTCAGTCTCTTTTGTAAGATCAAACCCTCATTTCACTTTGTAGGATTCAGACCCATACAGAAGTGAAAGCCTAGTGCAGTCAATATATATCTTTTAATAGTAATATTTGTTGGGGGATTTAGAAACGGTTTCATATAATATACTGTGCTGAATCAATCTTTCATTATTAAATGACAGACTTGGTGGAAACAAAGAGAAGGGTTACTGTGACAGTCCCACTCCTAACTCTCTCCTCTCTGCCCCTCTCACACTGAATTATCAGTTTCTGCTCAGCCTGCTTGTCTAAACCGCTTCAGTCCAAAACCCCGCCTCTTAGAGCTTTACACAACTCCAGGAAATCAGCAAAGTTATGTTTCGTTTGTTGTCAAATCATCAGTCTCTCTGTCTATCTGCTGCAAGAATGGCTTCAAACATGTGGTCAGAGGATCGGTTCAGCTGTCCACTGTGTCTGGAGATATTGAAGGACCCAGTCGCTATTCCATGTGGACACAGTTACTGTATGGGATGTATTAAGAACTGCTGGGATCACACTGATCATACAGGTGTCTACAGCTGCCCCCAGTGCAGAGAGACCTTTACCCCAAGGCCTGTTTTGGGCAGAAACATCATACTGGCTGAAGTTGTTGGAGAATTCAAGAAGAGAAGACTCAATCCTCCTCCTGCTCAAAATTATGCTGGACCTGGGGATGTGCTGTGTGATTTCTGCACTGGGAGAAAGTTCAAAGCTGTGAAATCCTGTTTGACGTGCCTGGCCTCTTACTGTGAAACACACATCAAGCCACAGAGTGAGGTTACTCCATTAAAGAGGCACAAGCTGGTCAATGCAATTGGAAATCTGGAGCAGAAGCTTTGTGCTGAACACCAATGGGTTTTAGAGGTCTTTTGTAGAACCGATCAGTCTTGTATTTGCTGGCTGTGTGCAGACGAGGATCACAAAAGCCACGATACAGTCTCAGCTGAGAAAGAAAGGAGTGTGAAACAGGTAAGGGTTTGAACCATTTCCTTGTAGCTATCCTAGAAGATAAGAATTCCCAGGTATATTTAACATGTCTGTTTACTAGGTTATACAGTTTTACATTAGATCAGATTTTATTTGTATATTAAGAGCTATTTAAAGAGACATAGTATTTTAATTGCTCTACCTAAAGTCAAGACCGTAGCCAGCTATGAGGCACACGATGCACGGGCCTCTGTTAAAATCATACGAATAATTATTTATTTAGGTGATTTTACACGTTGCTTTGCTGCTTTGTGCATATATAACGCTCAAAAATAAAACCCCAAAATCTTAAATATCCGTTCTGGTGTATTTCACTTTTGCATTTGAAGTAAGTGGGATAATTCAAGCTACTTATTTTCACTGTACAAAACCACACAGGTCCTGCAAATGTACAATCTCAGGTACTCAAAATGCTCCAATAGGATCTTAATCAGAAAAAAAAAACTACTAAATAAACTTTGTATTTAAATAAACAGCACATACTAATGTCCTCATATCTTTTTTCTTCCGTTATAAAAAACTTTAGTGGGGGGGAAGGACTTGCAAGACCAAGATTAATATGATATACAATATACAAGATTAATATGATATACAATATACAAGATTAATATGATATGCAATATACAAGATTAACATGATATGCAATATGCAAGATTAATATGATATACAATATACAAGATTAATATGATATTCAATATACAAGATTAACATGATATACAATATACACAGGGCTTCTGTTTTTCGGTGTTTATTAATTTCATTAAACCAAGAGCTAGCCATGCTTGTGTTTGTAGTGATGTGGTTGAAATATGATCCTCGCTTGGAAAATTGGTGCTGCAGCCGGAGGACGGAGCGAGCTTCACCCAGTGCTGCCTCTATGATGCAGGGCCTCTTTAATATATTGTAACAATGACTGCAGCACAGGGATAATAATATCTTCTTAATAAACTAATACTTCACATTTTAAACAAGACTTTTGACACTAATTGTGTGTTGATATATATTTTTATTTATATTTATTTATTTATTAGCAGATGCCCTTATCCAGGGCGACTTACAATCGTAAGCAAATACATTTCAAGTATCACAGTACAAGTAATAATACAATTAAGAGCAAGATAAATACAATGACTTTGGTTCAAGCAAGTACAAGTGTGACAAAATATGATTCAATAATACAGCAGATAACAGTGTCAGTGATAGTTACATCAGGATAAGATTAACTATATAGTAAACAAAACCCATGCCTTTAAAAGTGACCATACGCATCTGTCTGCACTGGCAGAGCTGCTGTACCCGTGCCATGCCGTTCTTGCCACTCTGCCCACAGTGAGAGGTGTGTTTTTGGGAGGCTTGCTTGTACACTTAAAACTTTTGATCTTTCAATTTATAACCAGCATCTAGCTGAGAAGAATTATTTTTATTGATAAAGTGTTCATCTTTTTGTAGATATATACAGTATATATATTTTTTTAATTATGAAGGCTCAAAGTCAGTAGAGGCTGTAACTCAAATGCAAGTATCTGAATTTGACACATTTTTACATAATTAAAACAGATATGTTTAAGTTAGTTTAAAACGAAATGTAATAATCTATGTGGGATTTTGTTTGTTGAAATCTACAATTCCTTTCGCTCACCCTACTAGTCCCCTCTTTCCTTTGCTCTCTTCCACAGTGAAGTCCTTCTGCTCACGGGCTCATTCTTCTGGGGATTTTGTGTGTTTAGGCATTTTTTACATTTCTTCACAATTTGCAATTCTGTTTTAAATTCCACGAGTGTGTGAATCCTCCCTATTGAACTGTAATATAGCTTGAAATCCCACGAGCAAGAACAACCCTCCGTTTCTAATTGTAATCTCGTTTTAAATCTCACAAGCATGTGCAATCCACCAATAGAAATGTTGGAATGTGCTGCCACTCAGTTTAAAGTATTCAGAATGAATCAATGACATATACAAGTCAGGAAGGAGGGGCATTGCCTGACTATGCTGGGAAAGTTTTGTTTAAGGTTAATTTGTTTAATTTTTTGACTGGGAAAGTGTGAAGTCAACGTGAATTTAGTAACCAGTGTGTTTCCGGTGTTTATTGGGTATACACTGATTTCATTGTTTTGTATCAGGGCTGTTTTATCTGTGCTTATCGATTAAAAACGGAAATCAGAAGCCCTAAATATACATTAAAGAGAAAGCTTCTTCAGTTTCCTAGGTGCTTAACAAAACAAACATGTAACACATGCTAGATCAGCCATCACTCACGGTTATTAGTATGAAACAGTACCATCTAGTGGACAGTTACTGTAGATCAAGTGTCCTTTTGTATTGCTGGCAGTTGTGCACTAGAAGGTGTTGTATCTTACTACTATAAACAAATTTTGTCAGATCTAGCCTGTGCTACAGATGTCTATGACGTGCAACTGGAATCGAAGAGCAAATTATATATGAGAATTACTGAGAATTATAGCAAACATTGTAAATAGGCAATACAAGAAAAAAGAAAATATATTTAAACTAAATTGTTTCTGTCAGTTTCAATAGTATACTTAAACAGGCCTGTTTTGGGTGTGACAGGATATCACTCAATGCCCCATCAGAAATGTCACTGTGTCACTGTGTTTCTACACAGAAGCAGCTGGGAGAGACACAGACACAAATACAACAGAGAATCCAGGAGAGACTGAAAGAAGTGGAGGATCTGAAACTGGCTGTGGAGTCACTGAAAGTGGGTATTGACAAGAGGGGATTATTATTATTATTATTATTATTATTATTATTATTATTATTATTATTATTATTATTATTAACAGATGGACTGGAACACATCTACAGAAGTTTACTGTCTATGACTGATGTGTTGTTGATATCAATTCTAACCATGTCTCCTCTACTGTGTTCTTTCACGCAGAGATCTGCATGCATAGAAATAAAGGAAAGTGAGAAGATCTTTACTGAGCTGATCCGATCTATTGAGAAGATCCACACTGAGGTTATTCAGCTGATTGGAGCTAACGAGAAGGCTGCAGTGAATCAGGCTGAAGGACGCATGAAGAAACTGGAGCAGGAGATTGCTGAGCTAAGGAGGAGAAACGCTGAGCTGAAACAGCTTTCAGAGACAGAGGATCACATCCATTTTCTACAGGTAACATCACTGCTTTTTAGAAAATCTCAAGTCCATAACTGGAACGGTTTCAGACAGACCTCTCCAATTGAATGAATCCTTGCTTTTCCTCAGGAATGTTTTGGACCCCATTCTGTTTCACTGAAAAGTCATTTTCTTTTCTTTCCTGTTGTAGAATTTCCAGTCTCTCTGTGTCCCTCCTGAAGCTGGAGACTTACCCAGCGTTACTGTCAATACAGACATCTCTTTTGGGGCTGTGAGGAAAGCTGTATCTGAACTTAAAGACCATATTGAGAACTTCTGCAAGGGGGAATTAGTCAAAGTAACCACAACAGGTTGGTGTGAAGTAGATCACTTTGGTAGAGATTTCTCAAATAGACCATGGCTTGAGGAGGAACAGGACTTGCAAGACATTAATAAAGACCTCTTGCAGATTGTTGGCTATATGAATACTGCACATGTTTTATTTCAATTGAATATTGTAGCAGGGAGAAGGGAGGAGTGAGGATGTAGCAGGTAGGAGGGAGGAGGGAGCATGGAGGAGGATAAATGGAGGAGGGAGCAGGGAGCATGATTGAGAGAGCATGGAAGAGGGAGCAGGGAGAAGGAGCATGGGGAGACAGGGGGGAGGAGGGAGGACCATGTAGGAGGGAGCAGGGAGGAGGAAGCAGGAAGGAGAGGGCATGGAGGGAGCAGTGATCAGGGAGCATGTCGGAGGGAAGCAGCATGAAGGAGTAGACATGAGGGAGGAAACAGGGAGGAATAAGCAGGGAGGAGGGAGGATGGAGTACAGAGAATGGATGAGGGAGCAAGGAGGTGGTATTAGGGAAAAGGGAGCAGAGAGGAGGGAGGAGGGATGAGGGAGTGATGTGAAGATGCAGCAGACAATGACTGTTGTATATTTGATATGGACACCATACTTTTTGGGCAAAGATATGTGATGGAGAGGAATGAACACAAGACTCCAGTGCAGTGGCAGAAGTGTTCACATTGCCTTTGGCTGCTGCACCGATATGGAACGAATACATATTCATTGTAATCATGAACATCTTGAAGTACAGATTTTTACATCCTGAAATGTCGTGAATAAGCCTTGTTTCTTTTGAGATTGCTGTTTGAAGTCTTGTGTGTGTTGTGTATTAATCCACATGTTTCAATTCTATTTCTCTCTCTTTTTTCTGTCCAGTGAATGAAGTTGCAGTTTACAGACTGCCAGCTCCAGAGTCAAGGAACAGAGCTGTGTTTTTAAAATGTAAGCCTGTTTTCACTGAAACATTTGATTGAAAGATGTGTCACTCCATTGTGAGAAGAGCTAACACTACAGAACAGGGAGGGGTGGAGCTTGAGGGCAGCAATTATTATTATTTATTAGTAATTGTGAAGCCATTAATCTACACTCCTCTCCAACAAGTATTGGTTCAGATGAATACATGCAGAATGACTGGGGAGGGGCATTTGATGCCTGTTTTTCCACTCAGACCTTTCACTAACTAAATATCTTGGTTTCCCTGAATAGATCATCATCCCATCTTTTAATACATGTATAATGCATGTGAAACCAGTTGTGGGGTAAAATGAACAGCTATCCCTTCCAGTCATCCTGTGCTGCTAGTAAATGTATTTTGCAGTATCACTGCACTTGTGGGATGGATTGCTCATTAAAATATTAGACAGATATTTGAAGAGTGGATGATATTCTATTGAAGATATTTAGTAAGCAAGGGGTCTGAGTTGGGAAAATTGCATTGAGGGAGGAGAGAGGAGTGAGCAGAGAGAAGGGAGCATAAAGGAGGGAGGAGGGAGTATAGATGAGGGAGGAGGGAGCAGGGAGGAGGGAGCATAGAGGAGGTAGGAGAGAGAAGGGAGCATAAAGGAGGGAGAAGGGAGCAGAGATGAGGGATCAGAGAGGAGAGAGCATAGAGGAGGTAGCAGGGAACAGAGGGCACAGGGCAGAGGGAGCATAGAGAAGGGAGAAGGGAACAGAGAGGAGGTAGGAGGGTGCATATAGGAGGGAGCATAGAGGAAGGAGCAGGTAGTAGGGAGCATAGAGGAGGGAGCAGGGAAGAGGGAGAATAAAGGAGAGTGCAGAGAGGAGGGTGCAGGTAGGAGGGAGTATAGAGAAGGGAGAATAAAGGAGAGAGGAGGGTGCAGGGAGGAGGAAGTAGGGAGGAGGGAGCATAGATTAGGGAGCAGCGAGGAGGGAGCATAGAGGAGGGAGGAGGGAACAAGGAGGAGGGAGCAGGGAGGAGGGAGCATAGAGCAGTGAGGAGGGAGCAGTGAGGAGGGAGCAGTGAGGATGGAGAAGGGAGGGAGGATGTAGCAGGGGGAAGGAAGTAGGGAGGAAGGAGCATAGAGGAGGGAGCATAAAGGAGAGAGAAGGGTGCAGGGTGGAGGGAGGAGGAAGCAGGGAGGAGGGAGAAGGGAGCATAGAGGAGGGAGGAGGGTGCAGGTTGGAAGGAGCAGGGAGGGAGGAGGGAGCAGGGAGGAGGAAGTAGGGAGGAAGGAACATAGAGGAGGCAGGGAACAGGAAGGAGGGAGGATACAGGAGGGAGGAGTGAGCATGGAGGAGGGAGCAGGGACTGATGAAGCAGGGCTGAGGGAGTGATTTGAGGATGCAGCAGACAATGACTGTTGATTTTCTCAGTGATTTGACTTTTCTAACCGTCTCTCCTCTACCCGTCCTCTTCTCTTCAATCAGATTCCTGTCAGCTCACACAGGACCCCAACACAGCTCATAGACAGCTCTGTCTGTCTGAAGGGAACAGAAAGGTGACACGGGTTTGGATCCAGCAATTTCCTGATGATCAACCAGAGAGATTTGATTACTATCTCCAAGTGCTTTGCAGAGAGGGTTTGTCTGGGACTCGCTTTTACTGGGAGATTGAGTGGAGTGGGGAATGGGCTTCTATAGGAGTCACATATAAAGGAATCAGCAGGAAAGGATGGGATCGTTCCTGTGGCCTTGGATGCAATGACAAGTCCTGGAGTTTACTCTGCTCTGGTTCCAGTTACACTGCCCTGCACAATACGAACCACACAGCAATAACTGCCCCCCGCTCCCCCAGAATAGGAGTGTATCTGGACTTTAATGCCGGCACTCTGTCCTTTTATGGTGTCTCTGACACAATGACCCTCCTGCACAGATTCCAAAGCACATTCACTGAGCCGCTCTATCCTGGGTTTAGGCTTGTTTATGATTCCACTGTAACAATCTGCCAGCTGAACTAGACTGTTTTGTGTTGTAAGAAACCCTTTGTATTGAACTACCTGTCTGTCCTCTCCACTCCTCGGGTGAAGGGAATGTTCAATCTGACACAACTTTGGATGAAAGTTAGGGAGTAAAACGGTGCCACCTGCAGAGCGAAATGAGGAGAATTAATTGTTTTTAGCAACGAATGGATTTCATACGAAATAACTGTATTTAATTTATTTTTTAAGGATTGTTATGTTTTATATATATTTTTAAAAATGTCATCCAATAGTCTCTGCTGTAACAGTTTTGATAAAAGTGAACTTAAGTTTGATTTATTGTATGTGTGTTTTTGTTTGATTTCCATAAAATGTTTGTTCTGTTTATTTTTTCAGATTTTAGTAATGCGATTTAATAAAATTAATTTGATTAACTGTGACATTCTTATTTATTAATACTCATTAACACAGTTTTTCAAATGAGAATAAGAAACAAAGAGGGGAATGAGAAAGAAAGAGATGGAGAGAGGGGAATGACTGATAAAGAGGTCTGATAAAGCATAGTGAAGCATTGTAAAGCACAGAGAGGTCTGGTAAAGCAAACAGAAGCATTGTAAAGCACAGAGAGGTGTGGTAAAGCAAAGGGAAGCATTGTAAAGCACAGAGAGGTCTGGTAAAGCAAACAGAAGCATTGTAAAGCACAGAGAGGTCTGGTAAAGTATAGGGAAGCAATGTAAAGCACAGAGAGGTCTGGTAAATCACAGGGAAGCATTGTAAAGCACAGAGAGGTCTAGACTCTAACCCTGGGCTTGAGACTCAGCTCAGTGATTTGGATTCCTGAACAACTTCTTAGTAAAGGTATTATTCAGCATGCCGCCGCACTGTGAACTAATAAGAAAAGACTTTCAGTACCTGGCAGGCTCTTGTGACATATCAGGTGGGTCATTCTCTTTACTCCTTCTTCTTCTCCTTGGAATCGGGTCCATTCCTCTCTCTACTGAATCGCTCGTTCCTCAGTTAGCTGTGTTTCTTCTCTGCAACACAATTGAAACAAGTCAAATCCTGTGTTCGTTTTTGGAAACGTCTGTGTTGCTAATTGTGTGCCATGGGGTGGGGTTTACACTGCCCTCCCTACCTAAAGGAATGTGCAGCAGGTGGCCAGGTGTCAATCGAAGAATTGATCCTCAATTACCCCTGATCACCTGCCTTTGAAAAAGGGCTGGATAGTCAATCCTTTGTCTTTGTTTGTTTGTGCTGTGCTTTCACCTGCTGCAAGTGAAAGCGAAGAAAGCGAAGAAACGTCATGACTGCGTGCGTAACCAGGGTGAGCTACTGGTTTTCATCGTGTGTAGAGCGGGATAACTGAGACTTTAGAAAGGGATTCATTTAGGGGATTTTAATCCCACAAAAGTAAAAAGTATTTCTGGACACATGTAACACAGGCTAGATTAGTAAAGTCTCATCCCACGTCACTGTATACCGGTCATGTTGGGTATTTTTGTCATGAGTTGTTACACTCTTTCATTTTTTTTCAGATACAATGACTGATCAAGAATGACTCAGCGAGGTAGTAATTGGGGTCCGGAAGTTAATTAATTGTTAAATTTACGGGCTGACGAGGAGGTGAATTCACAAATAATTTACGGGAGGATCGCCGACGTGCTGCGTGAGCGTAGATACAAGCTTTGCCATGACAGCGATCTGTTGCCTGACAGGTTTGAAAGTTGTGCTCTCATGATCTCTTGGGCTGTGTGAAAGGGTTGTGACGGTGTTATACCGGCACAGTGTGCAGTTTCGTGTTGTGTGAATAACGGCGATTTTAAAGAATTTTCTCTTTGTAGTCAGGTGCAGTGGTGCAGTAAATAAATCAAGTCCACACAATCCTTTCTCCCAAAACAGTCTGTGGGTTTTAATAATAATAAAAATAATAACAAATAACACAAAATAAGTCCACCCCTTTACCAGCGATGGTATTGGGGGTTACACGGCAGCTCTCTTAAAAAAATAATCAAAAACAGGACTTTGTCCGTCCCCACATTCTCTGTGCACGCAGTGCTCTCGCTCCAGAGAAGCGTGGTGCCGTGAGTGGTGCGGTGCTGTGCTGTGCTGTGCAGTGCAGGGACGTGCTCTTTATAATTGCCAGTCCGCGGCTCACTCCTCCTCTGCAACACAAAACACACGTAATCCAAAATCATAAAAACAATACAGGCTCCGCCGTTTGTGTTTCATTCTCAGCGCAAGGGGTTTTGACATAGCTGCTTCCCCTTTGTACCCAGCAAACTCTCTCTGCAGCCAACGCGTCGCCATGATTTCTCCAATAGAGGGCTGCCCCAGCTGGCTGCAATGGAATCGTCCTGAGTACTTGCAGCTACGCCCCCCTCCTAATATGGTCACCTTCGGTTTCCACCTACCACCGAGGTGGTAGATCTAGGAGGCAGCATACCTTCCCCTTACACAGCCCCTTTCTAATGGGAGGAGATTTGCAGCATCGATCCTTTCTCTCGCTATCACACTCTGAAATGGCATTTCTTTGTGACAGTAAGATTAGAAGGTTTGTGTACAGTATTGAAATGACATTGAATTGGTTTGGATTTCCGCTCGTCTATGGAGCAGAGGCACCAGTAAATGCACAAATAAATCTATTATCATTACTATTATTATTAGCACAGATGAATATAACTTGAATTTCTTACCAGTACTGTATAATTGTTCAGCCCTCTTTTTTGTAGCTACACGGCACTGCTAATTTATGGGGACCAAAGTTAAATGGAAAGCATTGTATTTTAAACAATTTTGTATCAATTAAGGTTATGTTTCATTTTGAATGATTCATTTTGAACTTTAAATATTCAGGTTAATACTAACAGTTACAACAGCACTTAATAGGAAAAAAAAAACTATGATCTTTTTGTATGTTTTGTCCAGTTGTTCTGCTTGGATTTTGGTGTGTGACCAAATTTGTATTAGAGCTTGAGTTTCTCGCACTGTTCATGTCGTTAGGGTCACAAATGGAGACTAGATAAAGGGGCATTCAGAACACAAAATAGGAGGCACTTTTTTACACAGAGAATTGTGAGGGTCTGGAACCAACTCCCCAGTAATGTTGTTGAAGCTGACACCCTGGGATCCTTAAAGAAGCTGCTTGATGAGATTCTGGGATCAATAAGCTACTAACAACCAAACGAGCAAAATGGGCCATTGTAAACTTTCTTATGTTCTTATGTATTTAACACAATAATAGTTAAACAATGAAACATCTCGGGTATATTTACTGCAGATGATAACAACTTGTTATTTTCTTTATATTGTCATCTCAAAACATGTTAAATGTGCAAAAAAACTGATTTAAAAAAGAGACCAGCTATTAATAGCCATGTTAACGTGACACACACATAATCAGAATGATCCAGCACAGAATAAATAATTCGAGTCATGGATGTTTTTCTGTTTTGATATGTTTCCTATTTAAAAGCAATAAAAAAGAATCTGCGTATCACAGTCTGACATTTTACCGAATTATAGTGGAATAGTTGTATGCTTGTGTCTTTAGGAAATATCAGTTTACAAAAGCTCGCTTATTTTGAAGACTCCATGTTCACAAGTATGCGGAAGCCCCTTTGGCAGTCAGCATACTCCGTCATCATAAGTCACATGACCGGAACCTGCGTGACGTCGAGTTATTTTGCTTAAACATCAATAACCAAAACAACGAAGAAGAAGAAGCGAAAAGGACGGAAAATACAAAGAAAAATGATGTAGCCTATCATTGTGATAAGTTGAAATATTGAAGTACCTTGACAAGATGTTTTTCGACGCATGTTCGAATCGTGCAACTGAGTTTTATGGAGTGTAAAAAAAAAAAAAAATTGTTGATATCTTTTTTTTTTTCAGATTTAACTTAAATATTGTATTTCTTCCCAGATTTATAAATGTTGTGAAAATATATATTTTTTAAATGTGTACATTCAGATATAATTTAAATCTCGTTACACAGGAGGGTGGCGTGGTTAGTGCTGCTGCCTCACAGCGCCAGGGTCCTGGGTTGAATCTGGCCTGGGGCACTGTCTGTGTGGGGTTTGCATGTTCTCCCCGTGTTCGCGTGGGTTTACTCCATCCAGGGTGTAGTCTCGCCTGGCGCCCTGTGTATGCCGGGTTAGGCTCCGGCTCACTGCGACCCTGCAAAGGAGTAAGCGGTTAATTATAATGGATGGATAGTAACTAAATCTTAAATCTCGTAACTAGATTTAACATTTAGCTAGATATTTAACTAAATCTTAAATCTCTTAACTAGATTTAACATTTAGCTAAATATTTAACTGGCAGCTAAATCTGGAGTTCATATGCAAATGAGCTCCGCCCGCTTTGTGACGTCGGTATTCTTAGGAAGGACGGGTGAATCTCCACGGACTTCGGTCAGGTTCACGTTCAGAAAGACATCCTGGCAGATTCCAGTAACTCACATGCAATCATCGAGCGCGCAGCTGCTGCTGGTGTAAGAACCGCTCTACAGGCTGGAACAGCCAGCGCTGCTCAACCACCACAAACTGAGGGACATGGAAGGATGTCATCCATGGAGCTACGACAATCGCATTCGGGAAGTTTAGTTTTGGGGTTTTTTAAAACATAATTTCATAATAGGACTTACAGTTTGCTATAGTCTATAGCTCTAACACTGGTCCGAAGTTATTTCAGATTGAATGAGTGTCGTGATTTAAGAAATGTAGTGGAAAAGGCGGGCACGATATGTAATAAAGGTCAGTCTTGGGTCCTCTCCTGTTCTCTCTGTACACCCACTCCCTGGGCCCCCTCTTGCATCCTATGGTTTATCATACCATTTCTATGCTGATGATGCCCAGATTTTCCTTTCCTTCGCCACCTCTGACTCCATCATCCCCTCCCGTATCTCTACCTGTCTGTCTGCTATCTCCTCCTGAATGCACTCGCATCACCTCATAATCAACCTCTCTAAATCTGACCTCCTTTTCTTTCCCTCCTCCTCCCCCTCCTCTGATCTCTCTATCTCTGTTCCTCTGGAATCTACCACACTCTCTCCCTCCTCCTCAGCTAAGAAACTCGGAGTCACCCTGGACCCCTGCCTCTCTTATTCCCAGCACATCTCCACTCTGGCACGCACTTGCCGATTCTTCCTGAGCAACATACGAAGAATCTGACCCTTTCTCTGCAACTCCGCCACCCAGCTCCTGGTCAGGCCTTGGTACTCTCCCGCCTAGACTACTGCAACTCCCTCCTGGCTGGCCTCCCTGTGTCCGCCAGCCGTCCGCTCCAGCTCATCCAGAACTCTGCTGCTCGCCTGGTATTCTCTCTGCCTCGCTTCTCCCACACAACTCCACTGCTCCGCTCACTCCACTGGCTCCCGATCACCGCTTGCATCCAGTTCAAGACTCTTGTACTAGCCTACAGATGCCTTTACCAGACTGCACCCAGCTACCTCCAGACCCTCATCTCTCCCTACACCCCCACTCGACCTCTCTGCTCCGCCTGCACTAGAAGACTGGCTCTACCTCCTCTACGCTCCCCTGCCTCCAGAGCCCTCTCCTTCTCCACCCTCACTCCTCAGTGGTGGAATGACCTTCCTACAGATGTCAGGACTGCCCAGTCCCTGCCCACCTTCCAGCGCCTCCTCAAGACTCACCTCTTCAGACAGCACCTATAGAACTCCTCTTTTTTCCCTCTGGACACTTTATGACTCTTCCTTAAATGCTCTTTACTTGCTCTGTATCTGGCGCCTATTTTACTGCATCTAATCCTGTACTTTAAAGTACTGTAATCTGCCAAGTGTTATTTAATCTGTAGTATTTTGTATTTACTTATATCCTGATGTAACTATCACTGACACTGTTATCTGCTCCGTTATTGAATCGTATTTTGTCATACTTGTACTTGCTAGAACCAAAGTCATTGTATTTATTTTGCTATTAATTGTATTAGTACTTGTACTGTGATTGTTGAAATGTATTTTTGTTTACAACTGTAAGTCGCCCTGGATAAGGGCGTCTGCTAAGAAATAAATAATAATAATAATAACTGAGCATGGGAGCTGCAGCATGCTGTCAGATCAGGAGTCACTAACACTGAACATAGGAGCTGCAGCATGCTGTCAGTTTAGGAGTCACTAACACTGAGCATGGGAGCTGCAACATGCTGTCAGTTCAGGAGTGACTAACACTGATCATGGGAGCTGCAGCATGCTGTCAAATCAGGACTTTACTAACATTGAGCATGGAAGCGGCAGCATGCTGTCAGATCAGGACTTCACTAACACTAAGCATGGGAGCTGCAACATGCTGTCAGATCAGGACTTCACTAACACTGAGCATGGGAGCTGCAACATGCTGTCTTATCAGGACTTCACTAACACTAAGCATGGGAGCTGCAACATGCTGTCAGATCAGGACTTCACTAACACTGAGCATGGGAGCTGCAACATGCTGTCAGATCAGGAGTCGCTAACACTGAGAATGGGAGCTGCAGCATGCTGTCAGATCAGGACTCCACTAACATGAGCATGGGAGCTGCAGCATGCAGTCAGATCAGGACTCCACTACACTGAGCATGGGAGCTGCAGCATGCTGTCAGTTCAGGAGTCACTAACACTGAGCATGGGAGCTGCAGCATGCTGTCAGATCAGGAGTCACTAACACTGAGCATGGGAGCTGCAACATGCTGTCAGATCAGGAGTCGCTAACACTGAGCATGGGAGCTGCAGCATGCTGTCAGATCAGGAGTTACTAACACTGAACATGGGAGCTGCAGCATGCTGTCAGATCAGGAGACACTAACACTGAACATGGGAGCTGCAGCATGGTGTCAGATCAGGACTCCACTAACACTGAGCATGGGAGCTGCAGCATGCTGTCAGATCAGGAGTCACTAACACTGAGCATGGGAGCTGCAACATGCTGTCAGATCAGGAGTCACTAACACTGAGCATGGGAGCTGCAACATGCTGTCAGATCAGGAGTCACTAACACTGAGCATGGGAGCTGCAACATGCTGTCAGATCAGGACTCCACTAACATTGAGCATGGGAGCTGCAGCATGCTGTCAGATCAGGAGTTACTAACACTGAACATGGGAGCTGCAGCATGCTGTCAGATCAGGAGTTACTAACACTGATCATGGGAGCTGCAGCATGCTGTCAGATCAGGAGTCGCTAACACTGAGCATGGGAGCTGCAGCATGCTGTCAGATCAGGAGTTACTAACACTGAACATGGGAGCTGCAGCATGCTGTCAGATCAGGAGACACTAACACTGAACATGGGAGCTGCAGCATGCTGTCAGATCAGGAGACACTAACACTGAACATGGGAGCTGCAGCATGGTGTCAGATCAGGACTCCACTAACACTGAGCATGGGAGCTGCAGCATGCTGTCAGATCAGGAGTCACTAACACTGAGCATGGGAGCTGCAACATGCTGTCAGATCAGGAGTCACTAACACTGAGCATGGGAGCTGCAACATGCTGTCAGATCAGGAGTCACTAACACTGAGCATGGGAGCTGCAACATGCTGTCAGATCAGGACTCCACTAACATTGAGCATGGGAGCTGCAGCATGCTGTCAGATCAGGAGTTACTAACACTGAACATGGGAGCTGCAACATGCTGTCAGATCAGGACTCCACTAACATTGAGCATGGGAGCTGCAGCATGCTGTCAGATCAGGAGTTACTAACACTGAACATGGGAGCTGCAGCATGCTGTCAGATCAGGAGACACTAACACTGAACATGGGAGCTGCAGCATGCTGTCAGATCAGGAGTCACTAACACTGATCATGGGAGCTGCAGCATGCTGTCAGATCAGGACTCCACTAACATTGAGCATGGGAGCTGCAGCATGCTGTCAGATCAGGAGTTACTAACACTGAACATGGGAGCTGCAGCATGCTGTCAGATCAGGAGTTACTAACACTGATCATGGGAGCTGCAGCATGCTGTCAGATCAGGAGTCGCTAACACTGAGCATGGGAGCTGCAGCATGCTGTCAGATCAGGAGTTACTAACACTGAACATGGGAGCTGCAGCATGCTGTCAGATCAGGAGACACTAACACTGAACATGGGAGCTGCAGCATGCTGTCAGATCAGGACTCCACTAACACGAGCATGGGAGCTGCAGCATGCTGTCAGATCAGGAGTTACTAACACTGAACATGGGAGCTGCAGCATGCTGTCAGATCAGGAGTTACTAACACTGATCATGGGAGCTGCAGCATGCTGTCAGATCAGGAGACACTAACACTGAACATGGGAGCTGCAGCATGCTGTCAGATCAGGACTCCCACAACACTGCGAGCATGGGAGCTGCAGCATGCTGTCAGATCAGGAGTTACTAACACTGAACATGGGAGCTGCAGCATGCTGTCAGATCAGGAGTTACTAACACTGATCATGGGAGCTGCAGCATGCTGTCAGATCAGGAGTCGCTAACACTGAGCATGGGAGCTGCAGCATGCTGTCAGATCAGGAGTTACTAACACTGAACATGGGAGCTGCAGCATGCTGTCAGATCAGGAGACACTAACACTGAACATGGGAGCTGCAGCATGCTGTCAGATCAGGACTCCACTAACACGAGCATGGGAGCTGCAGCATGCTGTCAGATCAGGACTCCACTAACACTGAGCATGGGAGCTGCAGCATGCTGTCAGATCAGGACTCCACTAACACTGAGCATGGGAGCTGCAGCATGCTGTTTGCAATATTACAAGTGGACACAATTAAAGGTGCGGTCACCAATTCCACACAAATATTCAGCCAGTCTTGTATTGCCGAGGCCTTGATGCTCCAATTTCAATTTTTCTTCTTGTTGGTCTTGCCTTGCTGTGAGCAGTGCTGAAATAAAACTCCCATATTGCACTAATGCAGTACTTTGTCTCACACTACAAGCAGACCACTACTAGTCTAGCACATGCTTAAATTATTATTATTATTATTATTATTATTATTATTTATTTCTTAGCAGACGCCCTTATCCAGGGCGACTTACAATTGTTACAAGATATCACATTATTTTTACATACAGTTACCCATTTATACAGTTGGGTTTTTACTGGAGCAATCTAGGTAAAGTACCTTGCTCAAGGGTACAGCAGCAGTGTCCCCTACCAGGATTGAACCCACAACCCTCCGGTCAAGAGCCCAGAGCCCTAACCACTACTCCACACTGCTGCCCTTAAACCATGCAAACCTCTCTCACACTCTCCCTCCTTGCCGCTACACACCTCTATGACTGATGCCCCTTGCTACTTTGTAAGTGCCACATACTTTAAAGTTAATTCAACACCCTGTGATGGGTTAGAAATTGCTGACTTTTGCCCCTAAACCTGACAACCCTAACCTTTGTAACTATACATTGAAATAATAAGATTCATTGCTTGTACTGTAAACTGTGTGTGTTTGGTAATGTGTCACTCACCTGTGTCTCTGTATGTGTGTGTCTCATTGTTATGCTTGTGTGTGTCTATGTGCATGTACTGTACCTGCATTTTATACCAGGATTTGGACCCCTTCTACCATATCTCAGAACTCCAGTACAGTATGGCTAAACAGAACTTTGTTTATTCATTTTAGTGCACAGGGACAGAGAACCCAGGCCCCTAGAGGTGAAAGTCAGGAATTAGAAGCTAATGAATTAGCACACTGTCTGTCTGTATCTGTGCCACCTAGCCCCCCAGATTTGAACCCACTCCTCCAGAGAAAAGTGAAACGCAGCAATGAGAGGCGAGTGAATTAGTCCACTGTAGGACTTTCACTAGGAGCACTAACAGGAGCCATGACTGAGACAAAAGAAGCTAATCTGTGTTATCAAAATGTCTCATTTTTACATTCTAATGGGTGCTTTAATATGAGCAACAGCAGGGAAAGGGCGCTCCACAGATATGCAAGTATATTATGCATGAGATTTTCTGTGTGGCAAAAATAAACTCAAGTTTCAGATCAAGAGAGCTGGTTAAATGATGGGTAACTTACATGTGCAATGCAAGCCCTTCAAGTTATGTTTGTGATAATTTATTTGAACTCCATCATTATCAAGAAATATGTCTTCCTTAAGTTTCGTTATTACTGTGCACTTTGTTTCGAATAGTTGCGTGCACAATCTATTTCCTTGTCAATATGGCTTTATAAGAGGTTAACAAGAAGTTACATTTAATTTAGTTACATGATATGAGTGTTGCTCAATTCTCACAGGCAGCAAAGCATTCCGTGACACTTAACCTAAAGTTATATCATGTCGCTTTCAACAAAAGTAAGTGGTTTTAAAACTAGTTTTAACTGATTTGATTATCGTTTGTACATAGGCCTTTAATGGTGCACACAGCTTTCTACACTGGTACTCACCTACAGACACACAGCTTTCTACACTGGCACTTACCTACAGACACACAGCTTTCTACACTGGCACTTACCTACAGACACACAGCTTTCTACACTGGCACTCACCTACAGACACACAGCTTTCTACACTGGCACTCACCTACAGATACAGAGCTTTCTGTGGTAATAAGATATGTATAGCCACCCCCCCCTTTTTTTTTTTTTTTTTTGCAGAGAGCCTCCAAAATTGCTTGAGCTGCCCTGTTTCCTTTTACTAGTAATATCAATATGATAGCAGATCCAGCCATAGATTTCAATAGATATGAATTATTGAGTCTAAGGGGTTTACAATTGTATGAAGAATCAGTAAAAAAAGTATTAAATTGAAGACCAAACAGTTAATTAAACTTCTATTTGATTAACACAAAACTCAAAAGAACATGGATGACCTCCTCTCTACAGGAGATTTAAAATGAATATATGAAAGATGATGCTTTTACCTAACAGATGTAATACTACATGATATTTATAATGCATGTCGATGTTCTGTTATTATTTTTTTCACATACTGTTTCATATTTTACTACCTAACCCACAACTATTACCAACATAAACTACCACAGCCATAAAGACATTGTCATCCTTCATACAAGACCCAAACTGGACCTTTGATCTCACCCTAACTCTTATGTCTGACAGAAGAAGGCCCAGATGAACAGGGATACCTCAGGGCTCTGAACATGATCCCAGGTAAGTGGAATATTGAACTGGTAAGTTTAGTGGCGTCCTTCGGATGAGAAGTAAACCGAGGTCCTATTGGAAGTGACTCTGCAGCAGCAGCAGTCGTGATGCATAGTTCAGCCACTGGTCTCGGGAAGTTGCTTTGGATAAAAGCGTCTGCTAAATGACTAATTAATAATAATAATAATAATAATAATAATAATAATAATAATAATGAACTGGACTCTCTATTGAACTTTTCACATAACTGAAGGTGGCTGACAGTACCACAAAGGAACGTGTGAGATGTGAGGAGTATGAAAATATGGTTTTCTGAGAAAGAGACAAACAGACAATCTTGCACGTATCTACATACATGCGAGAACAGAAACCACATGCATCTGATAGGTAAAAGCAGAACAAGCGGTCGTGTCGGATTAAGCATAGCAAAAGTGAAAAACCACAGCCAAAGTTCTGCAACTACAGGAAGTTGGGGGTTACACAGAGTGCATGTGAAACTAGGTAAGGACTGAGTAATGAAGCTAGTGCAAGACTGACAACAGACAAGACCTGCACAATGAACGGCTTTTCTAACAATTTTCACTTTGCTTGTTTCCTTAGACATGCGTCATCTCTGCAGTCTATTGTGGAATTGTAGTTCTGAGCAAAATGCAGCAGCAGCAGAGACCAGATTTAAAATAAATACATACATAAATGTGAAGTCTGCTGTGAAGATGAAGTTAAGGAGATGTCTAAAAATCATGGCCCATATTCATAAGGCATGCTTATCTCTTAGACTCCTGTAAACAATGTAACTGTGTTTCAGTCCTGTAGTTATTTTTAGTCGCTTATTCATACAGCATTCATATCTCTGCACATGCTGAAGTCTGTTTCAATTTTCGTGGCTAACCAAAATATGAGTCCAGACAATTTTTGTTTTAAAAAATAAGTTTATTTGTGAGCTTTATTTGTGCCATGGTGTCTGTAACCAGATTCATGTTCCCCAAACTAAAATGTATTAAAAACAATCACGATTTTCATTTTTTTCAGTTTAATATATTGAGGTGTGGCACCACAGACAGTGTGAAAGAGAAAGGCAGCACACTGAAGCAAGCCTGTGTGAAGCAGAAAGCAGCCAGGGCCAGTGAGGAGCCTCACAATGTATTTCCACATTCTTAACTGGAATGCACATTTATTCTGCTAATAACAAACACATGGTTAGGTACAGATTACATACATGTGCAGATAATACAGGTGTTTGGATAAATCAAATGAGGATCATTATAGGAGGCTGTGTGGTCCAGTGGTTAAAGAAAAGGGCTTATAACCAGGAGGTCCCCGGTTCAAATCCCACCTCAGCCACTGACTCATTGTGTGACCCTAAGCAAGTCACTTAACCTCCTTGTGCTCCGTCTTTCGGGTGAGACATAATTGTAAGTGACTCTGCAGCTGATGCATAGTTCACACACCCTAGTCTCTGTAAGTCACCTTGGATAAAGGCATCTGCTAAATAAACAAATAATAATAATATGAGACTGGTGTATTTTTTATCCATGTTAACCCTATAATGCATTAAGTACATTCAAAAGATTTAATGGAGAAATATTTTGCATTCAACCACACCCTGTGAGGGTTAATTGATTTTTGTTTAATGTTTTTCTTTTCCATATAAAACCTGCCATCAAAAAGGGAATTACCTGGATAATGTCACCTGCTGTACAACATGAGCTGAAAGGACATTGTGTTTGATTTCACTGTGGTCTGAGGAACTGAGTCCTTGATTGGACCCGACAGAACTGCATGTTTAACAAAACTTACATTTCAGGGAAATGGTAGATTTTAAAACAAATCCAAACAAAGTGCACAGAAATAATACAACTCAGGGAAGAAACATTTCTTGATAATAGTTTAACCCTTAGCGGTCCATTTATTCAGCACGTCTCTATTTATTCAGAGCATCTTTATTTTCACACGAGCAGTTTATTTTAGACGCGCTGTTTAAAAGTATTTTTTTTCACAGTAAAACAGGTTTAAAAGTCTCTGTATATCAACAGGAATCTCAGTACTGCTTCTCCAGCCCCGCTCCTTGTTCGCTGTATTTATCACATACCTCGTCATAGTCGTGCATACCGATAAATCATCTCCTGATCACTCGTTTTATCACCAAACTCTTCAATAATGTGATCCAATGTGATTATTTTATTACTATAACATCTCAAAACGCTCTGCAGATGTCTGTGATGTTCTTTGAGTGCTGGATGCAGAAGCAGCTGTCTTGTTTGTTTATGTCCATGTTATCTCTGTGGTGTTGAACAGCAGTGAGTAGCTGGTGAGCCCAGCGACCCAGGAATCTTTTTTAAGGCGAGCAAAGCGAGGTGGGAATTATTTAAGATGAGCGCAGCAAGCTGGCATCAATACATTAAAAGTAAATCATCTCATTTTTTGCTGTTTAATCTAATATTTGTTATTTAAACAAGTACAACTTCAAAGAAAAGTTTGAGGTACCTGGTATTGCCAGGCAGTCTCTCATCCAAGTACCAACCAAACATATTATTTTTTATTAGCAGACACACTTATCCAGGCCAACTTACAATTACCCGTTCATACAGTCGGGTTTGTTACTGGATCAATCTGGGTAAAACAGCAACATGCCCCCCAGCTGGGATTGAACTCACAACCCTCCAGTCAGAAGCACAGGACTCTAACCGCTACTAAACAGAGGATGCAAGTGACGGATCACTCGTGACTCATTGTATAATTAGGGCCACAGAAAATTCATGATTTTTTTCACAGAAATCGTGTATCTGACTGCCTACCGTGAAAAATGTCAATGTTGTTGATTTCTGGGTGAGGTACAGTGCCTTGCGAAAGTATTCGGCCCCCTTGAACTTTGCGACCTTTTGCCACATTTCAGGCTTCAAACATAAAGATATGAAACTGTAATTTTTTGTGAAGAATCAACAACAAGTGGGACACAATCATGAAGTGGAACGAAATTTATTGGATATTTCAAACTTTTTAACAAATAAAAACTGAAAAATTGGGCGTGCAAAATTATTCAGCCCCTTGGGTTAATACTTTGTAGGCGCCACCTTTTGCTGCGATTACAGCTGTAAGTCGCTTGGGGTATGTCTCTATCAGTTTTGCACATCGAGAGACTGAAATTTTTGCCCATTCCTCCTTGCAAAACAGCTCGAGCTCAGTGAGGTTGGATGGAGAGCATTTGTGAACAGCAGTTTTCAGTTCTTTCCACAGATTCTCGATTGGATTCAGGTCTGGACTTTGACTTGGCCATTCTAACACCTGGATATGTTTATTTGTGAACCATTCCATTGTAGATTTTGCTTTATGTTTTGGATCATTGTTTTGTTGGAAGACAAATCTCCGTCCCAGTCTCAGGTCTTTTGCAGACTCCATCAGGTTTTCTTCCAGAATGGTCCTGTATTTGGCTCCTTCCATCTTCCCATCAATTTTAACCATCTTCCCTGTCCCTGCTGAAGAAAAAGCAGGCCCAAACCATGATGCTGCCACCACCATGTTTGACAGTGGGGATGGTGTGTTCAGGTGATGAGCTGTGTTGCTTTTACGCCAAACATAACGTTTTGCATTGTTGCCAAAAGTTCGATTTTGGTTTCATCTGACCAGAGCACCTTCTTCCACATGTTTGGTGTGTCTCCCAGGTGGCTTGTGGCAAACTGTAAACGACACTTTTTATGGATATCTTTAAGAAATGGCTTTCTTCTTGCCACTCTTCCATAAAGGCCAGATTTGTGCAGTATACGACTGATTGTTGTCCTATGGACAGAGTCTCCCACCTCAGCTGTAGATCTCTGCAGTTCATCCAGAGTGATCATGGGCCTCTTGGCTGCATCTCTGATCAGTCTTCTCCTTGTATGAGCTGAAAGTTTAGAGGGACGGCCAGGTCTTGGTAGATTTGCAGTGGTCTGATACTCCTTCCATTTCAATATTATCGCTTGCACAGTGCTCCTTGGGATGTTTAAAGCTTGGGAAATCTTTTTGTATCCAAATCCGCTTTAAACTTCTCCACAACAGTATCTCGGACCTGCCTGGTGTGTTCCTTGTTCTTCATGATGCTCTCGCGCTTTTAAACGGACCTCTGAGACTATCACAGTGCAGGTGCATTTATACGGAGACTTGATTACACACAGGTGGATTCTATTTATCATCATTAGTCATTTAGGTCAACATTGGATCATTCAGAGATCCTCACTGAACTTCTGGAGAGAGTTTGCTGCACTGAAAGTAAAGGGGCTGAATAATTTTGCACGCCCAATTTTTCAGTTTTTTATTTGTTAAAAAGTTTGAAATATCCAATAAATTTCGTTCCACTTCATGATTGTGTCCCACTTGTTGTTGATTCTTCACAAAAAATTACAGTTTCATATCTTTATGTTTGAAGCCTGAAATGTGGCAAAAGGTCGCAAAGTTCAAGGGGGCCGAATACTTTCGCAAGGCACTGTATGAAATCAGATTCCGAAATGTGGCAAAAATTGCACACTGTTTTTTTGTCAATTCCACCAAACTCTGTGGATGCAAAAGGAGCAGTTTTTGCATATGGACAGGTTTTTACACAACAAAGACAAACCATGAGTGTTGAAACTGCAACAAGATGCACGACGCTGGCCTTCAACAAATAACTAGTTTTCTGCTCACGGGCCAGATAATTGTGTGTGTGCGTGCGTGCGTGTGTGCGTGTGTACTGTGTGTGTGCGTGTGCGTGTGTGCGTGTGTGTGTGGTGTGTATGTGTGTGTCTGTGCGCACAACACTCTAGATGGATAAAAAGTCGCTTACGATTTTCTTCTTGTTTTTCCTGTTCTAGTTCTTCAGATTATTTTGTGTATGTTGATTCGCTCAAGTAGCACGATGTTATGTGGTTTAAATCGTCATATATAATTTAGTGTGTGTAAAGAAAAACACAAAGTTTCAGTTTTGTCACTTGCACTTAACCCTGTTTTTAACATTTTGTTTTTCAAAGTCATCAGAATGCTATACAACACAGTATGTTTAATTACTGTATGAACATAGCCTAAGTTTTAAATGTTTACAAAAGTCTACAATGTTGCTGAATTTGTCATTCAAACTTGTTTAGTTTTAATCAGTTTTGTCATCTTTGTTACTTTTTTCAGCCAACACATTTAAATTACCCTTGTTGGTTACATTTTAAAAGATTGTTTTAAATGTTACAATGTAAATGTTGACTCATAAATGTTTCAGCCTCAGTGATTTTCTTTGATGCGCTATTAATTTTAGGCAACTTATTATTATAATTATTTATTTCTTAGCAAACACTCTTATCCAGGGCGACTTACAGTCGTAAACAAAAATACATTTCAAGAATCACAGTACAGTACACTTCTGAAATGAACATAAACTAAGAGGACTGTCAACAGCAGCTGCTCTCTGGAAACGTGAAGTGAACAAAAAAGCTTTGGAGAAAATGTTAAACACACATAAAAGATATTCTACTATAACAATGACCACACAGTGTTGCTTTAACTAAACAATACCAGCAGACCAGCCTGTTTCATACAGGTCTTTGTAACTAAACAATACCAGCAGACCAGCCTATTTCATACAGGTCTTTGTAACTAAACTATACCAGCAGACCAGCCTATTTCATATAGGTCTTTGTAACTAAACTATACCAGCAGACCAGCCTATTTCATACAGGTCTTTGTAACTAAACTATACCAGCAGACCAGCCTATTTCATACAGGTCTTTGTAACTAAACAATACCAGCAGATCAGCCTATTTCATACAGGTCTTTGTCCAGTGATTGCTGGGTCTGATGTAAGAAGAAAAAAACAGAGCGATTCAGTCTATTGTATCTTTCAAAGGTTTGCCTGCCAGTTGAAGAAGCCAATGATAGCAGGGTAATACTATTGCGAAGCTGTTCAAAGAACACTACAGGTACAGTCCTGAATCCTCCCAGAAGCTGAGGGTGTGAAGTATAGAAGAACTGAAATGTCCGCTCTGGATAGACAAACACCAAAAAGATAACAAAGTTACAAACTGAGTGAAAGGAGACAGTACAATATTGTGGATCAAATAAAAGCAGGTTTTTCACATCTTCAGCGTGCCCAGCTGGCATGAGCCCGTGAGGCTCTCTTGTCTTCGGAGCGCGAGCTTGAGTTCAAATGATTTCATTCGCTTCTCGACTCTGGGATGAAGCTATCAGACACTTCCAGATGGTTAGTCAAGCTAACAGCCCCTAAAAGACTAAAACATCCCATTTAAAACACATGAAAGCCCCATGCAGCCAGTCTACCCAAGCTAAGTGTTTGAGAAAGAGAGAGGGAGAGAGGTCTAAAGGGAAGGGGTGTATATCTCACTGCTCATGAACACACTGCTCCCAGGTAGGAAACCCACTGATCCTCAACTACTGCTACTAGTGATCTCACACAGCTCCAATCCTCCAAGTCCACAGCTTGAGTTGCAATCTGGTTTCTCAGCTTCTCACACGGCACAGCACACAGCTCCTAACTTACAACTCCCAGCTCCAGCACAGTTCATCTCCAGCACCCCCTCCTCAACACACCCCACCCCACACTGTATACTCTCAATCCATCACTTCTCATTAACAGCACCTCCTCCTCAACACTCCCCACCCCACACTGTATACTCTCAATCCATCACTTCTCATTAACAGCACCCCCTCCTCAACACTCCCCACCCCACATTGTATACTCTCAATCCATCACTTCTCATTAACAGCACCCACTCCTCAACACCCCCCACCCCACACTGTAAACTCTCAATCAATCACCTCTCATTAACAGCACCCCCTGCTCAACACTCCCCACCCCACACTGTATACTCTCAATCCATCACTTCTCATTAACAGTGGCGGCTGGTGGTCAAAATAAATGGGGAGGCAGAAAAAAAGCAGAGGTCTTGGGGTCCCCCTTCAGCCACCAGCAGCAGAAGAATCGTATTATTCTATTCTGACTGACAACACCTTTCATATCTTCTTAAAGTTTTCCCCCAATTCAAAGCTGTTAAACACAGCCAGCAGAACAAAGAAAACTGCAGCCCATCGTAATTGATTCTAATAAACGTAACTGTTACACACTGCCAGCATGTTTAAAATACAACATTAATACAGCATTTAGATTTCAAGACCTTGTCAATTTAAAAGGCATGTCATATGCAGACAGGCTAAAATAATTGAATCTGTTCAGTCTTGAACAAAGAAGACTACGCTGTGATTTGATTGAAGCATTAAAAAATCCTAAAGGGCATTGACAATGTCGACCCAGGGGAATTTTTGACTTTTTTGGCCTGAAAAAATAAACAAGGACCAGGGGTCACAAATGGAGATTAGATAAAGGGGCATTCAGAACAGAAAATAGGAGGCACTTTTTTTCACAGAGAATTGTGAGGGTCTGGAACCAACTCCCCAGTAATGTTGTTGAAACTGACACCCTGGGATCCTTCAAGAAGCTGCTTGATGAGGCCAGCAGTGTGGAGTAGTGGTTATGGCTCTGGACTCTTGACTGGAGGGTCATGGGTTCAATCCCCAGTGGGGGACACTGCTGTTGTACCCTTGAGCAAGGTACTTTACCTAAATTGCTTCAGTAAAAACTCAACTGTATAAATGGGTAATTGTATGTAAAAATAATGTGATATCTGTATAATGTGATATATTGTAACAATTGTAAGTCGCCCTGGATAAGGGCGTCTGCTAAGAAATAAATAATAATTCTGGGATCAATAAGCTACTAACGAGCAAGATGGGCTGAATGGCCTCCTCTCGTTTTTGTAAACTTTCTTATGTTCTTATGAAGGAATTAGAGGCTGGTGGGGATCACTGAGGAATGATCATGTATCCCTGCTGAAAAACACCTTGCAGACTCTGAACCTGCCAGGACCAATCACTGTCATACTGGCTGGCCTGGAGGCCCTACACCCTACTGACAGTGGTATGGCAGGTTTATCATTCCCATGGGGCTCCTACACCCTACTGACAGTGGTATGGCAGGTGTTTCAACCCCGTGGTTTCTGTTTTGACACTGATGTGCTTGTCTGTCTGTCGCATTAGCAGTAACTGAACAGGACTCGCACACTTAAGTCGTACCTTTCCTTTGCTGTCTTCCACAATGAAATCCTTCTGCTCACGGGCACATCCTTCTGGGGCTTTTGTGTGTCTAGGCAGTTTTTACATTTCGCCACAATTTACATTTCAGTCCCAAACCCCGCCTCTTAGAGCTTTACATAATTCCAGGAATTCAGAAACACAGGTAAGTTTCGTTTCTTGTGAAACCCATCCCTGTCTCTGTATCATTTCAACAGAAACAGCAGAAGCACATATTGTGATTCCAGCCCAGGATCACACTTCATGGTGAATTGAGGGTATTGACACAACTATTCCAATGGCTGGAGTTCCATCCTTCTTATATTCCTGTACAGAACTAGACACTCTAACACAGCAGTCAAACACATTGTTAATACTGTGATAAATCAGGAGAAATAGACAGTCTAAACATGGAAACAAGCTTGTTCTTGTTATTCCGGGCCTCTGCTGGTGTTTTCTGCTGTTGTGCAGCTTTGACTGTTGTTGATGCAGCTTGGTTTGGTTGGGGGGAGGCCAGGCTTGTTGTTTAGCGGTCTTTGGTTTGTGTTGATCAGGGTCTTGAAGTGTGCATGGGCAGCTGGTGTGAGTGCTGTGGTGGCGAGTCCATCACATTTACACAGTGGTTCTCCTAGGACTAAGAGCTCTAACAGAAGTTGTTCATGTGTATGTTCTAATATGAGCAACAGCAGGGCAAGGGCCCTCCACAGATATGCAAGTACAGTATATTATGTGTCTGTGTGGCAAAACTCAAGTTTCAAATCAAGAGCACATGGTAAAATGATGGGTAACTTTACATGTGCAATGCAGGTCCTTCAAGTTTCATTTGTGATCTTTTATTTAAACTCCACCATTATCATTATCAAAAAACTTTCATTATTACTGTGCACTTTGTTTGGATTTATTTTAAAGTCTGCCATTTCCCAGAAATGCATGTTTTGTTATTATGCAGGAAGCAACCGTGTTCATATCTTCAGGAAGCACAGCTTTGGCACTCACTCCCACAGCTCTTATTTACAATGCTGGACGTTAAACCTGTGTTTAATGGGTGGATACATAATGGAAAACTGCTTTAGTGTTAAGTAGTTGTATGCAAAATATTAAACAAAACATCTATAGGTAACATGGATACAAAATACGCCAGTCATAATGATGATCATTTGATTTCTCCAAGCACCTGTATTATCTGCACATGTATGTAATCTGTACCTAACCATGTGTTTGTTATTAGCAGAATAAATGTGTATTCCAGTTAAGAATGTGTAATTACATTGTGAGGCTCCTCACTGGCCCTGGCTGCTTTCTGCTTCACACAGGCTTGCTTCAGTGTGCTGCCTTTCTGACTGATCCTGACTTCCTCCTTCACATTGTCTGTGGTGCCACACCTCAATATATTAAACTGAAAGAAAACATGTAAAATCAAATGAAATGTCTGAAATCCTCTTTGAACTTTGCTTATGGATTTTAGTGCACAGGGACAGAGAACCCAGGCCTCTAGAGGAAGGTGAAAGGCAGCAATGAGAGGCTAGTGAATTAGCCCACTATCTGTCTGTCTGTATGTGCCCCCTGCCCCCCCAGATTGGAACCCAAGGTGAGAGGCAGCAATGAGAGGCTGGTGAATTAGCTCAGTGTAGGACTAGGAGCACTAACAGGAGCCATGACAGAGACAAAATAAACCAACATTGTTCATGTGTATGTTCTAATAGGAGCACCAGCAGGGAAAGGGCGCTCCACAGATATGCAAGTATATTATGCATGAGATTTTCTGTGTGGCAAAAATAAACTCAAGTTTCAGATGAAGAGAGCTGGTTAAATGATGGGTAACTTTACATGTGCAATGCAGGCTCTTCAGGCTGCATTTGTGATTTTTTTATTTAAACTCCACCATTATCAGGAAATGTGTTTTCCTTCAGTTTCATTATTACTGTGCACTGTGTTTGGATTTATTTTAAAGTCTGCCGTTTCCCAGAAATGTAAGTTTCATTTTTACTGTGCACTGTGTTTGGATTTATTTTAAAGTCTGCCGTTTCCCAGAAATGTAAGTTTCATTTTTACTGTGCACTGGGCGGGGTTTCAGAAAGTGGGCGGGTTTTTGGAAAAGTGGTTGGGAGAGATCAAGCAAACTAGAAGAAAGTCACCTCAGAATTGGCAGCTGTGAAGAACACTTTTCTGATTATTTTCTATATATCTTCAAAAAGAAAATAAGTTAGCAGATATTGAATCTTAAATAACCAAGAGCTTTGCTGAACCTGAATCCTGTATTCAATTATTCAGAAGTCTGGTGAGTGACATTTTAATATACATGATGTTTATTTTATTATTTTTTGATATTATTGTATATAGTAAAATAAAAATACACTCAAACCAGACAGATTTATTGATGGATTCATATTTGTAGTTTTTATGCTGAAAAGTTGAGTTTGAGCTGTAAAATGGAGTGAAATTAAAACAAATCCTCCTGGATACATTTTAAAACTATACTTTATCATTTTTATTCCATATCTTTTGGAGAAATTGCCTTCTGGAAGATCTAAAAAAACTACATTGAAACCCAAGCGAGTAAGAACACTCCTTACATACCTTTTTTTAGGGCTGTGTCCAAAGTTTTGAAGGTTTGTTCAGTAGCCAGGGATTCGAAGATTGTTTTAAACTAAAGCATAGAGCCGATATTGCTGTACAAAAGAGCCGGCTCGGCGCTATGCTTCAGAGCGAGAAGTCCCGGGTTCACGCCCGCCCTCTGCCTGTGTGTGGATTGCCTCGTCCTGTGAGAAACCACGGTTCATTACACTCCGAATTGAGGCTGGCAGGGGAGAGTGTAGCGTGCACGGGGGAAGGCAGCAGCGGGGCTGGCAGGGGAGAGGGTAGCGTGCACGTGGGAAGGCAGCAGCGGGCTGGCAGGGGTGTAGCGCACGGGGAAGGCAGCAGCGGGCCTGGCAGGGCAGAGTGTAGCGTGCACGGGGGAAGGCAGCAGCGGGGCTGGCAGGGGAGAGTGTAGCGTGCACGGGGAAGGCAGCAGGGGCTGGCAGGGAGAGTGTAGCGTGCACGGGGGAAGGCAGCAGCGGGGCTGGCAGGGAGGGTAGCGTGCACGTGGAAGGCAGCAGCGGGGCTGGCAGGGGAGAGTGTAGCGTGCACGGGGGAAGGCAGCAGCGGGGCTGGCAGGGGAGAGTGTAGCGTGCACGGGGAAGGCAGCAGGGGGCTGGCAGGGGAGAGTGTAGCGTGCACGGGGAAGGCAGCAGCGGGGCTGGCAGGAGAGTGTAGCGTGCACGAGGAAAAAGGCAGCAGGGGCTGGCAGGGAGAGTGTAGCGTGCACGGGGAAGGCAGCAGCGGGCTGGCAGGGGAGAGTGTAAGGCAACGGGGAAGCAGCAGCGGGGCTGGTAGGGGAGAGAATAGGCACGGGGAAGGCAGCAGCGGGCTGGCAGGGGAGAGGAAGGCACGGGGGAGGCAGCAGCAGGGCTGGCAGGGAGAGGTAGCTGCACGGGGAAGGCAGCAGCGGGCTGGCAGGGGGAGGAAGGCACGGGGAAGGCAGCAGCGGGCTGGCAGGGGAGAGGGTAGCGCACGTAAGGCAGCAGCGGGCTGGCAGGGGAGAGTGTAGGCATCGGGGAAGGCAGCAGCGGGCTGGCAGGGGGGAGTGTAGAAGGCATGGGGAAGGCAGCAGCGGGGCTGGCAGGGGAGAGGGTAGCGCAGCACGGGAAGGCAGCGGGCTGGCAGGGGAGAGTGTAGCGGCACGGGGAAGGCAGAGCAGGGGCTGGTAGGGAGAGGTAGCGCATCGGGGAAGGCAGCAGCGGTCTGGCAGGGAGAGCAGCATGCACGGGGAAGGCAGCAGCTGGCTGGCAGGGGAGAGTGTAGCGCAGCATCGGGAAGGCAGCAGCCGCTGGCAGGGGAGAGTGGCGCGGCACGGGGAAGGCAGCAGCTGGGCTGGCAGGGGAGAGTGTAGCATGCATCGGGAAGGCAGCAGCGGGGCTGGCAGGGGAGAGGTAGCGGCATTTGGGGAAGGTAGCAGCGGGGCTGGCAGAGGGGTATGGCACGGGGAAGGCAGCAGCGGGGCTGGTAGGGGAGAGTGTAGCTGCAATGGGAAGGCAGCAGTGGGCTGGCAGGGGAGAGGTGGCACGGGAAGGCAGCAGCGGGCTGGCAGGGGAGAGTGTAGCACGGGGGAAGGCAGCAGCAGGGCTGCAGGGGGAGGAGGTAGCGCGGCACGGGGAAGGCAGCAGCGGGCTGGCAGGGGGGAGAGCGGCATCGGGGAAGGCAGCAGGCGGGCTGGGGAGAGGGTAGCGTACACGGGGAAGGCAGCAGCGGGCTGGCAGGGGAGAGGAAGGCACGGGGAAGGCAGCAGCGGGCTGGCAGGGGGAGTGTAGGCACATTGGGAAGGCAGCAGGGCTGGCAGGGGGGGGGTGAAGGCATTTGGAAGGCAGCAGGGGCTGGCAGGGGAGAGTGTAGCGCACGGGGAAGGCAGCAGCGGGCTGGCAGGAGAGGAAGCGTAATGGGAAGGCAGCAGCAGCTGGCAGGGGAGAGTGTAGCGCACACGGGAAGGCAGCAGCGGCTGGCAGGGGAGAGTGTAGCGGCACGGGGAAGGCAGCAGCGCCGGGCTGGCAGGGGAGAGGTAGCATGCACGGGGAAGGCAGCAGCGGGCTGGCAGGGGAGAGTGTAGCATGCATCGGGGAAGGCAGCAGCGGGCTGGTGGGGAGAGTGTAGCGTGCACGGGGGGAAGCAGCAGCGGCTGGCAGGGGAGAGTGTAGCGTGCACGGGGAAGGCAGCAGCGGGCTGGCAGGGGAGAGTGAAGCGCACGGGGAAGGCAGCAGCGGGCTGGCAGGGAGAGGAAGGCACGGGGAAGGCAGCAGCGGGCTGGCAGGGGAGAGTGTAGCATGCACGGGGAAGGCAGCAGCGGGCTGGCAGGGGAGAGTGTAGTGCACGGGGAAGGCAGCATGGGGCTGGCAGGGGAGAGGGTAGCGTGCACGGGGAAGGCAGCAGCGGGCTGGGGAGAGGAAGCGGCACGGGGAAGGCAGCGGGGCTGGCAGGGGAGAGTGTAAGTGCATCGGGGAAGGCAGCGGGCTGGCAGGGGAGAGTGTAGCGCACGTGGGAAGGCAGCAGCGGGCTGGTAGGGAGAGTCTAGCGCACGGGGAAGGCAGTGCAGGGGGCTGGCAGGGGAGAGGTAGCGCACGGGGAAGGCAGCAGCAGGGGCTGGCAGGGGAGAGTGTAGCGCACGGGGGAAGGCAGCAGCGGCTGGCAGGGGAGAGTAGCGGGGTGGGGAAGGCAGCATGGGCTGGCAGGAGAGTGTAGCGGCACGGGGAAGGCAGCAGCGGGGCTGGCAGGGGAGAGGGAAGGCGCACGGGGAAGGCAGCAGCGGGGCTGGTAGGGAGAGGAAGGCATCGGGGAAGGCAGCAGCGGGGCTGGCAGGGGAGAGTGAAGCACGGGGAAGGCAGCAGCGGGCTGGTAGGGGAGAGGTAGCGCATCGGGGAAGGCAGCGCCGGGCTGGCAGGGAGAGTGTAGCTTAAAAACGGGAAGGCAGCAGGGGGCTGGCAGGGAGAGGGTAGTACTGGGAAGGCAGCAGCGGGCTGGCAGGGGAGAGGAAGGCACGGGGAGGCAGCAGCGGGGCTGGCAGGAGAGTGTAGCGCACGGGGGAAGGCAGCAGCGGGCTGGCAGGAGAGTGTAGCGCTGGGGGAGGCAGCAGCAGGGCTGGCAGGGGAGAGGTGGCGTGCACGGGGAAGGCAGCAGCGGGCTGGCAGGGAGAGTGTAGCGTGGCACGAGGGAAGGCAGCAGCGGGCTGGCAGGGGAGAGTGTGGCGGCACGGGGGAAGGCAGCAGCGGGGCTGGCAGGGAGAGTGTAGCGCAAGCACGGGAAGGCAGCAGCGGGCTGGCAGGGGAGAGTGTAGCGCACAGGGGAAGGCAGCAGCGGGCTGGCAGGGGAGAGTGAAGCGCACGGGGAAGGCAGCAGCGGGCTGGCAGGGAGAGGTGAAGGCGCACGGGGAAGGCAGCAGCGGGCTGGCAGGGGAGAGTGTAGCGGCATCGGGGAAGGCAGCAGCGGGCTGGCAGGGGAGAGTGTAGCGGCACGGGAAGGCAGCAGCGCGCTGGCAGGGGAGAGGTAGCATGCACGGGGGAAGGCAGCAGCGGGCTGGCAGGGGAGAGTGTAGCGTGCACGGGGAAGGCAGCAGCGGGCTGGCAGGGGAGAGGGTAGCTGGGGGGAAGGCAGCAGCGGGGCTGGCAGGGGAGGGTAGCGTGCACGGGGAAGGCAGCAGCGGGGCTGGTAGGAGAGTGTAGCGCATCGGGGAAGGCAGCAGCGGGCTGGCAGGGGAGAGGTAGCTGGCATCGGGGAAGGCAGCAGCGGGGCTGGCAGGGAGAGGAAGGCACAGGGAAGGCAGCAGCGGGCTGGCAGGGAGAGAGTAGCATGCACGGGGAAGGCAGCAGCGGGCTGGCAGGGGAGAGGTGGCGTGCACGTGGAAGGCAGCAGCGGGCTGGCAGGGGAGAGTGTAGCGCACGGGGAAGGCAGCAGCAGGGCTGGCAGGGGAGAGTGTAGCGTGCACGGGGGAAGGCAGCAGCGGGGCCTGTTTCATACACTAATACACTCATGATTAAAACTCCCCCTTCTCATATATAACTCGTGTCACTGTCCTACTGCAGGCCCTTAAGAGCGAATGAGACTGAGGTTTTGAATCAGATGTGACTGTTTGCAAAATAAGATGTGTAAGGCCACAGGTACCCTTTATTTGTTTGTTGTGATTGAGTTTTATCTTTTAAATAAATGTTTAGCTTATTTTAACTACATTATTTCTTATATATGGGTCTAAAATAAAACTGTCCCAATCGTTACATCTAATTGTAAAGCGTTAATACAGGTTCCTTCTTATTCACACCTGTTGTTCCAGACCAGGCGCGCTATATTCAAACTTTTTTCATCATTTATCTCTCAAGGGTTTCTTACAGTTATTGTATTATTTGCTTATTTGACCCTGTTACCCATGGATATTAATAGGAGCAAACCAGTTCAATATTCTACACGTGAAGTATGGAAGCGATGCCCTCCCTGCCCAAGAGAAAAAAACCCCAAATGATTCAGGAATTATTATTATTATTATTATTATTATTATTATTATTATTATTATTATTATTATTATTATTATTTTTCAAAACTATAAAAAATATTATTTTTAATAACGTTTCTATTTCTGTGTGTGTGTGTGTATTTTTATACTATAATAATTTATAGTAAAATATAGAAGTTTTACGATTGCTTCAACTCACATTCAGTAGTTTCCTCAGGCGGTGTGACTGACATATAACCTGACCAATAAAAACGCAGAAAGTGTGGAAACGGTTGTAGTATTAGCTGCTCGCCCCAAAACACAAAAAAATAACGTCTGATAACTGGTGGAGCAGGGAGGAGGGAGGAGGGAGGAGGGAGCAGGGATGAGGGAGCAGGGAACAGGGACTGATGAAGCAGGGAGGAGGGAGTGATTTGAAGATGGGGCAGACAATGACTGTTGTATGTTTTAATTCTATTTCTCTCTCTTTTTTCTACTCAGTGAATGCATTTGCAGTTTACAGTCTGCAGGCTCCAGAGCCAAGGAACAGAGCTGAGTTTTTAAAATGTAAGTCTGTTTTCACTGAAACATTTGATTGAAATATGTGTCACTCCATTGTGAGAAGAGCTAACACTACAGAACAGGGAGGGGTGGAGCTTGAGGGCAGCAATTATTATTATTATTTATTAGTAATTGTGAAGCCATTAATCTACACCTCTCCAACAAGTATTGTTCAGATGAATACATGCAGAATGACTGGGAGGGGTATTTGTTGCCTGTTTTTCCACTCAGATCTGTCTCTCCCTAAATATCTTGGTATCCCTGAATAGATAATCATCCCATCTTTTAATACATGTACAATGCATGTGAAACCAGTTGTGGGGTAAAATTAACAGCTATCCCTCCCAGTCATCCTGTGCTGTTAGTAAATGTATATTGCAGTATCACTGCACTTGTGGGATGGATTGCTCATTAAAATATTAGACAGATATTTGAAGAGTAGACGATATTCTATTGAAGATATTTAGTAAGCAAGGGGTCTGAGTGGGGAAAATGGCAACACATACCCTGTAGGAACATTAAGTGAATTGTAATTGTATGCAGAGCTGCATTTGATTAGTTCCAATTGAAGAAGTTTGATAAGATCAAGGAATTATAATGAACAAAACAATCAAACAGCAAGAGGGTTTAATTAATAGCAGCAGTTTACTGAAGACAGAAAAATAAAAAGAGAGAACTTATCCAAAGTCATAAATAAATCTCAAGTAAGAATTATAGATCAAATCTATTGATTATCAACCTTAAACATCACAGTCTAGATATACTTGTCTATAAAATAGCAGGGAGGAGGGAGCAGGGAGCAAAAAGGAGGGAGGAGGTAATAGGGAGGATGGAACATAAAGGAGGGAGCAGGGAGGAGGGAGCATCGAGGAGGAAGCATGGAAGAGGGAGGAGGGAGGATGAAGCAGGGAGCATGGAGGAGAGAGGAGGGAGCATAGAGAAGGGAGCTGGGAAAATGCAGCACAGTGGAGGGAGGAGAGAGCAAAGAAGATTGAGGCGGGAGCATAGAGGGAGAAGGGAGGAGGGAGCAGTAAGGAGGGAGCAGGGAGGAAGGATCATAGAGGGAGGAGGGAACATAAAGGAGGGAGGAGGGAGTATAGAGGAGGGAGCAGGGAGCATAGAGAAGAGAGGAGGGAGCATGCAGGAGAGATGAGGGAACAGGTGAATTGTGTGAATTGTGACACGGATTAAATTATTATTTATTATTATTATTATTATTATTATTTATTTCTTAGCAGACACCCTTATCCTGGGTGACTTACAATTGATACAGTATATCACATTATTTTTACATACAATTACATTATTTTTTTATATACAGTTACCCATTTATACAGTTGGGTTTTTACTGGAGCAATCTAGGTAAAGTACCTTGCTCAAGGGTACAACAGCAGTGTCCCCACCTGGGATTGAACCCACGACCCTCCGGTCAAGAGTGCAGAGCCCTAACCACTACTCCACACTTGATGTATTTTTTCTTTATAGTGTGTATATAGGAGGCTGTGTGGTTAAAGAAAAGGGCTTGTAACCAGGAGGTCCCTGGTTCAAATCCCACCTCAGCCACTGACTCATTGTGTGACCCTAAGCAAATCACTTAACCTCCTTGTGCTCTGTCTTTCGGGTGAGACGTAGTTGTAAGTGACTCTGCAGCTGATGCATAGTTCACACACCATAGTCTCTGTAAGTCGCCTTGGATAAAGGCGTCTGCTAAATAAACAAATAATAATAATATGAGACTGGTGTATTTTTTATCCATGTTAACCCTATAATGCATTAAGTACATTCAAAAGATTTAATGGAGAAATATTTTGCAATCAACCACACCCTGTGAGGGTTAATTGATTTTTGTTTAATGTTTTTCTTTTCCATATAAAACCTGCCATCATAAGGGAATTACCTGGATAATGAAGGCATCTGCTAAATAAACAAACAATAATAAATTAGGTGTGATCCTTCATTTTCCATTTTAAAAGTGATTCAGATGTGTTTGTCTCTTGACTGATGTGAACTGGGGGAACGCTAATCAAAGTTTATCAGTGTTTATATTTATGTCATGTAAACTAGATAACTCCACTATTCAGAAGAAGCTTCTTTTTATACATGGGATATAAAAAGAAAAACTGTGTCATGCAAGATATAGCAAAGTTATATTTAGAAAAACCATGATGTGAAACAACACAGAGCACAGAAATGACACATTTTTGCATTGTTGATGAGACACTAATGACTCAATAATCATCAATTGAATTTGTAAAGGGGAGGAGAAAAGGACAAAAACACAGGAAAAAAAAATAATGTTAATCAGACGTGATACCCATACTTCCACAGAAAAGCATGTGCGCCGCAAAGCAGTCTGCACATTGGGCGACACTTGACATGTGACAGTACGCCATGATGATGTCACAAATAGTCTTGTGACCCAGGAAAGTGCATTTTGTGCACAGAATTAGCATTTTGTCTAGGATAGATGGGCTAGCATGATATTACTAACCAACTAGGATAAATGGACTAGCGTGATATTATATTAACCAACTAGGATGAATGATCTAGCTTGATATTATATTAACCAACTAGGATGAATGATCTAGCTTGATATTATATTAACCAACTAGGATGAGTGGGCAGCGTGATATTATATTAACCAACTAGGATGAATGATCTAGCTTGATATTATATTAACCAACTAGGATGAGTGGGCAGCGTGATATTATATTAACCAATTAGGATGACTGATCTAGCGTGATATTATATTAACCAACTAGGATGAATGATCTAGCTTGATATTATATTAACCAACTAGGATGAATGGGCAGCGTGATATTATATTAACCAATTAGGATGACTGATCTAGCGTGATATTATATTAACCAACTAGGATGAATGATCTAGCTTGATATTATATTAACCAACTAGGATGAATGATCTAGCTTGATATTATATTAACCAACTAGGATGAATGGGCAGCGTGATATTATATTAACCTACTAGGATGAATGATCTAGCTTGATATTATATTAACCAACTAGGATGAATGATCTAGCTTGATATTATATTAACCAACTAGGATGAGTGGGCAGCGTGATATTATATTAACCAACTAGGATGAATGATCTAGCTTGATATTATATTAACCAACTAGGATGAGTGGGCAGCGTGATATTATATTAACCAACTAGGATGAATGATCTAGCTTGATATTATATTAACCAACTAGGATGAGTGGGCAGCATGATATTATATTAACCAACTAGGATGAATGGGCAGCTTGATATTATATTAACCAACTAGGATTAACATGAAGCTGGCCATTTGTGAATAGGGTTCAGGTCAATTCCTTTTTAAAATCAATTCCCATTCCCTTTTAATCAATTCCAACACATCATTGATCACAATTGTAATTAGCAGTATTCTGTTAAAATGAGCTTCTCACAGATACAAATTACATTGAATTCACTCCTGTTTGTTAGTCAGTTAAATTTGGCTTCAAATGAAAGCAGTTGAACAGTCACAACAATTATTATAATGTCTCTATACTATAAATTCAAATTCCTTTGAAGGAATTGCTTTTAAAAGGGAATTGCCTCAACACTGGTTCTGCATTGCCTGTATAATAAACAGTGTGTCTCTAAACCTGTAGACCCCAACTCGAATAACCCTTTTAATCAATTCCAATTCCTTTCACGACACAGGCTGTATGGAGCAGACATAAATACACCTTGTCAAACACATGCACAGCTTCTACACAACACATGCAATTATACAAGCTGTAGATGTGTGTGATAATATGTATGTATGTTTGTTCAATGCAGTCACTGTTGTAAAAGGAATTGAAATTAATTAAAAGGGGAATGTGAATGTGAATAGGAATTAATTTTAAAAAGGAATTGGAAATGGAATTGAAATTGAAAAAAGGAATTGACCCCGACCCTGGTTGTGAACATGTGACCACGATGTTGAATGAAACCAACTGAAACATCAACCAATATGTTACATTGTTTTTGCAAACTTTTATTTTATTTTATTTATTTATTTGTTTGTTTGTTTAAAAGAAATGAGTGAGAAAGAAACCTTGATTTTTGGTTTTGTTTTTTTATCTTAGCAAAGGAAAAGTGTGACACCGAAGAAGAGGGAATGAAGAAACAGCCAGAGGTTCGACGAAGACTCAGCTTGACTCTACCTCCTAACCGTGAGTGAAGAGTAGAATGCAGAGGATACGTCATGTAGGATCACAGAGTACAGAACAGGGTTGCTATTCCATGAATGAGGATACAGACGACATGTTTATGGATATCCTCATCAGTGAAATAGCCACAGCACTGTGTGAAAGTTCATGCAGTATTCTGTTTATATAACTGGCATATACAGCATCCTGTATGGAAAAGAAAGCATGTTTCAACCTGTACTGTATTTAACAGCTGAATCCAGAACAGTTTTATTGTTTAGACTGTTTTATTAGAAGACAAGTGAAATGAGACAGGGAGAGTATGTATTTAAACTAACTATAAAACACGCTCTTCATTCAAGAACCACTCTGTGAACTACAGTGAGCTGAGCTGTGCTTTGGTCTTGAATCACGATGCACACGATACAGACCTCTATGATGATACGATATCTCATGTAAAGAAAGTGTCCTGATTCATCGCTACATGATGAATTGTTACACACCTCGTTTAGATATACATTCTACTCTTAACTAGTTGAATGTATATAAACATGAATCATTAGTTGTGTGTGATTTAAATATTTCCTTTTTTGTGTAGTGTCTGGATGTGAAGCGAGTGCAGAAGAGGAAACAGGAGAGACAGAGGAACAAGAACCACGTAAGTGGATTGTTATTATTTTCTTTATATTTTTCTCTCTTGTTTATACCAGGGATGTACATTGGTTAAAATCACAATTTACAGCCACAATAGGTATGCGGTCATTGTTTTAAAACAAAAGTCACGTTTTAATGTCCATGTAGGATCAAGCAAGGCTGTATTGTTTATGGGATGGGACTTGCTGCACCACATCCACATATAGATGTATAGCTCAAACAGCGCCCCCTGCTGGTCAAGGGCCTTTATGATTCCAGGCAGAGACTCCTTCCTCGCCTCCAGTATTCAGAAACTTGATAACTCTGAGTTAAAAGAGGCGACTCGCTTGAGAGTGTGAAAGGAGCTTTATCTTCAGTCCTGGGTTACAGTGGTGAGGAGACATTCAAACTGGGCAATTCAGATCAGGGAAAAGAAATGGGAGTAAAGTTGATCAAAAGTTTATCAAAGTAAATAAATACAGTTTCAACAGATGACTTGTAAAATGCAAAACGTTTCTGTTTATTGATGTCTAACAAAATATCAATACATTAGCTCGGGCCTCATTCACTACACAGCAGTGTTTTGGACATTATACAGTGAAAAAGGAAGATCACTTCACGCAGTTTCATACAGTGATAAAGGAAGATCACTTCACGCAGTTTCAGACAGTGATAAAGGAAGATCACTTCACGCAGTTTCAGACAGTGATAAATGAAGATCATTTCACGCAGTTTCAGACAGTGATAAAGGAAGATCACTTCACGCAGTTTCAGACAGTGATAAAGGAAGATCACTTCACGCAGTTTCAGACAGTGATAAAGGAAGATCACTTCACGCAGTTTCAGACAGTGATAAAGGAAGATCACTTCACGCAGTTTCAGACAGTGATAAAGGAAGATCACTTCACGCAGTTTCATACAGTGATAAAGGAAGATCACTTCACGCAGTTTCATACAGTGATAAAGGAAGATCACTTCACCGCGGTTTCATACAGTGATAAAGGAAGATCACTTCACGCAGTTTCATACAGTGATAAAGGAAGATCACTTCGCGTTTTTCATACAGTGATAAAGGAAGATCACTTCACGCAGTTTCAGACAGTGATAAAGGAAGATCACTTCACGCAGTTTCAGACAGTGATAAAGGAAGATCACTTCACGCAGTTTCATACAGTGATAAAGGAAGATCACTTCACGCAGTTTCATACAGTGATAAAGGAAGATCACTTCACGCAGTTTCAGACAGTGATAAAGGAAGATCACCACGCAGTTTCAGACAGTGATAAAGGAAGATCACTTCACGCAGTTTCAGACAGTGATAAAGGAAGATCACTTCGCGGTTTCAGACAGTGATAAAGGAAGATCACTTCACGCGGTTTCAGACAGTGATAAAGGAAGATCACTTCACGCAGTTTCATACAGTGATAAAGGAAGATCACTTCACGCAGTTCATACAGTGATAAAGGAAGATCACTTCACGCAGTTTCATACAGTGATAAAGGAAGATCACTTCACGCAGTTTCATACAGTGATAAAGGAAGATCACTTCACGCAGTTTCAGACAGTGATAAAGGAAGATCACTTCACGCAGTTTCAGACAGTGATAAAGGAAGATCACTTCACGCAGTTTCAGACAGTGATAAAGGAAGATCACTTCACGCAGTTTCAGACAGTGATAAAGGAAGATCACTTCACGCAGTTTCAGACAGTGATAAAGGAAGATCACTTCACGCAGTTTCATACAGTGATAAAGGAAGATCACTTCACGCAGTTTCATACAGTGATAAAGGAAGATCACTTCACGCAGTTTCATACAGTGATAAAGGAAGATCACTTCACGCAGTTTCATACAGTGATAAAGGAAGATCACTTCACGCAGTTTCATACAGTGATAAAGGAAGATCACTTCACGCAGTTTCAGACAGTGATAAAGGAAGATCACTTCACGCAGTTTCAGACAGTGATAAAGGAAGATCACTTCCGCAGTTTCAGACAGTGATAAAGGAAGATCACTTCACGGTTTCATACAGTGATAAAGGAAGATCACTTCACGCAGTTTCATACAGTGATAAAGGAAGATCACTTCACGCAGTTTTCAGACAGTGATAAAGGAAGATCACTTCCACGCAGTTTCAGACAGTGATAAAGGAAGATCACTTCGCAGTTTCAGACAGTGATAAAGGAAGATCACTTCACGCAGTTTCAGACAGTGATAAAGGAAGATCACTTCACGCAGTTTCAGACAGTGATAAAGGAAGATCACTTCACGCAGTTTCAGACAGTGATAAGGAAGATCACCACGCAGTTTCAGACAGTGATAAAGGAAGATCACTTCACGCAGTTTCAGACAGTGATAAAGGAAGATCACTTCACGCAGTTTCAGACAGTGATAAAGGAAGATCACTTCACGCAGTTTCAGACAGTGATAAAGGAAGATCACTTCACGCAGTTTCAGACAGTGATAAAGGAAGATCACTTCACGCAGTTTCAGACAGTGATAAGGAAGATCACTTCACGCAGTTTCATACAGTGATAAAGGAAGATCACTTCACGCAGTTTCAGACAGTGATAAAGGAAGATCACTTCACGCAGTTTCAGACAGTGATAAAGGAAGATCACTTCACGCAGTTTCAGACGGTGATAAAGGAAGATCACTTCACGCGGTTTCAGACAGTGATAAAGGAAGATCACTTCGCAGTTTCAGACGGTGATAAAGGAAGATCACTTCACGCAGTTTCAGACGGTGATAAAGGAAGATCACTTCACGCAGTTTCAGACGGTGATAAAGGAAGATCACTTCACGCAGTTTCAGACAGTGATAAAGGAAGATCACTTCACGCAGTTTCAGACAGTGATAAAGGAAGATCACTTCACGCGGTTTCATACAGTGATAAAGGAAGATCACTTCAATGCAGTTTCATACAGTGATAAAGGAAGATCACTTCACGCAGTTTCATACAGTGATAAAGGAAGATCACTTCACGCAGTTTCATACAGTGATAAAGGAAGATCACTTCACGCGGTTTCAGACAGTGATAAAGGAAGATCACTTCACGCAGTTTCAGACAGTGATAAAGGAAGATCACTTCACGCGGTTTCATACAGTGATAAAGGAAGATCACTTCACGCAGTTTCATACAGTGATAAAGGAAGATCACTTCCGCGCAGTTTCAGACAGTGATAAAGGAAGATCACTTCACGCAGTTTCAGACGGTGATAAAGGAAGATCACTTCACGCGGTTTCAGACAGTGATAAAGGAAGATCACTTCCGCAGTTTCAGACAGTGATAAAGGAAGATCACTTCACGCAGTTTCATACAGTGATAAAGGAAGATCACTTCACGCGGTTTCATACAGTGATAAAGGAAGATCACTTCACGCAGTTTCATACAGTGATAAAGGAAGATCACTTCACGCAGTTTCACATACAGTGATAAAGGAAGATCACTTCACGCAGTTTCAGACAGTGATAAAGGAAGATCACTTCACGCAGTTTCAGACAGTGATAAAGGAAGATCACTTCACGGTTTCAGACAGTGATAAAGGAAGATCACTTCCGCAGTTTCATACAGTGATAAAGGAAGATCACTTCACGCAGTTTCATACAGTGATAAAGGAAGATCACTTCACGCGGTTTCATACAGTGATAAAGGAAGATCACTTCCGCAGTTTCATACAGTGATAAAGGAAGATCACTTCACGCAGTTTCATACAGTGATAAAGGAAGATCACTTCACGCAGTTTCATACAGTGATAAGGAAGATCACTTCACGCAGTTTCATACAGTGATAAAGGAAGATCACTTCACGCGGTTTCATACAGTGATAAAGGAAGATCACTTCACGCGGTTTCATACAGTGATAAAGGAAGATCACTTCACGCAGTTTCAGACAGTGATAAGGAAGATCACTTCCGCGCAGTTTCAGACAGTGATAAAGGTAGATCACTTCCTGCGCAGTTTCATACAGTGATAAGGAAGATCACTTCACGCAGTTTCATACAGTGATAAAGGAAGATCACTTCACGCAGTTTCATACAGTGATAAAGAAGATCACTTCCGCGCAGTTTCATACAGTGATAAAGGAAGATCACTTCGCGCAGTTTCATACAGTGATAAAGGAAGATCACTTCACGCAGTTTCATACGGTGATAAAGGAAGATCACTTCACGCGGTTTCATGCAGTGATAAAGGAAGATCACTTCACGCAGTTTCAGACAGTGATAAAGGAAGATCACTTCACGCGGTTTCAGACAGTGATAAGGAAGATCACTTCCGCGGTTTCAGACAGTGATAAGGAAGATCACTTCCGCAGTTTCAGACAGTGATAAAGGAAGATTGTGTGTGTGTGTGTGCTTGTATGTGTGTTGTGGGTGTGTCTTGTTTCGTGATCGGCACTGGTAGTGTGCTGCTCTATTTATGTTGTGATTTAGTTGAAATCGCCGGGTTTCCAAACGCGGTTCTGTTAACACACCTTGAGACATTCAGTAAAGGTACCGCGCTTAAGTGAATATGGTTAGTATAACAAACACCTCCCCCGCGGTCTAAGGGGAAACAATTTAAATACATTTCCATGCATTAAAATTATTCATTGTATTTAAATGATTCTCACGCGGTACCTTGTTCCACACGATTCATTGCGTGCACGAGGTCGCTAGGTTTTATCCCAGATCATTCTCAGAGGTCCTCCTGATTTTTTTGCAGGTTATGTTAGAATTGATGCAGCATTTCCAGGGTATTCACCTCAAAGCAACAGCAGCCTTCTCAATAAACCATAATATAATATTCAGATTAGTACGATCTGTCTTGAGAAAATACAAAACATAACTGTCAACTCTTAAACAATTGATGCTTTTATTAACAGTGCATTTTAAGATATGTATGGAAATGCATATCACTCAAGGAATGAAATGGTTAATATTGCCTTTGGAAAAGAAGGTACAATGAAATTAGCGAGTTACACCATGTTTACTGTTTACAAATCATGCACAAAAGTGCCTTCTGTGGCCACAACATAGCGTTTCATTTTGAATTTACCAGCTTTCCTTGATGAAAATTAATCCATGTCTGGGAGGTTTCTAGACGTGAATCTCTTGCTTTCTTGTATTTAACATGGTTACACTGGGCAGTTAAGTGACATCATGTCTCCTTGTCTCATTGCAGCAAGAATAGCAGAAGCAAATATTCTGGTAGCGCATGACCAGTTTAGCTGTACAGTGTGTCTAGAGATACTGAAGGACCCAGTCACTATTCCATGTGGACACAGTTACTGTATGGGATGTATTAAGAACTGCTGGGATCAGACTGATCATACAGGTGTCTACAGCTGCCCCCAGTGCAGAGAGACCTTTACCCCAAGGCCTGTTCTGGGCAGAAACACCATGCTGGCTGAAATTGTGGAGAAATTAAAGAAGACAGGACTCAATCCTCCTCCTGCTCAAAGTTATGCTGGACCTGGAGATGTGACGTGTGATTTCTGCACTGGGAGAAAGTTCAAAGCTGTGAAATCCTGTTTGACGTGCCTGGCCTCTTACTGTGAAACACACGTCAAGCCACACTATGAGGGGGCTGCTTTCAAGAGGCACAAGCTGATCAATGCAATTGGAAATCTGGAGCAGAAGCTTTGTCCTGAACACCAAAAGGTTTTGGAGGTCTTCTGTAGAACCGATCAGACGTGTATTTGTGTGTTGTGTATTGACAAGGAACACAAGAGCCATGATACAGTCTCAGCTGAGGCAGAAAGGAGTGTGAAACAGGTAAGGGTTTGAACCATTTCCTTGTAGCTATCCTAGAAGATAAGAATTCCCAGGGATATTTAACATGTCTGCTTACTAGGTTATACAGTTTCACATCAGATCAGATTTTAATTGTATATTAACAGCTATTTAAAGAGCCATAGTATTTTAATTGCTCTACCTAAACTCAAGGCCGTAGCCAGCTATGAGGCACGGGCCTCGGTTAAAATCACTCACAATTATTTATTTAGGTGCTTTTACACGTTGCTTTGTGCATGTATAGCGCTCAGTCACTTAACCTCCTTGTGCTCCGTCTTTTCGGTTGAGGCGTGGTTGTAAGTGACTCTGCAGCTGATGCATAGTTCACACACCTAGTCTCTGTAAGTCGCCTTGGATAAAGGCGTCTGCTAAATAAACAAAATAATAATAAATAATAAAAACAGGCAGATCGCACTCTCAGAACAGAGGGCCAGGGATTCTGCACTTCTCCAGGGACACACATTTCAATCCAATCCATTCCCACCCTTACTGACCCCTTGCTGACCTGAGGCGTCTGCCAAATAATCCGTTCTGGTATATTTACAAGCAATCGTTAAAGTGGGGCGGTATGCATGTCGGTTAAAAAAAAAAAAAACATAATGAAACAATAATATAATATAAATATAAAAACTGACATTCGCTCCAGCCTATCAGAGGCTTTGTTGAGTTGTTCTGTTTGAACTGGTGCAAGTAAAATTCATCCCGCTTTCAGTAAACATTGAGCTGAGAAACACCACAAACAGGACTGTGAACTAGTGTGGTTTACTGAAATTAGATCAAATTGGCTACCTCTGCTTGTATTGTATTAATTATTATAGTATACTATTACATTGAATATGTGAGTTGAAAACAAAACAAAAAAAACCTAAAGATGTTTTCATTACTATGGTGTTTGAAAAGCTATTCTGGGAAAATCTATCAAGTCCCGTTTCAATCACAGCATGTTTAACTGTCCCCAGCACAGGGTGGCCATTCGTCCGGTTTTCAGCTGGTCTGTCCCCTAACTGGTACGGCACCCGACGACTTTATGTCTGGTATATTTATTTTGAAACGCCCAGCTTCTAAGAACCACAATTAAATGTTATATTGTGTGTCTTCATTGGTTAGTATATGTGTCATTTATTTAATCTCGCAATTATATTGGTCCTGCGAATGCCACTAAAGGGCTCTCACTAAAAGCCCGGTGTTTTATGAGTGTGACGTCAAGACAAAACAAATAAGGAAGATGACCTGTTATCATTATCACCGAAGGATTTGACAAGCGCGCCACATTCAACCGAATGCAGTTACTCGTCAGGTTTGCCATCTGCGTTTTGTATATTTGTTTGCTTAAATATGAACTACCGCACCACAGGAACGTTTGTATTATTGTATTCACTTACTCATTAATACTATATTCATTATTAATAACGAGTCTAAACAAATCTCTTGTGGTATGTTATAGTATTAGTTTGCATTGAATTTACCTGTTGTAATAGAATCGCCCTCACCACGGTTCGTTGCCCCTTTAAAAACAGCGACCCAACACACAGAAATAGATTTTTGAAAGCGCAGTTGCGCTATTTTTAATGAAAATACAAAAACAAAATAAACAAAACACCTAGCTCTCTTTGAGCAATAACTAAACAGAACAGGAACCTAAACTAAAAACAGGACAGCTAAGCGGTTTACCTGTAACAAAAACAAAACAGCACACACACACAAAAAAGGCTTCACACTACCTTTTCTTTTAATTACAGCTGTACCCACACACCAGCACAGCCGGGCTTCTACCCTCTTCAGCAGCCACCCTGAGCAGACTGACTGCTCTCCTTAAATACCCTGCACCTGGCTCTAATTTTCAATCATAGCCAGGTGCAGGTGATAATTAACAATCAAACAATTAACAAAACAATCAAACAATTATTAAAACAAACCAAAATGTGCCTTGCGCACATGTTTTCCTACAGGGGGAATTTAACCCCCTCCCTGCTGTCTCACACTTTACAATATTATTTCCCTATATAGTAGGCAATGGCTATCTTATACAATTTCACTAGCTATGTAAAATGTCTGCCCACAGCGAGAGGTGTGTTTTTGCCACAATTTGCAATTCTGTTTTAAATGCCACAAGTGTGTGAATCCTCCCTATTGAACTGTAATATAGCTTTAAATCCCACGAGCAAGAACAACCCTCCGTTTCTAATTGTAATCTCGTTTTAAATCTCACCAGCGTGTGCAATCCTCCAATAGAAATGCAGGAATGTGCTGCCACTCAAGTTTAAAGTATTCAGAATGAATCAATGATAGATTCAAGTCAGGAAGGAGGTTCATTGCCTGACTGCGCTGGGAAAGGGATTTTTTTTGGTTTTATGTTATTTTATTGTATTTTATCACATGGAAAGGGGTGAAGTCAATGTGAATTGAGTAACCATGTCCAGTGTTTGTCTGGTGTTTATTGGGTATACACTGATTTCATTGTTTTGTATCAGGGCTGTTTTATCTGTGTTTATCGGTTAAAACCAGAAATCAGAAGCCCTAAATTAAAGAGAAAGCTGCTTCAGTTTCCTAGGTGCTTAACAAAACAAACATGTAACACATGCTAGATCAGCCATCATTCACTGTTATGAAACAGTATTAAAGAGTACCATCTAGTGGACAGCTACTGTGGATCAAGTGTCCTTTTGTATTGCTGGCAGCTGTGCACTAGATGGTGTTGTATCTTACTACTGTACACACGTTGTCTGATCTAGCCTGTGCTACAGATGTCTATGGCGGACAACTAGAATCGAAGAATTATTGCACACATTGTAAAGAGGTAAGGGGACAAGAAAACATAAAATATATTAGAACTAAAATGATTCTGTCAGTTTCAATAGCATACTAAAACAGGCCTGTGTTGGGTGTGACAGGATATCACTCAATGCCCTATCAGAAATGTCACTGTGTCACTGTGTTTCTACACAGAAGCAGCTGGGAGAGACACAGACAGAAATACAACAGATAATCCAGGAGAGACTGAAAGAAATTGAGGAGCTGAAACAGGCTGTGGAGTCACTGAAAGTTGGTATTGACAAGAGGGGGTTAATATTATTATTATTATTATTATTATTATTATTATTATTATTATTATTATTAACAGATGGACTGGAACACATCTACAAAAGATTACCGTCTATGCCTGATGTTTTTTTTTGATATCAATTCTAACCATGTCTCCTCTACTGTGTTCTTTCACCAGAGATCTGCATGCATAGAAATAAAGGAAAGTGAGAAGATTTTTACTGAGCTGATCCGATCCATTGAGAAGATCCACACTAAGGTTATAGAGCTGATTGGAGCTAACGAGAAGGCTGCAGTGAATCAGGCTGAAGGGCCTTGAAGAAATTGGAGCAGGAGATTGCTGAGCTAAGGAGGAGAAAACGCTTGAGCTGAAACAGCTTTCAGAAACAGAGGATCACATCCATTTTCTACAGGTAACATCACTGCTTGTTAGAAAATCTCAAGTCCATAACTGGGACGGTTTCAGACAGACCTCTCCAATTGAATGAATCCTTGCTTTTCCCCAGGAATATTTTTGGACCCCATTCTGTTTCAATGAAAACCCTTTTCTCACTTTCCTGTTGTAGAATTTCCAGTCTCTCTGTGTCCCTCCTGAAGCAGGAGACTTACCCACCGTTACTGTCAATACAGACATCTCTTTTGGGGCTGTGAGGAAAGCTGTATCTGAACTTAAAGACCACATTGAGGACTTCTGCAAGGGGGAATTAGTCAAAATAACCACAACAGGTTGGTGTGAAATAGATTCCTTTGGTAGAGATTTCACAAATAGACCACGGCTTTAGAGGGGACAGGACTTGCAAGACATTAATAAAGACCTCTTGCAGATTGTTGGCTATATGAATACTGCAGATGTTTTATTTCAAATGATTTCCCAGGTTGAAACACCCCACCTCATTTACAGTGACATCCCGAATGATGAGAGCAGGAAGGAAGAGTTTCTAAAGACATTACATGAGAAAACAACACAATAGCATTCAAACAGAGACGGAGGGATTCACACATTAAACAACACATTCATTCCATATAGGATGCTAACTTATAGCCCTGAACTTTCTTATCAAAGTTTTATAGAAGTTGGAGGTCATTGTCATGTTTGTATTCCAAATCCTCTTCAGTAACGTCTTTGGTTTAAAACAGTTTTCTGTATTTTATTTAGTGAATGAAACAGCAGTTTATACCCTGAGGTCTAGGAGCAGTGACAGACGTTTCAAAGGTACGGCTTTTCTTCCAGTAAAACATTTTATCTACAGAGACATTCTCCCTTTATGGAAGGACCTAACGCCTCAGAAAATGGTTGGAGATGTATTAGATTCGTTCTTGTGTGAAAAATTCCTGGGTCCATTGCTACACTGATAAACTGAACAGATTCACTTTGTCTTTAAAGATTAAGAGCATGGCAGATTGCTGTTTGGAGTTTTGTGTGTTGTATATTAATTCACATTTTTTAATTAAGTTTTTCTCTTTTCGGTATGACAGCAGCTCCTCCCTTTCAGGGTTTCGGTGTGGCAGCAGCTCCTTCTGCTCTGGGTGTGAAGACGACAGCAGCTCCTTCCTCTCTGGGTGTGAAGACGGCAGCAGCTCCTTCCTCTCTGAGTTATGGGGCAGCAGCAGCTCCTTCCTTTTGGGATTTCTGGGTGCAGCTCCTTCCTCTCTGGGTGTAATACAACAGCAGCTCCTTCCTATCAGGGTTTCAGTGTGGCAGCAGCTTCTTCCTCTCTGGGTGTGAAGACCACAGCAGCTCCATCCTCTCTGGGTTATGGGGCAGCAGCAGCTCCTTCCTCTTGGTGTTTCGGGGTGACAGCAGCTCCTTCCTCTCTGGGTGTGAAGACGACAGCAGCTCCTTCCTCTCTGGGTGTGAAGACGACAGCAGCTCCTTCCTCAGCAGCAGCTCCTTCCTCTCTGGGTGTGACGACGACAGCAGCTCCTTCCTCTCTGGGTGTGAAGACGACAGCAGCTCCTTCCTGAGCAGCAGCTCCTTCCTCACTGAGTGTGAAGATGACAGCAGCTCCTTACTCTCTTGGTTTCCCTCAATGACCTGCGTAGGCATTTGTCATTGTTGCTGTTGCTGCAGTATCTCATTTGTTCCTGTTGCAGTTCCCCAAGCTGCTGTTGTATTCTTTGACTCTCGTCCATCTGCTGCAGGTGCATTTGTGCCCACTGAGCTACTAGTTATTCAATTTGCAGGTGAAATGAGGTGAATGATTTGTTTTTACACTTGGAGCCGAGGCAGACTCATTTTTACAGTTTAATCTCTGTCAGGTTAGTGTTTTTGTAATTGTAAACACTCACAACTGGACAGGTGTTTCAGCATATAATGATCAATATGTCCTGAGTATTTATTGATTACAAACACATAAAGTGGCAGACTTATTTGGCATCTCTGCACAGTGCTAGAATTCCCACAGCAAGTACTGATAAGTATCTCTTAAGGTGATTGTAGCTCACTAAATAATTCCACAGTGTGTTCCTATAGTGCCCTTCCATTGGCTACATACAGGTAGTGAAAAATAAAATGGAAACACCTGGGTAAATGAGGGACACCAAGTATATTGAAAACAAGGGCTTCCAGACAGGTGTGGCTCATGCGTTAATTAAATAAAATAACATCCCAGCATGCTTAGGGTCATGTATAAAAATGCTGGACAGGCCTGGTTGTCTATAATTATGGCTAGCATGACTGCAAGAGACCTCAGTGACTTTGAAAGAGGGGTGATTGTTGGGGCGCGTTTGGCAGGAGATTCAGTGACCAAGACAGCTCAACTTGCTGATGTTTCACGAGCGACGGTGTCTAAGGTGATGTCGGCATGGAACTCCAAGGGAAAGACATCATCAGCAAAGGGCAACAGCGGGAGGAAACGCATACTACAGGATCGTGATATCCGTGCATTAATTCGAAGTGCAAAACAGGCGAGCAACTGCAGATCAATTGACTGCAAATTTCAACCTGGCGTGCCAGCAGCCAGTTTCCTCAAAAACGGTCCGCCGAGAACTCCACAGAGCGAGATACCATAGTGGCCCAACACCCTATAAATGACTTTACATTGGTTTGTTCCATTTTTTTGTCCACCACCTGTAGGTCTCTAATGTGTAGTTTTGACAAACATGACAGGCAAGATTCTCAGATGATCTTGTTTCAAATTGTGTCAATCAAATGGATATGTATAGAGATGTTTAAATTATTTAGATTAAGTATTTGAGATTTTTGGTACATTTATTATTATTATTATTATTAAATTGTTTGCAAATTATCTCATTGGATTCCTGAAATTGTTGGATAATTACCCTAATGAGCATTTAATTAGATGCATCGGGTCTACTCGTTAGGCAGTTCAAAGTTTCAATATTATAATTGTTTACTAATTTTAACAAGAAAGAAGACATTTCCATGGATTTCGTAAATCACAATCAAATTGCATTACATGTGCAATCTGCCCACATTGGAAAAGCAGAAACATGTTTCAAGCCTGGCCTTTGGCGCCCTCTTCAGGAAAAAACTCTGCAGCTGCAGAACTGATTGAATAATTCTTTTCACTTGGTGTGATTCCATTGGAAATGTAGGACCCTATTCACACAACCTTCAGGACTGTTCAAAGCACTGTTTTGTTAAAGACTGTTTATTTCTTTTTTTAATGGTTTAAATTAAGTTAAATGAAGTTTTTTTGAGAGTGTGAGAAATGCATTGTTTATTATTAATTTTATTACATTTATTTTGTATTATTATTCAAAGCACTGTTTAGGTCAATAATACTTATAATCAGGTTTTAAATTAAAACCAAACATGAATTTAAATAAGCACCACTTTAATAACTATTTTTTAATGTTTCTGTTTATCAATTAACATTTTTTCCCCATATAATATTTTGTTATTATTATTATTATTATTATTTATTTCTTAGCAGACGCCCTTATCCAGGGTGACTTACAATCGTAAGCGAATACATTTCAAGTGTTACAGTACAAGTAATACAATTTTTTTACTTTACAAGTAATTTTTAAAGTTGTCAGGTTTTCTGCACCTACTTCTGAAATTAACATAAACTAAGTGGACTGTCAACAGCAGCTGCTCTCTGGAAACGTGAAGTGCACAAAAAAGCTTTGGAGAAAATGTTAAACACACATAAAAGATATTCTACTATAACAATGACCACACAGTGTTGCTTTAACTAAACAATACCAGCAGACCAGCCTGTTTCATACAGGTCTTTGTAACTAATCAATACCAGCAGACCAGACTATTTCATACAGATCTTTGTCCAGTGACTGCTGGGTCTGATGTAAGAAGAAAAAAAGAGGGATTCAGCCTATTGTATCTTTCAAAGGTTTGCCTGCCAGCTGAAGGAGCCAATGATAGCCGGGTAATACTATTGTGAAGCTGCTCAAAGAACACTACAGATACAGTCCTGAATCCTCCCAGAAGCTGAGGGTGTGAAGTATAGAAGAACTGAAATGTCTGCTCTGGATAGACAAACACCAAAAAGATAACAAAGTTACAAACTGAATGAAAGGAGACAGTACAATATTGTGGGATCAAATAAAAGCAGGTTTTTCACATCTTCAGCGTGCCCAGCTGGCACGAGCCCGTGAGGCTCTCTTGTCTTCAGAGAGCGAGCTCGGGTTCAAATGATTTCAGTTGCTTCTCGACTCTGGGATGAAGCTATCAGACACTTCCAGATGGTTAGTCAAGCTAACAGCCCCTAAAAGACTAAAACATCCCATTTAAAACACATGAAAGCCCCGTGCAGCCAGTCTACCCAGGCTACATGCTTGAGAAAGAGAGAGGGAGAGGGGTCTAAAGGGAAGGGGTGTATATCTCACTGCTCATGAACACACTGGTCCCAGGTAGGAAACCCACTGATCCTCAACTACTGCTCCTAGTGATCTCACACAGCTCCAATCCTCCAAGTCCACAGCTTGAGTTGCAATCTGGTTTCTCAGCTTCTTGCGGCTCAGCACACACACAGCTCCCAACTTACAGCTCCCAGCTCCAGCACAGTTCATCTCCAGCACCCCTCCTCAACACACCCCACCCCACACTGTATACTCCTCAATCTATCACTTCACAACAGCACCCCTCCTCAACACTCCCCACCCACACTGTATACTCTCAATCCATCACTTCTCATTAACAGCACCCCTCCTCAACACTCCCACCCCACACTGTATACTCAATCCATCACTTCTCATTAACAGCACCCCTCCTCAACACTCCCCACCCCACACTGTATACTCTCAATCCATCACTTCTCATTAACAGCACCCCTCCTCAACACTCCCCCACCCCACACTGTATACTCAATCCATCACTTCTCATTAACAGTGGCGGCTGGTGGTCAAAATAAATGGGGAGTCAGAAAAAAAGCAGAGGTCGTGGGGTCCCCTTCAGCCACCAGCAGCAGGAGAATCGTATTATTCTGTTCTGACTGACAACACTTTTCATATTTTCATAACGTTTTACCCCAATTCAAAGCTGTTAAACACAGCCAGCAGAAAAAAGAAAACTGCGGCCCATCGTAATTGATTCTAATAAACGTAACTGTTACACGCTGCCAGCGAGTGTTTAAAATACAACATTAATACAGCATTTAGATTTCAAGACCACGTCACTTTAACATACTTTGCATAAAATATTTTCTAAGCAAAGTTGTTAAAGCAGGAGAAAGGCAGACACTAATCAAGCACACCCTATCCACTTCATCTGTTCAACTTAATAAATGAACATCAAAATCATTAGATACCGTTCTGTACATACGAAACGGATCTGTTTAATATAAAAGAAGCAATTCAGACAGACTTCAGTTCTGGAGCCAGGAACATTACTGAGCTGTATGTCTTGAAGCAAAGCTGGCTGATGGGAAACCGACACCGGTGTTATTCTGATCTGACAGTTTTAACATTCATTTTCTTGTTGGCTAATTGTTGTTGTATTGTCTCGTAGGCAATGTACAGTTATATAATAAATCAGAGTGCTTATATGTAATAATAATGCGCACAAGACCACGCAAGCTTCTGCCGTTGCGACGAAACCCCTGAATGTCGTTCTTTAGGAGCTGCGCACGCACTCGTACGGTGACGCAAGGTTCAGTGACGCAGGTCTCCGTTCTGCACACAAACCCTTCTCGATGTAGAACCCGCCAGAACTGAAAATCCAAACCACTTCCATCAGCCAATGGAAGAGCGAGAATGAGAGCCAATCAGAACGCATTCTGTTTGACCAATGAAAATACGGGTAGGGCTCGAGGACCTCTTTTCCTCGTGTCCAATCAGAACGCAGATGGCTCTGTGTTTTTTCTGGGAAATGTGAGGTATGACACAGGCCCGGTTTTTGGGATGGAACCGCATAACAGTCTCGCGTTTTGATTGGTCCATGTCTGTCACATGAATACGTCGTCACACGAGTGGAAAAGCGTGCAGGCATTTTTAACATTGTGATCAGATAGAGAGAGTGATCTGCTTTCCACAACCTTACCATTAAAATATAATGTGGTATTACACTGTACTGATATTACAAACTATGAGGAATTACTTTATATAAATTATCATGTTATGCACGAATGTAAGAATTGGCTTTCTGTGGTGGTGTACTTTTTTCTTTCAAGTAGCATATATCTGGAATCGTTTTTGCGATATATTTTAATATAAAACATATACGCTATTGCAGTTTTGTTACAGGATACATTAGTTTATCTCTAATGTAATCACAGTTTTACATATAGACTGCCCCTGTTTTCATTTACGTCCCAAATTCTGGGCCGCCTTGGTTTTTAGATAATGTCCCAAATTCTGGGCCGCTTTGGTTTTTAGATAACGTCCCAAATTCTGGGCAGCCTTGGTTTTTAGATAACGTCCCAAATTCTGGGCCGCTTTGCATTTCCGAATTCAGCCCAGTTTTGGGGAATCAGCTCAGCCGAGTTTCTAAGTCATGCATGCACAGTTTACCATAAACTGGACCGTTAATTCATTTAAGAGTAACCCTTAGTACATGAATCAAAGTTAATGTATTTTTTAATCTCCTCAGAAAACGTTTAGGAACATGGTATACCAAAAAAAAAAGGACATCTCATTTGCTTATGTAATGTCCATCAATATATAGTGAGGCATAGGGGTTTATCAGAACTTCTGGGTTTAAGAGACCAGTGCCCTTCAACAACAACTTCAAATAAATCCTATTGTATTGTATTAGTCAGCATTTCCTTATCTATTCCTGATCATTTATACTGTAGGTCAGGGGTTTCAACCTTTTTTTTGAAACTGTACCCCTTCTATCTGGAGGTTTCAGCTCAAAACCCCTTTACAATTTTCTCTCAACTGAACGGTACCTCAGTTACAATAAAATGGAGAATAATCTGACCCCCCCCCCCCTTTTATTTAATAAATCTGGGTGACAAACTGCTGGTTTAGGACAGAACAACAAACAGTAAGCAATTCTTAAAACTTTTTAACTACAAGTATTTGGATGCACAGAATTAAAAGACAAGTATTGGGTTAGGAGCACACCTATTTTTTTGTAACTTTGATGGCCTTTTGTAAAAGTTTGAAGGCCTTTAGATACCCAGCATACACTGCAATACCCAGCAAAGTTATACACTGATATTCTGATAGCACAGCAATTCAAATGTAATTTATAATTGGTTGTGTTCCTCAAATACACAATAAAAAGTGATATTTATAGGGTATACAGTTATACAGCGATACAGTGGTTTCGGACATTTAAGAACAGGTACTGCGAGCATCTGGATTCATACTCAGAGGTACTCTGTAGCCTCCTGGGACATTCACAGCTTGTTTGACACCCTCTTGTAGTTGCCCGTTTCTGCATATAAAAGCAAAATGCTGTTTGTCAATCTCTCTTTTCTTATAAATCAGTCTTTGCAAGAATCATTCAAAAACACTTGAATCAGTTAGGGACTACCAGTCTGACACTACAGGCCCTTTAAATTGCAGTACCAATTTGCAAGTTGCTAAGTGGTTATTCCTCAAATTTACACTGCAAAGTGATATCTTAAAGAATAGGGTATATAGTGCTTTTTTTTCGCCTCCCCCTCCTTTTTGGTGCAAAACTGTGCTCCTATACACTCAGGCTGATACTGTGATCACAAAACACTTGGAATGGACTTAAATTGGTGCTTATGTACTCTTTTTTAGATGCACAACAATCTTAGCTAAAGAAAATGGGTTCCTTCGAAGTTCAGAAGACCCGACCGCCATTAGCTGAGCCTTACCCGATGGTGTTTTATAATGGGATTTGCCATAGGGAAGGGGGGTGGTCTCTTATCGTACCCGTATCCTCCACGACCCCTGGGCCAACAAACTCAGAAGGACATTCTTTGCGTGCACAAGAGTCTTAGCTAAAAGAAAGACATCAGCCACGGGTTCAAACGCCACCCCACCGCCAGATGGTGGGCGTTGTTGCCTGGGGTTTGTAATGGCATTTCCCATAGACATTTTTCAGGGTGCTGTATCTCGGTTCCGGGGTCCCCAAGACTTGAAAATCGGTATGGAGGTCCACCTCGGGCCCCTGTCGATCCCTCCAAGTGACGTGTCTAGAAAGGACACCAGTTTAGACTTTTTTTGCCAACCTGGATCTCAAAAGCTATTGGAAATGCAACCTTGACATGCCATCATGCTGAAAATTTGTTGAAAATGTAGCATTTTGAAACCGGATGGCTCCCTGTGAAGAGGGGGGCCCCTAGACATGACCCTAGGAAGTTCAACCCGGTTTCTAGGCCCCGGTCATGGAGATATGACCCCCGAAAAGGGTAGTTTTGGACATTTTTGACAGGGGCGTATCTCGGGTTCTGTGGGGGGGTTAGGAACTTGATTTTTTTTTTTCGTTAGGGACCCATGGGGCCCCGCACAAGGAGTCACCATTTTCATTGTTCAAATGCCAGGACGGCTTGGCAAAGTGAATTTTTTCGTCATGACATGAGTTTTTGGTGAACCACAACACCTTTTAGGGGTGGTTTGTGGTGCTCCCTGAAAGTCTATATCACTTTGAATGGTGGTTCTACATGCTCAGGTTCGAGAGATATGCCTGAAAATGTGTTTTATAACACTGCCATAGACATGAATGGGGCTGAATACCCGAAAATATATTTTGCAAAAAGAATTGCTACAGTGGATGTATGCATTAGGGTTGCATGGTGGTGTGTGCGTGCAGGGTTGCATTGTGGTGTGTGCGTGCAGGGGTTGCATAGTGGGTGTATGCGTGCAGGGGTTGCATGGTGGGTGTATGCGTGCAGGGGCTGCATGGTGGTGTGTGCGTGCCAGGGTTGCATGGTAGTACACGTGTGTGGGGAATTGGAGTTCAGGTTTTGCGCAAGAGGGGCGGGGAAAAGACTGGGAAGGGTAGGATAAAAGAAAATTACTACAATCATTTATTTTCACTTTCGACTCAGTCTCCCTTCCCTCACTTTATGATTTTATTTTGTGATTATTTAATTATTGTCAAAATAAACGGCCTTCATCTACTCACAGTTGCAGTCTCATTTCTGTCCAAAAGAACCTGAAACACTACAATATATTGATGGACGTTACATAAGAAAACGAGATGTCCTTTTTTTGAATACCATGTTCCTTCCCAAAATGTGTTTTAATATTAGCCTTTAATAAAGGAAAACGACTGCTTAAATTAATTTTCATGTATCTATTTCAGTGCAATGTAGTTTCTTCATGTAATAAAAATACGTTTTTAACATTTACATTTTTGTTTTTTCATTAAAAAAAAAAAAGATTTCTGGGGAGAGTAAAAAAATACATGAACTTTGATTCATGTACTAAGGGTTACTCTCAAATGAATTCACGATCCAGTTTATGGTAAACTGTGCATGCATGACTTAGAAACTCGGTTGAGCTGATTCCCCAAAACTGGGCTGAATTCGAAATGCAAAGGGCCCAGAATTTGGGACGTTATCTAAAACCAAGGCTGCCCAGATTTTGGGACGTTATCTAAAACCAAAGCGGCCCAGAATTTGGGGACATTATCTAAAAACCAAGGCGGCCCAGAATTTGGGACGTAAATGAAAACAGGGGCAGTCTATATGTAAAACTGTGAGATTACATTAGAGATAAACTAATGTATCCTGTAACAAAACTGCAATAGCGTATATGTTTTTTATATTAAAATATATCGCAAAAACGATTCCAGATATATGCTACTTGAAAGAAAAAAAGTACACCACCACAGAAAGCCAATTCTTACATTCGTGCATAACATGATAATTTATATAAAGTAATTTCCTCATAGTTTGTAATATCAGTACAGTGTGTAATACCACATTATATTTTAATGGTAAGGTTGTAAAGCAGATCACTCTCTCTATCTGATCACAATGTTAAAAAATGCCTGCACGCTTTTCCACTCGTGTGACGACGTATTCATGTGACAGACATGGACCAATCAAAACGCGAGACTGTTATGCGGTTCCATCCCAAAAACCGGGCCTGTGTCATACCTCGGAAATGTCGCGATATCCGTGACGTGTGGCGATGACTGAAAATATAAATAAAATGGTCTAATCTTAAATGAAAAAAGACAAATATCATGCTGTTTGGTTTGGGAGAAATGATACAAAATACTAGTTCAAATTTCTCTTGTTGTTTGTAATACCATAACATTGGAGAGAGAGACACTTTTAAATATCTAGGGGTTTATATTGACACAACTCTTCAATTTGATAAACCCATTAAAGATGTATGTAGTAAATTGGAAGGAAGCTTGGAGGATTGTGTGGTCATGCCACACTGTAAGCTTTACAGCAAGGTTTTAAATGAGTCACTTGTGTTCCCTATTCTAGACTATAATGATGTGATCTGCGGGTCTGCTAGTGAGGAATCGCTGAAGAAGATCGATACAATGTGTAACAGGATGTGTATCTGTGTGCTCCCGTGTACCTCCGCTAGCCCATCACTGCAGCGCGTATTTACATTAAACTTGCTATCGCCTGCTAACACAAGGAATTATCACTGAATCAGTTCTCTTTAAAGGGGCACAAACACATTACCAGTTTATTTAAACAGGCTTGTTTTCTGAGTTTACCTGTAAATACAGCCTATCGTAATGTCTGGAGACACACAATACTTTAATATACCGTCTGGAAAAAGTGCTGCGGAAGAAAGTCTATTTTTCTGCTGCTGCAGACTGGAACCTGTTACCCGCAGGACTGAGACCTGACATCTCTGTAGGAATTAAAAAAAAAACTGTTGTTCTAGTGCTTTAAACAGGCTTGTGTGTGTGCTGTGTAAATCTGATGTGTACTTTGTGTATTGTCTTGTCATTATGTGTTTATATTATTATTATTATTTTTTGAAACCTGTAACCTGCTGTTGTTGTTTCTAGCACGCCTTTTGTAAACGAGCTACTTGTAGCTCACATGGCCTTCCAAATAAAAGAATTAAAAAAAAATAAATAAATAATAAAAGGCGCGTCGCGTTTACGGTTATAACCGCACTGAAATATACTGGCTTTAAAAACAAGAAAAGACAACCGATGCAGCTGGCGCAGACAGAGACAAAAGAACGAGGCAAGCGCGTTTATTGTTTGGAAAGTAACTGTAATGTTATTACTGCCATTAAAAAAGCTAAACGCGTTATATTACCTGGTATTGACTAAAAGTAATATTATTACAGTAAGGCGTCACTAAAGTAACGAGATGCCGTTCAAACCGTCATCACAAACATACGTGTAACAGAACATTCCTTAATTGTACATATTATAGATTTGGGGCTAAAACACAAAGTCAGACTCTTTCCAGCCCTGATATTAAACAGTTGTTAATATCAGTTGTTTAATTCCTAATCTTAACATTGTAATATTTGTTGGGGATTTAGAAACAGTTTCCTGTTATCTGATTCTGCAGTTTTTGCTCCCCTGCTTGTCTAAACCTGGCCTCAGTCCCAAACCCCGCATCTTAGAGCTTTGCTCAATTCCAGGAAATCAGCGCAGTGAAGTTTCGTTTCTTGTGAAATCGTCAGTCTCTCTGTCTCACTGCAGCAGTAATGGCAGAAGCGAATATTCTGGTAGCACATAACCAGTTTAGCTGTTCAGTGTGTCTGAGATATTGAAGGACCCAGTCGCTATTCCATGTGGGACACAGTTACTGTATGGGGTGTATTAAGAACTGCTGGGATCACACTGATCATACAGGTGGCCCTGGAAATGTGCCTGTGCAGAGACCTTTACCCCAAGGCCTGTTCTATGCAGAAACACCATGCTGGCTGAAGTTGTGGAGAAATTAAAGAAGTCAGGACTGGTATCCTCCTCCTGCTCAAAGTTATGCTGGACCTGGAGATGTGCCATGTGATTTCTGCACTGGGAGAAAGTTCAAAGTTGTGAAATCTTGTTTGACGTGCCTGGCCTCTTACCTGTGAAACACATCAAGTCTCACAGTGAAGTTGCTGCTTTCAAGAGGCACAAGCTGATCAATGCAATTGGAAATCTGGAGCAGAAGCTTTGTGCTGGAACACCAAAAGCTTTGGAGAGGTTCTGCAGAACTGATCAGACGTGTATTTGCTGGCTGTGTGCAGACAAAAGGAACACAAGAGCCATGACACAGTCTCAGCTGAGGCAGAAAGGACTTTGGAAACAGGTAAGGGTTTCAACCATTTCCTTGTAGCTATCCTAGAAGATAAGATTCCCAGGGATATTTTAACATGTCTGTTTACTAGGTTACACAATTTCCACATTAGATCAGATTTTAATTGTATATTAAGAGCTATTTAAAGAGCCATAGTTTTTAATTGCTCTTTCTAAACTATGATGTACTACAATGTATTTCAGGGTAACAGGGGGTGTTATTCGGGTGTGGCTATAAGCTGATTGACAGGAGAGACACAGGAGGTTTCTGATACAAAATACAAAACATTCAAAACAAAACAGTGCTCGAAACAGCTAGAAAATAAAAAGCTGACCAAACAAGAAAGGAGGTCCTGCTCAGGAAACAGTCTCCCTGACACTTCCTCTCTAGACTTGGGTGGGATTAAAATCCCTAAACTTGTTCCCTATTCCTTCCAGTGCTAGCGATCCTGGTTAACTCACACAGTGATCCGAGATACATTTTTTCCTCTTGTGTTTTTCTCACCCTGGTTAACACACCCAGTCTTGAGGATCCTACAGCAACACTCTCAGCTTCCCAGACAGTCTGTATCCCAGCTTGTAGAACCAAGAAACTGGCTTTTCAGACCCTTTTTTTCCAGCATGTGGCCGGGTCTAAAGTGATAATCAATTAATCAATTAACACCTGGCCACATTCCACACCTGGATTTGAATATGCCCTGCCATATCTAGCACACACTTGATTATCAAAACATTATTTACAATCAAACAAAAACACTGTTTACCGTTGAAGGGACCTCAGCCCTGCCTCACAGGGTAAGGAAGGATTTGTTCAGCTTTTTTTTTGTGGTGCATTGGAATTTGTGGTATAAAATTAGCATGATTTATATTCCTAGTGTTTTTTATATATATATATATATATATATTACTTGTATTATAACACTTGAAATGTATTTGTTTCACGATTGTAAGTAAGCCCTGGATAAAGTCTGCTAAATAAAAATAATAATACACATATATATATATATATATATATATATATATATATATATATATATATATATATATATATATATGTCTTACAACTTAATAAAATCATAGATCAGTTTCATTGTTTAAGACATTAGTTAAACTTTTTAAAATGACATTCCCAGAAAAGTCAATCACCTAATTTAAAAAGCAGAAAAGATCAAGATTAATATGATATGGAGTAGTGGTTGGCGCTCTGGACTCTTGACGGAGGGTTGTGAGTTCAATCCCGGTGGGGACACTGCTGCTGCTGTACCCTTGAGCAAAGTACTTTACCTAGATTGCTCCAGTAAAACCCAACTGTATAAATGGGTAATTGTATGTAAAAAAAATAGTGATGATATATTGTAACAATTTATAAGTCACCCTGGATAAGGACATCTCCTAAGTATAAATAAATAATATTAATAATATACAAGATTAATATAATATACAATATTAATATGATATACAATATCATATTAATCTTAAACAGATATTTAAGGTTAGTTTAAAACGAAATTTAATAACCTATTTGGGATTTTGTTTGTTAAAATCTACATTTTTCTTTCGACCACCCTACTAGTCCCTCTTTTCCTTTGCTCTCTTCCACAGTGAAGTCCTTCTGGTCATGGGTCTTCTGGGGATTTTTTGTGTTTTAGGCATTTTTACACTGTTTTCATTGTTTTGTGTCAGTACTGTTTTATCTGTGCTTATCGATTAAAAAACGAAATCAAGAGCCCCAAATATCCATTAAAGAGAAAGCTTCCAGTTTCCCTGGTGCTTAACAAAACAAACATGTAACACATGCTGAATCAGACATCATTCACTGTTACTAGTATGAAACAGCACCATCTAGTGGACACCTACTGTGGATCGGTGTCCTTTCGTATTGCTGGCAGCTGTGCACTAGATGGTATTGTATCTTACTACTATACACACATGTTGTCTGAAATTGCTGCCTTTGTCCAAGTTTAAACCACCTCTAATGAAGGTTTAAATTTAATTCAACTATCACATTTAAACATGGATTAAAATGGTGTAGTGCTTTCGTTATATTTAATCTTTTAAGTAATTTTAACCAATGATTAATTTTAAAACAAGGGATTACATATAAAATCCTGGTTTAAAGTTTTTGTGCAACATGATTCAAATATAATCCTTGATTTAATCTGGGTTAGTGGTTAATCACGCTGGTGCATTCGACCCTTAGGATATCTGTTTGCATAATGTGTGTATGTTAATTTAACTCCATATGAAGGGAGAGAGGTGTGAAAACACAGCCTGCTCAAAAATAGTCTGTATTTAGTGTGACAGGATATCCTCAATGCCCTGTCAAAAATGTCACTGTGTCACTCTGTTTCCCTACACAGAAGCAGCTGGGAGACACACAGACAGAAATACAACAGAGAATCCAGGAGAGACTGAAAAAAATTAAGGATCTGCAACAGACTGTGGAGTCACTGAAAGTGGGTATTGAGAAGAGGAGGTTGTGTGTGTTATTGTGTGTGTGTGTTATTATTGTGTTATTATTATTATTATTATTATTAACAGATGGACTGGAACACACATCTTTACTGTCTATGCCTGATGTGTTGTTGATATCAATTCTAACCATGTCTCACTCTACTGTGTTCTTTCACATGAGATCTGCATGCATAGAAATAAAGGAAAGTGAGAAGATCTTTACTGAGCTGATCCGATCCATTGAGAAGATCCACACTGAGTTATTCATTGATTGGAGCTAACGAGAAGGCTGCAGTGAATCAGGCTGAAGGACACATGAAGAAACTGGAGCAGGAGATTGCTGAGCTAAGGAGGAGAACTGAGCTGAAACAGCTCAGAGACAGAGGATCACATCCATTTTCTACAGGTAACATCACTGCTTGTTAGAAAATCTCAAATCCATAACTGGGACGGTTTTCAGACAGACCTCTCCAATTGAATGAATCCTTGCTTTGGACCCCATTCTGTTTTTCACTGAAACTAATTTTTCTCCACTTTCCTGTTGCAGAATTTCCAGCCTCTCTATTGCTCCTCCTGAAGCTGGAGACCTACCCAGCTTTACTGTCAATACAGAGATCTCTTTTTGTGGCTGAGGGGAAAGCTGTATCTGAACTTAAAGACCATATTGAGGACTTCTGCAAGGGGGAATTAGTCAAAATAAGCAAAACAGGTTGGTGTAGAAATAGATTCCTTTGGTAGAGATTTCTCAAAGAGACCATGGCTTGAGGGAGGGGCAGGACTTGCAAGACATTAATAAAGACCTCTTGCAGATTGTTGGCTATATGAATATTGCAGCAGGGAGGGAGGGAGGAGGAAGGATGGAGGCAACAAAGGAGGAATGGAGGCATGGAATGTTAGGGATCAGGGAAGGAGCAGGAAGGGAGCAGGATGGAAGGCGGGGAAAAGCATGGAGGGAGGAGCAAACATGGAAAGGAAGAAAGGAGGGAGCATGGAAGAGAGAGGAGGGCAGGGGGAGAAAAACAGAAGGAGGGAGCAGGGGAAACAGGGAAGGACTGATGAAAGGAAAGAATGAGGTTGGAGCACAATGACTGTTTGATGCACAAGGGTGTCCTAATATGGACATACACCGTACTGTTGTTGGGTAAAGATATGTGATGAGAGGAAGGAACACAAGACTCCAGTGCAGTGGCAGGCGTGTTCACATTGGCGCTGGCTGCTGCAATCGTCTGAAGTAATACATTCATTATAATCATGAACATCTTGAAGTACGGATTTTTACATCCCAAAATGCAGTGAATAAGCCTTGTTTCTTTTCAGATTGCTGTTTGGGTCTTGTGTTTGTTGTGTGTATTAATCCAAGTTCTATTTCTCTTTTTTTTCTGCCCAGTGAATGAAGTTGCAGTTTACGTCTGCGGCTCTCGAACCAAGGGAACAGAGCTGAGTTTTTAAAATATGGGGTCCTATTTTCCACTGGCATTTGATTGAAGATGTGTCCACGCCATTGTGAAAGAGCTAATAACACTACAGAACAGGGAGGAGGTGGAGCTTGAGGGCAGCAATTATTATTATTTATTAGTAATTGTAAGTTTATTAATCTACACTCCTCTCCAACAAGTATTAGTTTAGATGAATACATGCAGAATGACTGGGAAGGGCATTTGTTGCCTGTTTTTCCAGACCTTTCTCTCCCTAAATATCTTGGTATCCCTGGATAGATAATCATCCCATCTTTTAATACATTGTAACAAAGTAGGGGTGCCTTGCTACAATTGGGGACCTTGCACTGGACCACCAGAGGTTATTTAAACAGGACAGGGGCCTGTATATTTTATTCATAAACCCCAAACTAAACAAACCAAAGCCCTAACTCCTCAAAGGAGTACTAACTAAACACACAGGAACACCCACACACCTGACTAAAAGGTGGGACAGCTGGGCCGTTTCCCCGCTAAACAATGAAACAAAACCACACAGGTTTAATACAGCACACTTTTACCTCACGACTGCCAGGAAGCAGAGCCACTCCCTTTCTGCCTCCTTCTCCTCAGCAGCCTAGAGCAGACTGACTGTTCTCCTATAAACCCTGCCTGGCTCTAATTTACAATCATAGCCAGGTGCAGGTGATAATTAACAATAAAACAATTAACAGAAAAACAATTAACCCAGACAAATGTGCATTCCGCACATGTTTTTTTTACTGCAGAGAGGTTTTAACCCCTCCTGCTGTCTCACACATCCCCCCCATGTCTTTTCAGACACGGCCATCTCACAGCCACCTCCCTCCACCCTTAAAAGACCACCCAGCCTCAAGTCCAGCCCGTGTCCATTTGCCGCCCTCTTCATGGGCAGGCTTGAGGATGGGTCGGTCCAAAAGCGCTTCCCAGGAAGGGACATGAACCCGGCGACACGGGACCCCACCCGGGCCTAACAGGGCCGACAGGCGTGGGCGGGGCACTGGAGGATGCCGCAGTGGACACAGGTCTTCCCCTGGGAACTGGGCGCGGTGATGTCCGATCCTTGCCCAGGGGAGCAAAGCAGCTAACAGGGGGAGCAACGGCGTCTGGGTGCTCGGGAGGAGCGGAGCAGGTAACCAGGGGCAGCTGTGGCCAGTGCTGCAGACTCCTGGGCTCTAGGTCAACATAGGGAGGTCCAGAAAGGCGGCAGGGTGTCCAGGAGCAAGGGTGAGGGACCCGGGGCAGCCGGACTGGACCGTGGACTGAGTGGTCAGGGGCTGGTGTGAGGTATGCTGTGGTGGAGGTGGGCTTTTTAGCCTCTCCCCTCCTCTGGGCTCGAGGCCCAGCTCTCCCCTCTGGGCTCCGGGAGGCTCCTCCCCTCTCTGGGCTCGGGGCGGCTCCCTCCCCTCGGCTCCGGGAGACAGCGGGGCTTCTCCTCTCAGCGACTGGAGACAGTTGGGCTTCTCCCTCGGGCTGGGGAGACGGCGGGGCTTCTCCCTCGGGCGCTGGGGACAGCGGGGCTTCTCCCTCGTGGCTGGGACAGTAGGCTTCTCCCTCAGGCGCTGGAACAGTGAGGAACTTCTCCCCTCTCAGCTGGAGACAAGCGGGAGGGCTTCTCCCTCGGGCGCTGGGACAATGGGGCTTCTCCCTCGGGCGCTGGGACAGCGGGCCTATCTTGACCTCACCCATCTCTGGAACATTAGCTCCAGCTCCGTTGGTTCTGGGGTCCGAAGTCCCGGCTCCTGTCCGTTTTTCTGTTCAGTTCCTCCTGAACAGCGGTGGCGCCACGTTGCCCCGGATCACTCGGCAGCGGCCCTTTTTTTATTTATTTATTTTATTTTACTGTGCTGGGTCAGTAGGGCGCATTTCTCCCGCATTCTCACCACATGTAACAAAGTAAGGGTGCCTTGCTGATTCGGGACCTTACTGGACCACAGGGGTTATTTAAACAGGACAGGGCCTGTATATTTATTCATAAACCCCAAACTAAACAAAGCAAAGCCTAACTCTCAAAGGAGTACTAACTAAACACACAGGAACACCCTGACTACAAGTGGGACAGCTAGGCCGTTTCCCACCAAAGCAATAAACAAAAACCACACAGGTTTAATACAGCACCCTTTTCCTCACGACTGCCAGGGAGCAGGAGGCACTCCCTTTCTGCCTCAGCCTTCTCCTCAGCAGCCTAGAGCAGACTGACTTCAATTCTCCTATAAACCCTGCACCTGGCTCTAATTTACAATCATAGCCAGGTGCAGGTGATATTAACAATAAAACAATTAACAGAAAAACAATTAAACAAATGTGTATGTTCCACATGTTTTTTTTTACTACAGAGGTTTTTTTTTTTTAACCCCCTCCCTGCTGTCTCACAACATGTATAATGCATGTGAAACCAGTTGTGGGGTAAAATGAACAGCTATCCCTCCCAATCATCCTGTGCTGGTAGTAAATGTATATTGCAGTATCACTGCACTTGTGGGATGGATTGCCGATTGAAATATTAGACAGATATTTGAAGAGTGGATGATATTCTATTGAAGATATTTAGTAAGTAAAGGGGTCTGGGGTGGGTAAAATGGCAACACATACCCTGTAGGAACATTAAGTGAACTGTAATTGTATGTAGAGCTGTTTGTTTGATGGGTTCCAATTGAAGAAGTTTGATAATGATGAAGGAATTATAATAAACAAAACAAATCAAACAACAAGAGGGTTTAATTAATAGCAGCAGCAGTTTATTGAAGACAGAAAAAAATAAAAAGAGAGAACTTATCCAAAGTCACAAATAAATTATAATCAAATATAATCAAATATAATCCATTGATTATCAACCTTAAACATCACAGTCTAAATATACTTGTCTATAAAATAGCAGAGGGAGCATAGAGGAAGCGAGCAAAATGGAGGAGGGAGGGGAGCATAGCAGGAAGGAAGCTCAGAGGAGGGGAGGAGGAATAGGGAGAGATGGAGCATAGAGGAGGAAGCAGGAGGAATGGAGGGGCAGGAGAACAAGGGAAAGGGAAAGAGACATGGAAGATGGCAGGAAAAATATAGCACTGTGCACGGAGCAAAGAAAATTGAGGTGGGAGCATAGAGGAAGAAGGAAGGAGGGAGCAATGGGAGGGGAGCATGGAGGTAGCAGGAAGGAGGGGAGCAGAGGGGAGGAGGGAACAGGGAGGAAGGAGGGGAAAAGGAGGGTGAGGGATGCAGCAGGGAGCATGCAGCAGAGATGAGGGAGTAGGTGAATTGTGTGGATCAGACGGGTTAGCAGGTGCGATCCTTCATTTTCCATTTTAAACGTTATTCAAATGTTTGTCTCAGACTGATGTGAACTTCGTAAACGCTAATCAAAAGTTTATCAGCGTTTATATTTATGTAAAATTAACTAGATTACTCTGCTATTCAGAAGAAGCTTTTTTTATACATGGATATAAAAGAAAAAAACTGTGTCATGCAAGATATAGCAAAGTTATAAACCATGATGTAAAACAAAACAGAGCACAGAAATGACACATTTTTTTGCATTGTCTCGTTGAGAAACTAGTACTCCCATGCAGTATTTTATAATCTCTGGTGAACTCCATAAATAATTGTATTTAAAATAGCAACCACTTTGATAACGTGAATACAGTTTAAAATATGGTTTGCATTGTGTGAAACAGCACAGAGAAAATCGCAATTGCTGTGGTCTGTACTAGGAGTGATACGCGACTGCAACCAAAGAGAACACTTTGAACTTAGAATCTTAAAAACAGCACGTTCCCTTTCAAGCACGAAATGGGTATCAACCTCTTTAACAAAATAAATAAATAAAAATAAGTTTAAAAAAGAAACTCTTATGATAATAAGCTAACGTTCCTGGAGTTTTCGGGTGTTGTGGAGCTGAATTCTTCTTCTGTGCAGAGTGACATTCCTGTTTGTTTTTGTTTTGTTTTTTTGTCGTCAGGGTTTCCGTGGCAATTTGTTAGGGGCGTGTTAAAATGACGCGCTTTCACATTTCTATTTTTCCATTTCTGTGTTCACCGGTTTGTTCTGAGGGTGGTTGTGTTTGCAACATTTATGAACTCTTTTGTGTAAAGATGGATTCCCTTCAGTCCGAATCAGAGTGTATTTCAAAGCCCGTTGTGTGGGTCCGGGTGATTTTTCGGGTGTCCGGTTTCTCCATGTTCGCGGTGACTCCCTCATGGAAATACAGCTCTGTCCTCAGATGGGATGCGGAGCATGTTGCAGAGGTGGTTCCGATGTTTGTAAACGCGGGTTTCTCTTGGATTGATCAGGAGGCTGGACGGGTTTCTTTATCAAGCGCTCCCGAGAGGATTGTGGGATTTTGCTGTTTAATATAACGTTATAACTACATTAATAACGCGCATACAGACACCTTACTGTACGCTGCTAAAGAATAAGAATCACACAAAGCCGAATAATGCTGAATAGATATTAAAATAAAATCATGTCTATATATGTTCGTTGCTGTCCATAGATTCATCCCACCTTTTATTATTATTTGAAACGGCGCTTAAGTGTAATTATTATTATTATTATTATTATTATATATTATTATTATTATTATTATTTTATTTTTTATTTAGTTTTATTTATAAAATATAAAAACATTTTATTATTTCTATTGTGTGTGTGTGTGTGTGTGTGTGTGAGTGTGTGTGTGTGTGTGTGTGTGTGTGTGTGTGTGTGTGTGTGTGTGTGTGTGTGTGTGTAAACATTATTTTTAAACTATAATAATGTTCCTCTGCTGCACTCAGTGATGAAGTTTCATGATTGCTTCAGCCCACATTCAGCAGGTCTCGTCCAGGGCAATGTGACTGACATATAATCTGACAATGAAAACGCAGAAAGGGTGGAATCGGTTGTATTGTTGGCTGACTGCCCCAAAACAGCAAAAAAACGTCTGATTACTTGTGGAGCTGGGAGGAGGGGAGGCAGGGGGGGGAGGAGGGAGGAGGATGGAGGAGGAGCAGGGAACAGGGAGGAGGGAGCATGTAGGAGGGAGCAGGCAGGGGGGGAGCAGGGTGGAGGGAGGAGGAGGAGGAGCAAGGGAACAGGGAGGAGGGGCATGTAGGAGGGGCAGGCAGGGGGGAGCAGGGGAGGATGGAACAGGGAGGAGGGAGCAGGGAGAATGGAGGAGGGCAGGCAGGGGGGGAGCAGGGGGGAGGGAGCAGGTAGGGGAGCAGGGACAATGGAGGAGGGGGAGCAGACAGGGGGGAGGATGGAGGATTTAGGGGGAGGAGGCAGGGAGGAGGGGGAGCAGGGACGATGGAGGGGAGGGAGGGGGAGGGGAGGAGGGAGGATGGAGGAGAGACAGGGAACAGTGACTGGTGAAGCAGGGAGAGGGAGTGATTTGAGGATGCAGCGAACAATGACTGTTGTATGTTTCAATTCTATTTCTCTCTTTTTGCCCAGGTGAATGAAGTTGCAGTTGACAGTCTGCAGGCTCAGAGCCAAGGAACAGAGCTGAGTTTTTAAAATGTAAGTCTGTTTTCACTGAAACATTTGATTGAAAGATGTATCACTCCATTGTGAGAAGAGCTAACACTACAGAACGGAGGGGTGGAGCTTGAGGGCAGCAATTATTATTATTTATTAGTAATTGTGAAGCCATTAATCTACACCTCTCCAACAAATATTGGTTCAGATGAATACATGCAGAATGACTGGGGAGGGCATTTGTTGCCTGTTTTTTCACTCAGACCTTTCTCTCCTAAATATCTTGTGTCCCTGAATAGATAATCATCCCATCTTTTACACATGTACAATGCATGTGAACCAGTTGTGGGCAAATGAACAGCTATCCCTCCCAGTCATCCTGTGCTGGTAGTAAATGTATATTACAGTATCACTTGCACTTGTGGGATGGATTGCTCATTAAAATATTAGACAGATATATTTAAAGAAACTGGACGATATTCTATTGAAGATATTTAGTAAGCAAGGGGTCTGATGGGGAAAATGCAACACATACCCTGTAGGAACATTAAGTGAACTGTAATTGTATGCAGAGCTGCATTTTGATTGGTTCCAATTGAAGAAGTTTGATAAGATGGAGAATTATAATGAATAAAACAATCAAACAGCAAGAGGGTTTAATTAATAGCAGCAGTTTATTGAAGACAGAAAAATAAAAGAGAACTTATCCAAAGTGAGAAATAAATCTCAAGTAAGAATTATAGATCAAATCTATTGATTATCAATGTTAATTATTACAGTCTAAATAATTTGTCTATAATAAAGCAGGGAGGAGGGGCTGGGAGGAAGGAGCAGGGAGGAGGGAGCATAGAGGAGGGGAGTAGGGGAGCATGAAGGAGGAGCAGGGAGGAAGGGGCATAGAGAATGGAGCAGGGAAAAGAGGGATGCAGCAGGGTCCATGCAGGAGAGAGGGAGGGAGAAAGGGAAACAGGGAGGAGGAGCATATAGGAGGGAGTAGGGAGCATGGAGGACAGAGGAGGTAGGAGGAATCCTTTGGGAGGGGCATGGAGGAGGGGAGCATAGAGAGCAGGGAGGAGGGAGAAACAGGACAGAGGAGGGAGCATAGAGGAGGGGAGGCAGCAGGGGAGGAGGGAGCAGTAGGGAGCATACAGGAGGAGCAGGAGCATAGAGGTGGAGGAACAGGGAAGAGGGAGGAGGGGGAGCATACAGGAAGGAGGGGGGAGCATACGGAGGAGGTTATGAGCAGTAGGGATCATACAGGAGGGAGCAGGGAGGAGTGGAGCATACAGGATGGGAGGCATGGAGGAGGAGCACAGGGAGCAGGGAAGGAAAAGAAAAGAGGGGAGAGGAAGGACAGTGGAAAAAGAGGGGACAGGAGTGGAGGAGGGAGAGTGGGGAGGGAGGAAGGAGGGACATGGAGGAAGAGGGGGTGGACCAGTGGATGAGGGATGTAGGGACAATGGATGGATGGACGGAATCAGCCACGAATGGAAATATTGGAACATAGATAGCTTGTTTGTGGAATAGACATGGTGGAGATATTCTAATAATGGAGTTGGGAACAAAGGAGCCTGGGGACAGAAAGAAGGGAGCCAGCAGTGGAATGGATAAATGGAAATGGAAAGGAATAATAGTGAAGAATAGGGAGTGGTTTGGGACGGAAGGGAGATTCTGAACACAGCGGAATGGAAGGAATTGAATGGCCAA
>CM072692.1:7360109-7404800 GCA_036884735.1 Huso huso | reverse complement strand
GATATTCTGATAGCTGGCAATTCAAATGTAATTATAAATTGGTTGTGTTCCTCAAATGTCTAATAAAAGTGATATACTAGGGTATACAGACATACAGCGATACAGTGGTTTCGGACATTTAAGAACAGGTACTGCGAGCATCTGGATTCATACTCAGAGGTACTCTGTAGCCTCCTGGGACATTCACAGCTTGTTTGACACCCTCTTGTAGTTGCCCGTTTCTGCATATAAAGCAAAAATGCTGTTTGTCAATCTCTTTTTTCTTATAAATCAGTCTTTGCAAGAATCATTCCAAAAAAACACTTGAATCAGTTAGGGACTACCAGTCCTGACACTACAGGCCTTTAAATGCAGTACCAATTTGCAAGTTGCTAAGTGGTTGCGTTCCTCAAATTTACACTGCAAAGTGATATCTTAAAGAATAGGTATATAGTGCTTTTTTCGCCTCCCCTCGCTTTTGGTGCAAAACTGTTGCTCCTATACACTCAGGCTGATACTGTGATCACAAAACACTTGGAATGGACTTAAATTGGTGCTTATGTACTCTTTTTAGATGCACAACAATCTTAGCTAAGAAAATGGGTTCCTTGAGTTCGTAAGACCCGACCGCCATTAGCTGAGCCTTACCCCGATGGTGTTTTTATAATGGATTGCCATAGGGAAGGGGTGGTCTCTTATCGCATCCGTATCCACCCTGGGCCAACAAACTCGAAGGACATTCTTCTGCGTGCACAAGAGTCTTAGCTAAAGAAAGACATCAGCCACGGGTTCAAACCACCCACCGCCAGATGGTGGCGTTGCCCCAAAGGGGTTTTGTAATGGCATTTCCATAGACATTTTTCAGGGTGTGTATCTCGGGTTCGGGGTCCCCAAGACTTGAAAATCGGTATGGAGGTCCACCTCAGGGCCCCTGTCGATCCTCAAGTGGACGTGGTTCAGAAAGGACACCAGTTTAGACTTTTTGCCAACCTGGATCTCAAAAGCTATTGAAATGCAACCTTGACATGCCATCATGCTGAAAATTTGTTGAAAATGTAGCATTTTGAAACGGATGGCTCCCTGTGAAAGAGGGCCCTAGACATGACCCTAGGAAGTTCAACCCGGTTTCTGGGCCCGGGGTCATGGAGATATGACGAAAAGGTAGTTTTGGACATTTTGACAGGGCGTGCTCTAGGGTTCTGTGGGGTTAGGAACTTGATTTTTTTTTGCGTTGGGGACCCATGGGGCCCGCACAAGGAGTCACCATTTTCATTGTTCAAATGCCAGGACGGCTTGGCAAAGAATTTTTTCGTCATGACATGAGTTTTTGGTGAACCAACACCTTTTAGGGGTGGTTTGTGGTGCTCCCTGAGTCTATATCACTTTGAATGGTGGTTCTACATGCTCGGTTCGAGATATGCCTGAAAATGTGTTTTATAACACTGCCATAGATGAATGGGGCTGAATACCCGAAAATATATTTTACAAAAGACTTTATGGTGGATGTATGCGTGCAGGGGTTGCATGGTGGTGTGTGTGTGCAGGGTTGCATTGTGGTGTGTCGTGCAGGGGGTTGCATAGTGGGTGTATGCGTGCAGGGTTGCATGGTGGGTGTATGCGTGCAGGGGTTGCATGGTGGTGTGTCGTGCCAGGGTTGCATGGTGGTACACGTGTGTGGAGGGAATTGAGTTCAGGTTTTGCGCACAAAGAGGGGAAAAAGACTGGGAAGGGTAGGATAAAAAGAAAATTACTACAATCATTTATTTTCACTTTACCCAGTCTCCTTTCCCTCACTTTATGATTTTATTTTTGTGATTATTTAATTATTGTCAAAATAAACGGCCTTCATCTACTCACAGTTGCAGTCTCATTTCTGTCCAAAAAGAACCTGAAACACTACAATATATTGATGGACGTTACATAAAAAAACGAGATGTCCTTTTTCGGAATACCATGTTCCTTCCCAAAAATGTGTTTTAATATTAGCCTTTAATAAAGGAAACGACTGTTTAAATTAATTTTCATGTATCTATTTCAGTGCAATGTAGTTTCTTCATGTAATAAGAAATACGTTTTAACATTTACATTTTTGTTTTTCATTAAAAAAAAAAAAAAAAGATTTCTGGGAGAGTAAAAAATACATGAACTTTGGATTCATGTACTAAGGGTTACTCTCAAATGAATTCACGATCAGTTTATGGTAAACTGTGCATGCATGACTTAAAACTCAGCTGAGCTGATTCCCAAAACTGGGCTGAATTCGGAAATGCAAAGCGGCCCAGAATTTGGGACGTTATCTAAAAACAAAGGCTGCCTAGATTTTGGGACGTTATCTAAAAACCAAAAGCGGCCCAGAATTTGGGACATTATCTAAAAAACCAAGGCGGCCCAGAATTTGGGACGTAAAATGAAAACAGGGCAGTCTATATGTAAAAACTGTGATTACATTGAGATAAACTAATGTATCCTGTAACAAAACTGCAATAGCGTATATGTTTTATATTAAAATATATCGCAAAATGATTCCAGATATATGCTACTTGAAAAAAAAAAAGTACACCACCACAGAAAGCCAATTCTTACATTCGTGCATAACATGATAATTTATATAAAGTAATTCCTCATGGTTTGTAATATCAGTACAGTGTAATACCACATTATATTTTAATGGTAAGGTTGTGGAAAAGCAGATCACTCTCTCTATCTGATCACAATGTTAAAAATGCCTGCACGCTTTTCCACTCGTGTGACGACGTATTCATGTGCAGACATGGACCAATCAAAACGCGAGACTGTTATGCGTTCCATCCCAAAAACCGCCTGTGTCATACCTCGGAAATGTCGCGATATCCGTGACGTGTGGATGACTGAAAATATAAATAAAATGGTCTAATCTTAAATGAAAAAAGACAAATATCATGCTGTTTGGTTTGGAGAAAATGATACAAAATACTAGTTCAAATTTCTCTCTTGTTGCTTGTAATACCATAACATTGGAGAGAGACGACACTTTTAAATATCTAGGGGTTTATATTGACACAACTCTTCAATTTGATAAACCCATTAAAGATGTATGTAGTAAAATTGGAAGGAAGCTTGGAGGATTGTGTGGTCAGCGCCACTGTGTAAGCTTTACAGCAAGGTTTAAATGAGTCACTTGTGTTCCCTATTCTAGACTATAATGATGTGATCTGCGGGTCTGCTAGTGAGGAATCGCTGAAGAAGATCGATACAATGTGTAACAGGATGTGTATCTGTGTGCTCCCGTGTACTCCGCTAGCCCATCACTGCAGCGCGTATTCTACATTAAACTTGCTATCGCCTGCTAACACAAGGAATTATCACTGGAATCGGATTCTCTTTAAAGGGGCACACAACACATTACCAGTTTATTTAAACAGCTTGTTTCTGAGTTTACCTGTAAATACAGCCTATCGTAATGTCTGAGACACACAATACTTTAATATACCGTCTGGAAAAAGTGCTGCGGGAAGAAAGTCTATTTTTTCTGCTGCTACAGACTGGAACCTGTTACCCGCAGGACTGAGACCTGACATCTCCTGTGGGAATTAAAAAAAAAAACTGTTGTTCTAGTGCTTAAACAGGCTTGTGTGTGTGCTGTGTAAATCTGATGTGTACTTTGTGTATTGTCTTGTCATTATGCGTTTATATTATTATTATTATTTTTGAAACCTGTAACCTGCTGCTGTTGTTTCTAGCACGCCTTTGTAAACGAGCTACTTGTAGCTCACATGGCCTTCCTAAATAAAGAATTAAAAATAAAATAAATAAATAATAAAGAGCGCGTCGCGTTTACGGTTATAACCGCACTGAAATATACTGGCTTTAAAACAAGAAAAGACAACCGATGCAGCTGCGCAGCAGAGACAAGAGAACGAGGCAAGCGCGTTTATTGTTTGGAAAGTAACTGTAATGTTATTACTGCCATTAAAAGCTAAACGCGTTATATTACCTTGTTATTGACTAAAGTAATATTATTACAGTAAGGCGTCACTAAAGTAACGAGATGCCGTTCAAACCGTCATCACAAACATACGTGTAACAGAACATTCCTTAATTGTACATATTATAGATTTGGGGCTAAAACACAAAGTCAGACTCTTCAGCCCTGATATTAAACAGTTGTTAATATCAGTTGTTTAATTCCTAATCTTAACATTGTAATATTTGTTGGGGGATTTAGAAACAGTTTCCTGTTATCTGATTCTGCAGTTTTTGCTCCCCCTGCTTGTCTAAACCTGGCCTCAGTCCCAAACCCCGCATCTTAGAGCTTTACTCAATTCCAGGAAATCAGCGCAGTGAAGTTTCGTTTCTTGTGAAATCGTCAGTCTCTCTGTCTCACTGCAGCAGTAATGGCAGAAGCGAATATTCTGGTAGCACATAACCAGTTTAGCTGTTCAGTGTGTCTGGAGATATTGAAGGACCCAGTCGCTATTCCATGTGGACACAGTTACTGTATGGGGTGTATTAAGAACTGCTGGGATCACACTGATCATACAGGTGTCTACAGGTGCCCCAGTGCAGAGACCTTTACCCCAAGGCCTGTTCTGCGCAGAAACACCATGCTGGCTGAAGTTGTGGAGAAATTAAAGTCAGGACTCAATCCTCCTCCTGCTCAAAGTTATGCTGGACCTGGAGATGTGCCATGTGATTTCTGCACTGGGAGAAAGTTCAAAGCTGTGAAATCTTGTTTGACGTGCCTGGCCTCTTACTGTGAAACACACATCAAGTCTCACAGTGAAGTTGCTGCTTTCAAGAGGCACAAGCTGATCAATGCAATTGGAAATCTGGAGCAGAAGCTTTGTGCTGAACACCAAAAGCTTTTGGAGAGGTTCTGCAGAACTGATCAGACGTGTATTTGCTGGCTGTGTGCAGACAAGGAACACAAGAGCCATGACACAGTCTCAGCTGAGGCAGAAAGGACTTGGAAACAGGTAAGGGTTTCAACCATTTCCTTGTAGCTATCCTAGAAGATAAGAATTCCCAGGGATATTTAACATGTCTGTTTACTAGGTTACACAATTTCACATTAGATCAGATTTTAATTGTATATTAAGAGCTATTTAAAGAGCCATAGTTTTTTAATTGCTCTTTCTAAACTATGATGTACTACAATGTATTTCAGGGTGTAACAGGGGTGTTGTTACGGGTGTGGCTATCGCTGATTGACAGGAGAGACACAGGAGGTTTTCTTGATACAAAAATACAAAACATTCAAAACAAAACAGTGCTCGAAAACAGCTAGAAAATAAAAGCTGACCAAACAAGAAAGGAGGTCCTGCTCCAGGAACAGTCTCCCTGACACTTCCTCTCTAGACTTGGGTGGGATTAAAATCCCCAAACTTGTTCCCTATTCCTTCCAGTGCTAGCGATCCTGGTTAACTCACACAGTGATCCGATACATTTTTCCTCTTGTGTTTTTCTCACCCTGGTTAACACACCCAGTCTTGAGGATCCTACAGCAACACTCTCCTTCCCAGACAGTCTGTATCCCAGCTTGTAGAACCAAGAAACTGGCTTTTCAGACCCTTTTTCAGCATGTGGCCGGGTCTAAGTGATAATCAATTAATCAATTAACACCTGGCCACATTCCACACCTGGATTTGAATATGCCCTGCCATATCTAGCACACACTTGATTATCAAAAACATTATTTACAATCAAACAAAAACACACTGTTTACACGTGAAGGACCTCAGCCCTGCCTCACAGGGTAAGAAGGATTTGTTCAGCTTTTTTGTGGTGCATTGGAATTTGTAGTGTAAAATTAGCATGATTTATATTCCTAGTGTTTTTTATATATATATATATATATATATACTTGTATTGTAACACTTTGAAATGTATTTGCTTACGATTGTAAGTCGCCCTGGATAAGGGCGCCTGCTAAGAAATAAATAATAATAATAATAATATATATATATATATATATATATATATATATATATATATATATATATATATATATATATATACAACAATAAAATCATAGATCAGTTTCATTGTTTAAGACATTAGTTAAACTTTTTAAAAATTGACATTCCCAGAAAAGTCAATCACCTAATTTAAAAAAGCAGAAAAGATCAAGATTAATATGATATGGAGTAGTGGTTAGCGCTCTGGACTCTTGACCGGAGGGTTGTGAGTTCAATCCCCGGTGGGGGACACTGCTGCTGTACCCTTGAGCAAAGTACTTTACCTAGATTGCTCCAGTAAAAACCCAACTGTATAAATGGGTAATTGTATGTAAAAAATAAAGTGATATATTGTAACAATTGTAAGTCACCCTGGATAAGGACATCTCCTATGATATAAATAAATAATATTAATAATATACAAGATTAATATAATATACAATATTAATATGATATACAATATCATATTAATCTTAAACAGATATGTTTAAGTTAGTTTAAAACGAAATTTAATAACCTATTTGGGATTTTGTTTGTTAAAATCTACATTTTCTTTCGACCACCCTACTAGTCCCTCTTTCCTTTGCTCTCTTCCACAGTGAAGTCCTTCTGGTCATGGGTCTTCTGGGGATTTTGTGTATTTAGGCATTTTTTACACTGATTTCATTGTTTTGTGTCAGTACTGTTTTATCTGTGCTTATCGATTAAAAACGGAAATCAGAAGCCCTAAATATCCATTAAAGAGAAAGCTGCTTCAGTTTCCTAGGTGCTTAACAAAACAAACATGTAACACATGCTAGATCAGACATCATTCACTGTTACTAGTATGAAACAGCACCATCTAGTGGACACCTACTGTGGATCAAGTGTCCTTCGTGTTGTTGCAGTAGCTGTACTAGATGGTATTGTATCTTCTACTATACACACATGTTGTCTGAAATTGCTGCCTTTGTCCAAGTTTAAACCACCTCTAATGAAGGTTTAAATTTAATTCAGCTATCACATTTAAACATGGATTAAAATGAGTGGTGCACTTTCATTATATTTAATCTTTTAAATGTTTAACCTTGGATTAATTTTAAACAAGGATTACATATAAATCCTGGTTTAAAGTTTTGTGCAACATGATTCAAATATAATCCTTGATTTAATCTGGGTTAGTGGTTAATCCACGCTGGTGCATTCGACCCTTAGGATATCTGTTTGCATAATGTGTGTATCGTTAATTTAACTCCATATGAAGGGGAGAGAGGTGTGAAAACACAGCCTGCTCTGAAATAGTCTGTATTTAGTGTGACAGGATATCACTCAATGCCCTGTCAAAAATGTCACTGTGTCACTCTGTTTCTACACAGAAGCAGCTGGGAGACACACAGACAGAAATACAACAGAGAATCCAGGAGAGACTGAAAGAAATTAAGGATCTGCAACAGACTGTGGAGTCACTGAAAGTGGGTATTGAGAAGAGGAGGTTATTATTATTATTATTATTATTATTATTATTATTATTATTATTATTATTATTATTATTATTAACAGATGGACTGGAACACATCTACAGAAGTTTACTGTCTATGCCTGATGTGTTGTTGATATCAATTCTAACCATGTCTCCTCTACTGTGTTCTTTCACGCAGAGATCTGCATGCATAGAAATAAAGGAAAGTGAGAAGATCTTTACTGAGCTGATCCGATCCATTGAGAAGATCCACACTGAGGTTATTCAGCTGATTGGAGCTAACGAGAAGGCTGCAGTGAATCAGGCTGAAGGACACATGAAGAAACTGGAGCAGGAGATTGCTGAGCTAAGGAGGAGAAACGCTGAGCTGAAACAGCTTTCAGAGACAGAGGATCACATCCATTTTCTACAGGTAACATCACTGCTTGTTAGAAAATCTCAAATCCATAACTGGGACGGTTTCAGACAGACCTCTCCAATTGAATGAATCCTTGCTTTGGACCCCATTCTGTTTCACTGAAAACTAATTTTCTCCACTTTCCTGTTGCAGAATTTCCAGCCTCTCTGTGCTCCTCCTGAAGCTGGAGACCTACCCAGCTTTACTGTCAATACAGAGATCTCTTTTGTGGCTGTGAGGAAAGCTGTATCTGAACTTAAAGACCATATTGAGGACTTCTGCAAGGGGGAATTAGTCAAAATAACCAAAACAGGTTGGTGTGAAATAGATTCCTTTGGTAGAGATTTCTCAAAGAGACCATGGCTTGAGGAGGGGCAGGACTTGCAAGACATTAATAAAGACCTCTTGCAGATTGTTGGCTATGAATATTGCAGCAGGGGAGGAGGGATGGAGGAGGAAGGAAGGAGGCAGCAGGGAAGAATGAGCAGGGAGGATGTTAAATGGAGGAGGGAGCAGGGAGCAGGAAGGAGAGAGCATGGACGAAGGCGCAGGGAGGACGAGGCATGGAGGAGGGAGCAGGGAAGGAGGAGGGAGCAGGAAGGAGGGAGCATGGAAGAGAGAGGAGGCAACAGGGGGGAGAAAACATGGAAGGAGGGAGCAGGGAATACAGAGCAGGGACTGATGAAACAGGGAGGAGGGAGTGATGTGAGGTTGGAGCAGACAATGACTGTTTGATGCACAAGGGTGTCCTAATATGGACACCGTACTGTTGGGTAAAGATATGTGATGGAGAGGAAGGAACACAAGACTCCAGTGCAGTGGCAGACGTGTTCACATTGACGCTGGCTGCTGCACCGATACGGAAGTAATACATATTCATTGTAATCATGAACATCTTGAAGTACGGATTTTTACATCCCAAAATGCAGTGAATAAGCCTTGTTTCTTTTCAGATTGCTGTTTGGAGTCTTGTGTTTGTTGTGTATTAATCCAAGTTCTATTTCTCTCTTTTTTTCTGCCCAGTGAATGAAGTTGCAGTTTACAGTCTGCAGGCTCCAGAGCCAAGGAACAGAGCTGAGTTTTTAAAATGTAAGTCTATTTTCACTGACACATTTGATTGAAAGATGTGTCACGCCATTGTGAGAAGAGCTAACACTACAGAACAGGGAGGGGTGGAGCTTGAGGGCAGCAATTATTATTATTTATTAGTAATTGTGAAGCCATTAATCTACACTCCTCTCCAACAAGTATTGGTTTAGATGAATACATGCAGAATGACTGGGGAAGGGCATTTGTTGCCTGTTTTCCACTCAGACCTTTCTCTCCCTAAATATCTTGGTATCCCTGAATAGATAATCATCCCATCTTTTAATACATTGTAACAAAGTAGGGGTGCCTTGCTACAATTCGGGACCTTACTGGACCACAGAGGTTATTTAAACAGGACAGGGCCTGTATATTTATTCATAAACCCCAAACTAAACAAACAAAGCCTAACTCCTCAAAGGAGTACTAACTAAACACACAGGAACACCCTGACTACAAGTGGGACAGCTAGGCGTTTCCCCACCAAACAATAAACAAAAACCACACAGGTTTAATACAGCACACTTTTACCTCCCGACTGCCAGGAAGCAGAGCACCCTTTCTGCCTCCTTCTCCTCAGCAGCCTAGAGCAGACTGACTGTTCTCCTTATAAACCCTGCCTGGCTCTAATTTACAATCATAGCCAGGTGCAGGTGATAATTAACAATAAAACAATTAACAGAAAAACAATTAACCCAGACAAATGTGCATTCCGCACATGTTTTACTGCAGAGAGGTTTTAACCCCTCCTGCTGTCTCACACATCCCCCATGTCTTTTCAAGACACCGGCCACACGGCCACCTCCCTCCACCCTTAAAGACCACCCAGCCTCAAGTCCAGCAATGTCCATTGCCGCCTCTTCCATGGGCAGGCTTGAGGATGGGGTCGAATCTCCGGCGCTGCCAGGAAGGGGACCGCGAACCGGGCGACACGGGACCCCACCGGGCTAACAGGGCCGACCAAGCGTGGGCCGGGGCACTGGAGGATGCCGCGGTGGACACAGGTCTTCCCTGGGAACTGGCGCAGTGATGTCCGATCACCCAGGGGAGCAAAGCAGCTAACAGGGGGAGCAACAGCGGCGCCTGGGTGCTCGGGGAGAAGGAGGGTATCAGGGGGCAGAGCTGTGGCCAGTGCTGCAGACTCCTGGGCTCTAGGTCCAGCAGGGAGGTCCAGGAAGGCCGGCAGGGTGTCCAGGAGCAAGGTGAGGGACCGACGCCCCAACGCCGGACTGGACCGTAGGGGTGGTGGTCGGGGCTGTGGTGGAGGTATGCTTTCGCCTCCCCTCTGGGCTCCGGAAGCGGCGGCTCCTCCCCTCTGGGCTCGGGCGGCTCCTCCCTCTGGGCTCCGGCGGGCTCCTCCCCTCTGGGCTCGAGCAGCTCCTCCCCTCTGGGCTCGGAGACAGCGGGGCTTCTCCCTCTGGTAGCTGGAGACAGCGGGGCTTCTCCTCGAGCGCTGGAGACAGCGGGGCTTCCTCCACGGGCGCTGGAGACAGCGGGGCTTCTCCCTCGAGCTGGAGACACAGGGCTTCTCCCTCGGGCGCTGGAGACAGCGGGGCTTCTCCCTCGGGCGCTGGAGACAGCGGGCTTCTCCCTCGGGCGCTGGAACAGCGGGCTTCTCCCCGGGCGCTGGAGACAAGCAGGCTTCTCTTGACCTCACCCATCTCTGGAACGTGGCTCCAGCTCCGTTGGTTCTGGGTCCGGAGTCCCAACTCCTGTCTCCGTTTCTGTTCAGTTCCTCCTGAACGAAAGCGGTGGCCGCTTTCATTGCCGGATCATCTGGTGCAGGCGCTTCCATTTTTATTTGTTGTTATTTTACTGTGCTGGGTCCGTAGGGCGCATTTCTGCCCGCATTCTCCACCACATGTAACAAAGTAAGGGTGCCTTGCTACAATTCGGGACCTTACTGGACCACAGAGGATTATTTAAACAGGACAGGGCCTGTATATTTATTCATAAACCCCAAACTAAACAAACAAAAGCCTAACTCTCAAAGGAGTACTAACTAAACACACAGGAACACCCTGACTACAAGTGGGACAGCTAGGCCGTTTCCCCACCAAACAATAAACAAAAACCACACAGGTTTAATACAGCACACTTTTCCCTCACGACTGCCAGGAAGCAGAGCACTCCTTTCTGCCTCCTTCTCCTCCGCAGCCTAGAGCAGACTGACTGTTCTCCTTATAAACCTGCACCTGGCTCTAATTTACAATCATAGCCAGGTGCAGGTGATAATTAACAATAAAACAATTAACAGAAAAACAATTAACCCAGACAAATGTGCATTCCGCACATTTTTACTACAGAGAGGTTTTAACCCCCTCCCTGCTGTCTCACAACATGTATAATGCATGTGAAACCAGTTGTGGGGTAAAATGAACAGCTATCCCTCCCAGTCATCCTGTGCTGGTAGTAAATGTATATTGCAGTATCACTGCACTTGTGGGATGGATTGCTCATTGAAATATTAGACAGATATTTGAAGAGTGGATGATATTCTATTGAAGATATTTAGTAAGCAAGGGGTCTGAGTGGGTAAAATGGCAACACATACCCTGTAGGAACATTAAGTGAACTGTAATTGTATGTAGAGCTGCATTTGATGGGTTCCAATTGAAGAAGTTTGATAAGATGAAGGAATTATAATAAACAAAACAATCAAACAGCAAGAGGGTTTAATTAATAGCAGCAGCAGTTTATTGAAGACAGAAAAATAAAAAGAGAGAACTTATCCAAAGTCACAAATAAATTATAATCAAATATAATCAAATATAATCCATTGATTATCAACCTTAAACATCACAGTCTAAATATACTTGTCTATAAAATAGCAGGGAGCATAGAGGAGCGAGCAAAATGGAGGGAGGAGGGAGCAGGGAGCATAGAGGAGGGCTCAGAGGAGAGGGAGGAGGGAATAGGGAGGATGGAGCATAGAGGAGGGAGCAGGGAGAATGGAGGGTGCAGGGAGGAGGGAACAGGGAAGAGAGAGCATGGAGAAGATAGCAGGGAAAATGTAGCACTGTGCACGGAGCAAAGAAAATTGAGGTGGGAGCATAGAGGAAGAAGGAAGGAGGGAGCAGTAAGGAGGGAGCATGGAGGAGGTAGCAGGAAGGAGGGAGCACAGAGGGAGGAGGGAACAGGGAGGAAGGAGCAGGGAAAAAGGAGGAGTGAGGATGCAGCAGGGAGCATGCAGCAGAGATGAGGGAGTAGGTGAATTGTGTGAATTGTGACGGGTTAAATTAGGTGCGATCCTTCATTTTCCATTTTAAACGTTATTCAAATGCGTTTGTCTCTAGACTGATGTGAACTGGGTAAACGCTTATCAAAGTTTATCAGCGTTTATATTTATGTAAATTTAACTAGATTACTCTGCTATTCAGAAGAAGCTTCTTTTTATACATGGGATATAAAAAGAAAAACTGTGTCATGCAAGATATAGCAAAGTTATAAACCATGATGTGAAACAAAACAGAGCACAGAAATGACACATTTTTGCATTGTCGTTGAGAAACTAATTACTCCCCATGCAGTATTTTTATAATCTCTGGTGAACTCCATAAATAATTGTATTTAAAATAGCAACCACTTTGATAACGTGAATACAGTTTAAAATATGGTTTGCATTGTGTGAAACAGTACAGAGAAAATCGCAATTGCTGTGGTCTGTACTAGGAGTGATACGCGACTGCAACCAAAGAGAACACTTTGAACTTGTAACTTAAAAACAGCACGTTCCCTTTCAAGCACGAAATGGGTATCAACCTCTTTAACAAAATAAATAAATAAAAATAAGTTTAAAGAAAGAAACTCTTATGATAATAAGCTAACGTTTCCTGGAGTTTTTCGGGTGTTGTGGAGCTGAATTCTTCTTCTGTGCAGAGTGACATTCCTGTTTTGTTTTTGTTTTGTTTTTTTGTCGTCAGGGTTTCCGTGGCAATTGTTAGGGAGCGTGTTAAAATGACGCGCTTTCACATTTCTATTTTTCCATTTCTGTGTTCACCGGTTTGTTCTGAGGGTGGTTGTGTTTGCTAACATTTATGTGAACTCTTTTTGTGTGAAGTGGATTCCCTTCAGTCCGAATCAGAGTGTATTTCAAAGCCCGTTGGTGTGGGTCCGGGTGATTTTTCGGGTGTCCGGTTTCTCCATGTTCGCGGTGACTCCCTCATGGAAATGCAGCTCTGTCCTCAGATGGGATGCGGAGCGGCTGTTGCAGAGGTGGTTCCGATGTTGTAAACGCGGGTTTCTCTTGGATTGATCAGGGAGGGCTGGACGGGTTTCTTTATCAAGCGCTCCCGAGAGGATTGTGGGATTTGTTGCTGTTTAATATAACGTTATAACTACATTAATAACATACGCGTACAGACACCTTACTGTACGCTGCTAAAGAATAAGAATCACACAAAGCTGAATAATGCATAAAGAGATATTAAAAATAAAATCATGTCTATATATGTTCGTTGCTGTGAGGGCAGATTCACATCCCAGCGCTTTGGTATCTCTGGGTTTGAAACGGCGCTCCATAAGTGTAACACCTATTATTATTATTATTATTATTATTATTATTATTATTATTATTATTATTATTATTATTATTTAGTTTTATTTATCAGAAATATAAAAACATATTATTATTTCTATTGTGTGTGAGTGTGTGTGTGTGTGTGTGTGTGTGTGTGTGTGTGTGTGTGTGTGTGTGTGTGTGTGTGTGTGTGTGTGTGTGTGTGTGTGTGTGTGTGTGTAAACATTATTTTTTAAACTATAATAATGTTCCTCTGCTGCTCTCAGTGATGAAGTTTCATGATTGCTTCAGCTCACATTCAGCAGGTTCGTCAGGCTGTGTGACTGACATATAATCTGACCAATGAAAACGCAGAAAGGGTGGAATCGGTTGTATTGTTGGCTGATCGCCCCAAAACAGCAAAAAAAACGTCTGATTACTTGTGGAGCTGGGAGGAGGGAGCAGGCAGGGGGGGAGCAGGGTGGAGGGAGGATGGAGGAGGGAGCAGGGAACAGGGAGGAGGGAGCATGTAGGAGGGAGCAGGCAGGGGAGCAGGGTGGAGGGAGGATGGAGGAGGAGCAAGGAACAGGGAGGAGGGAGCATGTAGGAGGGAGCAGGCAGGGGGGAGCAGGGAGGATGGAACAGGGAGGAGGGAGCAGGGAGAATGGAGGAGGGAGCAGGCAGGGGGGAGCAGGGAGGAGGGCAGGTAGGGGGGCAGGGACAATGGAGGAGGGAGCAGACAGGGGGAGGATGGAGGATTTAGGAGGGGAGCAGGCAGGGAGGAGGAGCAGGGGCGATGGAGGAGGGAGCAGGGAGGGGAGGAGGAGGATGGAGGAGAGAGCAGGGAACAGTGACTGGTGAAGCAGGAGGGGAGTGATTTGAGGATGCAGCAGACAATGACTGTTGTATGTTTCAATTCTATTTCTCTCTTTTTTCTGCCCAGTGAATGAAGTTGCAGTTGACAGTCTGCAGGCTCAGAGCCAAGGAACAGAGCTGAGTTTTAAAATGTAAGTCTGTTTTCACTGAAACATTTGATTGAAAGATGTGTCACTCCATTGTGAAGAGCTAACACTACAGAACAGGGAGGGTGGGAGCTTGAGGGCAGCAATTATTATTATTTATTAGTAATTGTGAAGCCATTAATCTACACCTCCTCCAACAATATTGGTTCAGATGAATACATGCAGAATGACTGGGGAGGGCATTTGTTGCCTGTTTTTCCTCAGACCTTTCTCTCCCTAAATATCTTGGTGTCCCTGAATAGATAATCATCCCATCTTTTAATACATGTACAATGCATGTGGAACCAGTTGTGGGGTAAAATGAACAGCTATCCCTCCCAGTCATCCTGTGCTGGTAGTAAATGTATATTGCAGTATCACTGCACTTGTGGGATGGATTGCTCATTAAAATATTAGACAGATATATTTAAAGAGTGGACGATATTCTATTGAAGATATTTAGTAAGCAAAGGGGTCTGAGGTGGAAAATGCAACACATACCCTGTAGGAACATTAAGTGAACTGTAATTGTATGCAGAGCTGCATTTGATTGGTTCCAATTGAAGAAGTTTGATAAGATCGAGAAATTATAATGAATAAAACAATCAAACAGCAAGAGGGTTTAATTAATAGCAGCAGCAGTTTATTGAAGACAGAAAAATAAAAAGAGAGAACTTATCCAAAGTGAGAAATAAATCTCAAGTAAGAATTATAGATCAAATCTATTGATTATCAATGTTAATTATTACAGTCTAAATATACTTGTCTATAATAAAGCAGGGAGGAGGGAGCTGGGAGGAAGGAGCAGGGAGGAGGGAGCATAGAGGAGGGAGTAGGGAGCATGAAGGAGGGAGCAGGGAGGAAGGGGCATAGAGAATGGAGCAGGGAAAAGAGGATGCAGCAGGGTCCATGCAGGAGAGAGGAGGGAGCATAAAGAAGGAAACAGGGAGGAGGGAGCATATAGGAGGGAGTAGGGAGCATGGAGGACAGAGGAGGTAGGAGGAATCATACAGGAGGGAGCATGGAGGAGGGAGCATATAGGAGAGAGCAGGGAGGAGGGAGAAACAGGACAGAGGAGGGAGCATAGAGGAGGGGGGAGGCAGCAGGGAGGAGGGAGCAGTAGGGAGCATACAGGAGGGAGCAGGGAGCATAGAGGTGGAGGGAACAGGGAAGAGGGAGGAGGGAGCATACAGGAAGGAGGGGGAGCATACAGGAGGGAGCAGAGAGCAGTAGGGATCATACAGGAGGGAGCAGGGAGGAGGGAGCATACAGGATGGAGTATGGAGGAGGGAGCATACAGGAGGGAGCAGGAAGGAGCGAGTATAGAGGGAGGAGGGAACAAGAAGGACAGAAGAGGGAGCAAAGAGGAGGGACCATAGAGCAGGGACTATAGAGGGAGGAGGAAGCAGGGAGGATAGATCAGGGAGCAGAGTTCAGGGAGGAAGGAGCATAGAGGAGGGAGGAGAGAGCATGGAGGAGAGGAGGGATGAGGGAGCATAGAAGAGTGAGGAGGGAGCATAGAGGAGGGTGCAGGGACTGGTGAAGCAGGGAGGAGGGAGTGATTTGAGGATGCAGCAGACAATGGCTTTTGATTTTCTCAGTGATTTGACTTTTCTAACCGTCTCTCCTCTACCCGTCCTCTTCTCTTCAATCAGATTCCTGTCAGCTCACACTGGACCCCAACACAGCATATAGACAGCTCTGTCTGTCTGAAGGGAACAGAAAGGTGACATGGGGTGAGACCCAGAGATATCCTGCTCACCCAGAGAGATTTGAGAGCTGGGAACAAGTGCTTTGCAGAGAGGGTTTGTCTGGGACTCGCTGTTACTGGGAGATTGAGTGGAGTGGGGGAGGGGCTTCTATAGGAGTCACATATAAAGGAATCAGCAGGAAAGGAGGGGATCATTCCTGTCTCCTTGGATTCAATGACAAGTCCTGGAGTTTGTTCTGCTCTGATTCCAGTTACTCTGCCCGGCACAATAGCAATAAAACTCCAATAACTGCCCCCCGCTCCCCCAGAATAGGAGTGTATCTGGACTTTAATGCCGGCACGCTGTCCTTTTATGGCGTCTCTGACACAATGACCCTCCTGCACAGATTCAAACCACATTCACTGAGCCGCTCTATCCTGGGTTTAGGCTTTATTGGTACGATTCCCCTGTAACAATCTGCCAGCTGAACTAGACTGTTTTGTGTTGTAAGAAACCCTTTGTATTGAACTCCCTGTCTGTCCTCTCCACTCCTCGGGTGAAGGGAATGTTCAATCTGACACAACTTTGGATGAAAGTTAGGGGGCAAAACGGCGCCACCTGCAGAGCAAAACGAGGTGTGGAGTGTGGAGTAGTGGTTAGGGCTCTGGACTCTTGACCGGAGGGTCGTGGGTTCAATCCCAGGTGGGGGACACTGCTGCTGTACCCTTGAGCAAGGTACTTTACCTAGATTGCTCCCATAAAAACCCAACTGTATAAATGGGTAAGGGTATGTACAAATAATGTGATAACTTCTAACAGAGCGAAACAAGAGGAATTATTTGTTTTTAGCAACGATTTCATACGAAATCACTGTATTTAATTTCTTTTTTAAGAAATGGCATCCAATAGTCAGTGCTGTAACAGTTTTTAAAAAAGTCAACTTAAGTTTGCTTTATTGTATGTGTGTGTTTGTATTATTGTATTGTATTGTGTGTGTTTGTGTTCTTTGATTTCCATAAAATGAGTTTTATGTTTATTTTTTCAGATTTTAGTAATCGGATTTAATAAAAAAAATAATTTGATTAACTGTGACTTATTTATTAATACTCATTAACACGGTTTTTCAAATGAGAAAGAAAGAAAGGAATGAGAAAGAAAGATAGAGAGGGAATAAGAGAAAAAGACGTATGGTAAAGCATAGGAAGCATTGTAAAAGCACAGAGAGGTCTGGTAAAAACATAGGAGGCATTGTAAAAAGCACAGAGAGGTGTGGTAAAAGCATAGGAAGCATTGTAAAGCACAGAGGTGTGGTAAAAGCATAGGGAAGCATTGTAAAATCACAGAGGTCTAGTAAAGCATGGGGAGGCATTGTAAAGCACAGAGAGGTGTGGTAAAGCATAGGAAGCATTGTAAAAGCACAGAGAGAGGTCAGGTGCATAGGAAGCATTGTAAAGCACAGGAGGTCTGGTAAAAGCATAGGAAGCATTGTAAAAGCACAGAGGGTCTGGTTAACATAGGAAGCATTGTAAAGCACAGAGAGGGTCTGGTAAAGCATGGGAAGCATTGTAAAAGCACAGAGAGGTGTGGTAAAGCATGAAGCACTATGTAAGCACAGGAGGTCTGGTAAAGCATAGGAAGCATTGTAAAGCACAGAGGTGTGGTAAAAAATAGGGAACTTAAAGCACAGAGGCATGGTAAAGCATAGGAAGCATTGTAAAGCACAGAGGTCTGGTAAAATATTCAAGCATTGTAAAACACAGATAGGTCTGGTAAACATAGGGAATAACTGTAAAAGCGCAGAGAGGTCTGGTAAAGCATAGGAAGCATAGGGAAGAAGTGTAAAAGCACAGGAGGTCTGGTAAAGCATAGGAAGCATTGTAAGCACAGGGAGGTCTGGTAATGCATAGGGAAGCATTGTAAAGCACAGAGGCATGGTAAAGCATAGGGAAGCATTGTAAAGCACAGAGGCATGGTAAAAGCATAGGGAAGCATTGTAAAGCACAGAGAGGTCTGGTAAAAGCATAGGGAGGCATTGTAAAGCACAGAGAGGGTCTGGTAAAACATAGGAAGCATTGTAAAGCACAGAGGTCTGGACTCTAACCCTGGGCTTGAGACTCAGCTCAGTGATTTAGATTCCTGAACAGCTTCTTAGTAAAGGTATTATTCAGCATGCCGTCGCACCGACTTTCAGTACTTTCTGGCGAGGCTCTTGTGACATATCAGGCGGGTCATTCTCTTTACTCCTTCTTCTTCTCCTTGAGTCGGGTCCATGCCTCTCTCTACTGAATCACTAGTTCCTCAGTTAGCTGTGTTTCTTCTCTGCAACACAATTGAAACAAGTCCGTTGTTAAAAGAGTACATCGCTTCAAATGTCATTTTCTTTCTCTTTCTTTAGAGCGGCCCCTTATCTTTTCATGCTGTTTGAAATCATCCCAGCGCTTCTTGTTATCACATTACTCAAATGCTGGGTTTGTTTTTGGAAACGTCTGTGTTGCTAATGGAGTGCCATGGGAGCATTGTATTTTAAACAATTTTGTATCAATTAAGATTATGTTTTTATTTTGAATTATTAATTTTGAACTTTAAATATACAGGTTAATACTAACAGTTACAACAGCACTTAATAGGAAAAAAAAATGATCTTTTTGTATGTTTGTCCAGTTGTTCTGCTTGGATTTTGGTGTCTGACTAAATTTATATTAGAGCTTGAGTTTCTCACTGTTCATGTGTCGTTAGGGTTACCCGATTTGCCCTGAAAAAACTAAATAAAGGCGTTCTTTTCTCCTAGTCACTGACGAAAATACCAAAATAACAGTATTGTGCAGTAAAGAAACAAGGACCAGGGGTCACAAATGGAGATTAGATAAAGGGGCATTCAGAACAGAAAATAGGAGGCACTTTTTACACAGAGAATTGTGAGGGTCTGGAACCAACTCCCCAGTAATGTTGTTGAAGCCGACCCCCTGGGATCCTTCAAGAAGCTGCTTGATGAGATTCTGGGATCAATAAGCTACTAACAACCAAACAAGCAAGATGGTCCGAATGGGGCCTCCTCTCGTTTGGAAACTTTCTTATGTATTTAACACAATAATAGTTTTACCAAATTATAGTGGAACAGTTGTATGCTTTTGTCTTAGGAAATATCAGTTTACAAAAGCTTGCTTATTTTGAAGACTCCATGTTCACAAGTATGCGGAAGCCCCTTTGGCAGTCAGCATACTCTGTCATCATAAGTCACATGACCGGAACCTGCGTGACGTCGAGTTATTTTGCTTAAACATCAATAATAACCGAACAACGAAGAAGAAGAAGCGAAAAGGACAAAGGAAAATACAAAGAAAAATGATGTAGCCTATCATTGTGATAAGTTGAAATACTGAAGTGCCTTGACAAGATGTTTTGCGATGCGCGCAGTTCGGTCGTACCGGCTGAGTTTCACCTCAGATTATCAGTATTATATTTATGTGTATTATTATTATTATTATTATTATTATTATTATTATTATGATATAGTTTTATTATCCACTATCCTCAACAATACGATATAAAATCGACTTGCACAAGCGCTCCTCTTCACTGTAGCTGAAGCGAACTCGGGTCACATGAAACAGGAAGTAAATGTCTTCAAAGCAGTTCCTTGGGTTGGGCAGCAGCTGGTTCATGATGAGAGAAAAACAGACCTGTTCAGAGTCATGCGAGTCACGAACGACTTTAAATAATCCTGTGTGTCTTTATCTCACCTCGCTCGACCCGCTGACAAGTCTTGACAGCCCGCTATTAATAATGAACGGGGAAATGCTGAGGTTCCCATGCAGCTGTGGAGACATCTTTGTTTCCTCCTCCTTGAAGTCATCTCCGTGTCTGTATCTCCGAAATCACTCGTTCCAGGCAGCTGTGTTTAGACTGTGGAACACAACTGAAACCATTAACTAGGGAGCACAGAGCACCCCGATATACTCACAGCAGAACAGCCTCCATTCACAAAACCTATAACAACGCGATCATTAACGAGGGGAGCACAGCACCCGATATACTCACAACAGAACAGCCTCCATTCACAAAACCTATAGCAACGCGATCATTAACGAGGGAGCACAGAGCACCCGATATACTCACAACAGAACAGCCTCCATTCACAAAACCTATAGCAACGCGATCATTATGAGGGGAGCACAGAGCACCCGATATACTCCAGTAGAACAGCCTCCATTCACAAAACCTATAGCAACGCGATCATTAACGAGGGAGCACAGAGCACCCCGATATACTCACAACAGAACAGCCTCCATTCACAAAACCTATAGCAACGCGATCATTAACGAGGGAGCACAGAGCACCCGATATACTCACAGCAGAACAGCCTCCATTCACAAAACCTATAGCAACGCGATCATTAACGAGGGAGCACAGAGCACCCTGATATACTCACAGCAGAACAGCCTCATTCACAAAACCTATAGCAAACGCGATTATTAACGAGGGAGCACAGAGCACCCCCGTGATATACTCACAGCAGAACAGCCTCCATTCACAAAACCTATAGCAACGCGATCATTAACGAGGAGCACAGATTTGTAATTTCCAGTAAATGTAATGTTTCTATATTCCAATCTGTGCCAAACGTCACTTTAAACCGTGTATTATGAATGTAAAGCCTAGTCCGGTCTGTCCCGCGACACATCCGTTTCATTTACACTGTAATGCGGACTCACATGAACACAATATTTTACCTGTGCTGAGTGGGAGCTGCAGAGGGACTGTGTTTTACGTGACTTCGTTAAACTGCAATAAACTCTCTGTCAGACTTTCTGTGTCCTCACCTAGGACTGTATAAAGCAGGATAGGACAGTCAATCCCGTGATGCAGTTCGGTACTCCATTACAGGCGCCATTTCTGGAGCCCACTCAGTACTGAATACATTGCGGCGATGCTGTGCTGCAGCGCCAGGATATACCGGTGTTTACTAACTCCGCCCACTTGTGACATCATTGTCCTATCCCTCCTTATATAGTCCTAGGTCCGCCCCAGTGCTTCGTAAAGCCGACAGCTATTGGCTGATCTCGACACACATGTTACAAAGTGTTCCGTCAGACTTTCCAACAAGCAAGACTTTCATTTGACACGCGTTTTATGGCGCTTCGTTATCATAACGTCTCTTATTATCATTAACGCCCGAATTATAATTATACGATTTTAAACCATCAAAAACGAAACCTGCCGAACCCCTGGAACCAGACCGATAAAAAGAAACTCAAAACTGGATGTCAAAAACGGAAGCAAAAGACGACAAAAATAAATAAATAAATAAACTGCAATAAACACACTGTCAACCTTTCTGTGTACATTTCAAAATGATTATGGTTAGGGTCTCTGGACTCTTGACTGGAGGGTCGTGGGTTCAATCCCAGGTGGGGGACACTGCTGCTGTACCCTTGAGCAAGGTACTTTACCTAGATTGCTCCAGTAAAAACCCAACTGTATAAATGGGGAATTGTATGTAAAAACAATGTGATATCTTGTAACAATTGTAAGTTGCCCTGGATAAGGGCGTCTGCTAAGAAATTAATAATAATATTGTAATAATAATGATTAATAAAAGCGGCAGAGCGGTGTGTTTTTGTTATTGGTAAAGTGAATCTGGTTTGGTGTGAATGGGATTTCCTTTGCGTCACTTTGCCCCTGTTGTTAATGTAGATTTTGTACCTGGATATTCCCTACTGGAAATTTACACAGATTTATTGTATTAGAATGCAATACATTGTGACAGAATTGTATTAAAACATATTTTACATGTGTATGTGTTTGAGATGAGTCATGCGAATCACATTTGAAATGCAGATTCAACAGATAATCACATAAGAAATGTATATAAAAGACATTAAAACATGATGGAAATGCATTACATCTGAAAACAACTTTTTGACGTGTTTCTAATGCGTTTTGTTGAATCACATTCATTTCGAAGTGTAGTTGATTTTCAAACTGGAGTCCCCTTATTCTCGTGTGTGCACTAAATAAACTGCAGGGCATGCATCAAAGCAATGAAATATCCAACACAATACCAAAAAGTGACTTCACAAGTTTAGAATATGACACGTTTGTTTGTTTTTCTTCTTTGGAACATGTAGGCAGTTTCATTGATAGTGTTGTATTTAAAGGGAAGTATAGCCTATAGGTGTTTTACATTGTTTACAATTGAATCATCTTAAATGTTTCTGTTTTTCTAAATTGCATGAATCATAAAAATGTTTGCAAAGCTTTAAAATGTGGAACTTTGCTGACATTAATCAAAAGACAAAAGCGATTCGGTTAGAGATTGCAGCCAAAAATCCCCACAAGGCAACAGTGTGATGGAAAGATGCACACAGAGCATTTGTGTTTGATTTTCTGCAGTAAAAGGTTAAAAGCTTCCACACCAATTCAAATATTCTCTTCATGTATTGGCACAGTAAAAATCAGCCTTCAAAGCATCCGAAACTGATAATGCAACATTTGTACAGTTTACCATGTAGGCTACTTTGTTACATTTGTTAACACAGTGTTTAATACAACATTTCACAATTGAAAACTAAATGTATGCTAAATACAGCAGCATGACTGAAGTAAAAAAATGAGCCTTTTATAAAAAATAGATTCACTAGAACAACATTGACAATTAACAGAAAACAAAATCTAAAAGCAACCCTCACTTTATTACTGTTATTATCATGGCGTGATTTAGCAGACCCCCTTATCCAGGGTGACGTGCGATGCATGTAACAATACAAATCAATACAATACACCGGTTCCAGTTTTTACAAAAGAAGGTTTGTTGGTTAATCCTTGCAACTCGAGTCTACCCAGCAATAATAAACAGTGTCCAGAAAACAGTCTCGCTGACCTTTAGTCCTTATGATTCGCTACATTTGAAAGCGCTACATTGTGATCACGTGTAGTGCGCTGTGCGGAAAAATGACAAGCCCCTTTAACATTGCACGAAATGCCTGCATTTTTCCTGTCATTTGCAGCCATCGTTTTAGATGTGAATGGGTGCCAGCCAATAAATAAATAAATAAATAAATAAAACCAACAGGAATTTTGCAGCCATTTTGTTAGCTGTAAAATTTCTGATGTTTTCTGATAGTTTTTCTAGCAGGGAAAGCACATATAAATCTATAATATTTTCAAACGTCATGATTTTTGGTATGATCGACTATCAGCCCAACCTGAGTAACACATGAACTCGTCTCTCTCTAGAACATTTGGGAAAGCACAAATATACATTCTGTCATTGGCTGATGTAATGACACATCCCCCCCAAATCTAAAGGTGAAACTGCAGTCTCCTGATTAATATCCTCCACTTCACATAAAAAGGAACATTAAATTGAGAAATGTTTCCATTTTACATTAAATCTCTTCACAATCTGCAAAGGTCTTAGGATGACAACAAAATCTCTCCTGTCTGGAAAGGACACTTGAACCAAAGCAGTAATGAATGCAAATCTTTCGTTAAAACATACAGCATAATTAGCTCTCCTAGTCTGCCCTGTGTGAGTAATAGAGGAACATTTTACATTACCAATTTTAAATCGAGTGTACTCCTCTGAAGGCAAACCTGATAAACTCACATTATAAAATACTTCAAGCACAAGTCTATGAGAAATGCCCACTTCATGACAATGACCAAGACATTCAACATCTGTACGCACTGCTAAAATACTCCTGGGAGTGAAGGACTTAAAGAGTTGATGCAACATAACAGCACATTCATGGCAAGCATTTGCAAAATAAAAACTGCTATTAAATGGCAAATCCCTCAGAAGGCAAACATTTTTGAATATTTGCATTGGTACACCTTTGAACCCATGACAGAAACCAAGAGTACAATGATTAAATGATTCAAAAGGAAAGCATGACCAAGCCCACATAGGCCCCCAATTGCAGACAGCTTGAGGAATATACAAGAACAGATGAATGTAAGAATTGTGTTCCTTTCCATACAAAGGCTGGACATTCTACAAAAGAATTGAGATGTAGCTGCACTGCATCTAGCTCTATGATAGAGAGTTCTCTTTGGAGTAGTGCATAAATTGATGCAACTAGCAATGACCAGTGAACATTAAACTTTCACCCCAAACGTCCTCGCAACAAAAGTAGGGAATAAAAAAGGAAAAAGCTTCTCCATTCATTTGCCTTCCAGTACTTCTGTACTTTTACAGACTGTGGGTATCTAGTCACTTCCTCTGGAGGCGTCAAGCGCTGTGGCTCATCATCTATGGCTGTAATCTTACCACCCATATACCAAGGATCTGCGTGATGACAAGAGTCAAACCACAATGATGCCATTTGTTTAACTACACCTAACAACACTGCATGCATATAATCTGGAACATAGCCATCAACTGCATCAAAACAAGGAATAAGCATCAAAGGAGACGGACCCTTCACTCCCTTTTTGGGCTGACCACCATCCAGGGCATTTATTATTATTATTATTATTATTCATTTCTTAGCAGACGCCCTTATCCAGGGCGACTTACAATTGTTACAAGATATCACATTATACATTATTTCACATTATGCAGTTATCACATTATTTTTACATACAATTGCCCATTTATACAGTTGGGTTTTTACTGGAGCAATCTAGGTAAAGTACCTTGCTCAAGGGTACAACAGCAGTGTCCCCCACTGGGGATTGAACCCACAACCCTACGGTCAAGAGTCCAGTGCCCCACCACTACTCCACACTGCATCCAAAGAACATTGTACCACTGAATTATGAGTTTGCTCTACATTGGAAAAGACATCGGGATATACATGACAAAACCCCCTACCTTGGGCACATGCTCCCCTTTCTGTTCACACCGGCTCCATCCACACTCTCCATTACACTGTACCAGATTCTGTAAAGAGGCCTTGCAACCCTCACATGTACAAATTACAGGAAAAACCCTGCTAGTCACAGAATTCATTACCCAACTTTACAGTTTCTCCAACAAATGGTTTAAGGAACGTGTCAATGCATGGTTTGGAGGTGCCACACCACAAAGCTGTTAAAAAGGAATGTTTCCTGTGCAACTCTGGAGCCATTTCATTTCCATGGAACTGTAGGAGCTAAATTGAATACGAGGATGATGTTAAGGAGAAGTCATTTTTTGTCAACCAATTTTTCAAAACACAATCCATCATATCCATCACAAAAGACATGACTTTTGGTACATGTTTCCCAGTCTATGATGTGTGTAGCTGCGTCAGTAAATTGCAAGAAATCTTTTAAGTTGTTTTTCAATTGGCAAATAAATAAAATAGCTCTTCATGTTATCAAGTAACAAGGCCTCATTCCAGTCTGGGCAGCTGGTGCGTGATGGATCAGCTCCACAATAAGCAAAACAAACATGACAATAAAAGTGAATTTCACAACAATCTTTGTAGTTAGAGAAGTGTTTGAACAGCTGGAAAACACTAGGAGGAAACACACCTGGACATATGACATCTAATAACTGTGATAGATCTGTTGTTGCTTCTGTACTTAAACCATGTTTCAAAATAACAGCATAACCCAATAGAATCGATTGTGCCTTGGTGACAGTGGAGCCGTGGAAAAGTGTATCATCACCATTTTCAATAGAATAATATGATGATTCTTGCTGAATGTCTCATGAATATTAGTTGAGTTACTTGGCACATAATTCCTTGATCCCAATTCCCAATACAGCATTGTTACAAGATATCACATTATTTTTACATACAGTTACCCATTTATACAGTTGGGTTTTTACTGGAGCAATCTAGGTAAAGTACCTTGCTCAAGGGTACAGCAGCAGTGTCCTCTACTGGGGATTGAACCCATGACCCTCCGGTCAAGAGTCCAGAGCCCTAACCACTACTCCACACTGCTGCCCTAATTGATTATAAATGATCTCTTTGGATTTCTGAAATGGTTGGATAATGTTTTTCCTTGAGATTATTATTATTATTATTATTATTATTATTATTATTATTATTATTATTATTATTATTATTGTGTTTTAATTGTTTATAAATTATCTCATCGGATGGTTGAAATGGTTACATAATTAGATGCATTTCGTCTACTCATTAGGCAGTTCAGAGTTTCAATATTTATTTATTTATTGCTTACTTGAACAACAATGTGAGAGAAATATCATCACAAAAAAGAAGACATTTCCATGGATATCGTAAATCACAATCAAATTGCATTACATGTGCAATCTGCCCACAGTGGAAAAGCAGAAACGTGTTTTAAGCCTGGCCTTTGTCGCCCTCTTCAGGACAAACTCTCCAGCTGCACAGAGCTTGGGAAATGTAGAGCTATTCACACAACCTTTGAGGACTGTTCTAAGCGCTGTTTTTTTATTAATATATATTTAACATTACTTCCTGTGATTTAAATTGAACACTTTTCGCTATATATCAGAGCATTTTGTTGGCCTAGACTACTGCAGCTCCCTCGTGGCTGGCCTCCCTGCGTCCGCCACCCGTCCGCTCCAGCTCATCCAGAACTCCGCTGCCCGCCTGGTGTTCTCTCTGCCTCGCCCGCCCACGCTACTCCACTACTCCGCTCACTCCACTGGCTCCCGATCACCGCTCGCATCCAGTTCAAGACTCTTGTACTAGCCTACAGATGCCTTGACCAGACTGCACCCAGCTACCTTCAGAACCTCATCTCTCCCTACACCCCCACTCGACCTCTCCACTCCTCCTGCGCTAGAAGACTGGCTCTACCTCCTCTACGCTCCCCTGCCTCCAGAGCCCGCTCCTTCTCCACCCTCGCCCCGCAGTGGTGGAATCACCTTCCTACAGATGTCAGGACTGCCCAGTCCCTGACCACCTTTTGGCGCCTCCTCAAGACTCACCTCTTTAGACAGCACCTGTAGAACTAACTTTTTCCCCTGGGACACTATCACCCTTCCTTAAATGCGCTTTATTTGCTCTTATCTGCCCCTTATTTTACTGCATTTAATCCTGTACTTCAGAGTACTGTAATCTGCCAAGTATTTAATCTGTAGTATTTTGTATTTAATCGTATCCTGATGTAACTATCACTGTTATCGGCTGTATTATTGAATTGTATTTTGTCACACTTGTACTTGCTTGAACCAAAGTCATTGTATTTATCTTGCTCTTAATTGTATTATTACTTGTACTGTGATTCTTGAAATGTATTTGCTTACGATTGTAAGTCACCCTGGATAAGGGCATCTGCTAAGAAATAAATAATAATAATAATAATTATCAGATGAGGATATTTCCGAGTCAGCATAAACTCCTAGATCTTTTCATAGAATCCTTCTTCAATTTCAGTATCTCCCAATATGGTATTTATAATGCACATTTTTATTGCCTGCGTGCAGTACCTTACACTTTTCTCTACTAAATGTCATTTGCCATGTGTCTGCCCAGTTCTGAATGCTGTCGAGATCATTTTGAATGACCTTTTCTGCTGCAACAGTGTTTGCCACTCCTCCTGTTTTTGTGTCCTCTGCAAATTTAACAAGTTTGCTTACTATAGCAGAATCTAAATCATTAATGCAGATTTCATGAAAATTAATCATTCAGTTATTGCTGTAATATACAGACTATGATTCCATCAATTCGATTACTTATACATCCATTCAAATTCTTCAAAGTAAACTTAAGATACATATTATAAATAAACAAGTTCATTTTAATATACGCCTGTTTAATTCCACTTTTAATGTTCAGTACAAGGCTTACTTAATATTCATGAGAAAGGAGGAGGCGGGCAGTTGCGTTCTACGTGAAGTAATTTTGGCGCTTGCGAAAAGCCAAGCACATTTTGATTCCAGAATCATATCAACAGAGCAGGTCGGTTTTTATTTTCAGCCATTAGATGGCAGTATGAACCCATTGTTTTGGGAAGGTCCCCACGGAAATCTGCAGTCAAATTTTCTAAAATCTGCAGAGAAAAAAGCGCGTTTTTCTGCAAAGAACTTGTCAAATTCTGCGGCAAAGACTTTTTAATGAAAAATAGTGTTGCCGAGTATTAATAAATAAGAAAAAGTCACCGTTATTTAAATTCAATGTTTTATTAAATCACATTAAAAAACTGAAAAAACCAGAACAAACATGTTTGCCATATTTTATGGAAATCAAAGAATGAGAAAAAAATAACATACAATAAAGCAAACTTAATTTCACTTTTTTTAAAAACTGTTACAGCCCTGACTATTGATGCCATTTTTAAAACTTTAGTAAAACAAGTGAAACCCTTGAGAACACATTCTCATTTCAATAACGCCTTGTTACCAGACTGTGCCGTTTAGAAAGAGCTCCGTATGTAGCCCAGAGTAATACACTACCCATAATGCAATGCACGTCATATCCACAGATATTGATGCGTATCATTGTTACAATGTTTAGCAACAGTGATGTAAACACTAAAGGCTGTGTATCATACTGCTTAGTATTTTGCTTAAAAATATTGGTAATACTTTAAAATTATTGTATATACGTATACACAGTTGTAGTCTAAAGTTTACATATCCCAGTGGAAATTTATAATTTCTAGAAATTTCTAGAAAACAAATAATTATAGGAAAGATTTTTTGAAGCAATAGTTTTGTAATCTAAAGTATGTAAACTTTTGACTACAGCTGTATATATACAGGGTCACAGCCATGAAAAATGACGAGGCGCTTGCCCGTGCACATTGGAATATTAATAAGCTGGATTCACTAAACTGCGGGCTGCCAAGGGAATGTATTATTCCTTGTTATTAGGCTGATACGTACTTCTGTCTAATCAACAGTATTACTTTGCCTCACATATATGGGCAATCAACATATTTCATATGAAACCCATTTGTTGCTAAAAACAAATAATTCACCTTGTTTCACCTTAACTTTCATCCAAAGTTGTGTCAGACTGAACATTCCCTTCACCCGAGGAGGGAGAGGACAGACAGGGAGTTCAATAAAAAGGTTTACTAGTTCATCTGGCAGATTGATACAGTGGAATCATAATCAACAGATAACCCAGGATAAAGCGGCTCAGTGAATGTGGTTTGGAATCTGTGCAGGAGGGTCATTCTGTCAGAGGCGCCATAAAATGACAGCGTGCGGCATTAAAGTCCAGATACACTCCTATTCTGGGGAGCGGGGACAGTTATTGCAGTTTGAATGTTATTGTGCCAGGCAGTGCAACGGGAAGCAGAGCAGAGCAAACTCCAGGACTTGTCATTGTGTCCAAGGAGACAGGAATGACCCCATCCTTTCCTGCTGATTCCTTTATATGTGACTCCTATAGAATCTCCTCTCCCTCACTCAATCTCCCAGTAACAGTGAGTCCCAGACAAACCCTCTCTGCAAAGCACTTGTTTCCAGCTGTCAAATCTCTGGGTGATCATCACATTGCTGGGCCTCGCTCTTCCGTGTCACCTTTCTGTTCCCTTCAGACAGACAGAGCTTTCTATGTGCTGTGTTGGGGTCCAGTGTGAGCTGACAGGAATCTGATTGAAGAGAACGGGTAGAAGAGAGATGGTTAGAAAAGTCAAATCACTGAGAAACCAACAGTCATTGTCTGCTGTGTCCTCAAATCACTCCTTCCTCCTGCATCATCAGTCCCTCCTCCCTCCTCAATGCTCTCTGCTCCTTCCTCCCTGCTGCCTGCTCCATGCTCCCTCCTTCATCCTCCCTCCACCATCCTCCCTGTATGCTCCCTCCTCTTTGCTCCCTCTTCAGTGCTCCCTTCTCCATGCTCCCTCTGTTCTCCTCCCTTCTCCTGCCTCCATGCTGCCTTCCTCCCTGTTGCCTACTCCATACTGCCTGCCTATTCCCTGCTCCCTCCTCCCTGCTCCCTCCTCCATGTTCCCTCCTCCCTCCTCTTTGCTTCATCCTTACTTTTCCCTGCTCCCTTCTCTAAGACAGACAGATAAATACATATTACAGCAGGTTCTTTTTATAATGACTGTTTCTAATATAAGGCTACAGCTTGAAAACAAAAGAGGCATTGAGGAACAAAGGTACAGAAGGGAGTAATAGGATTATCTGTATTATTCTGGGTGAGTTTGTGTGAATTCATTTTGCAGCTGACAATCAATGCACAAAGTAATGATGCTATTCATTGTAAAATATTATACACTGCCCTGCAACTAGTATTGGTTCAGATGAATCCATGCACAATGACTGGGGGTATTTGTTTCCATTTTACCCACTCAGACCCTTTGCTTACTAAATATCTTGAATAGAATATCATCCACTGAAATCCCTTTCCCTGCTCCCTCCTCTTCGTTCCCTCCTCCATGCTCCCTGCTGCCTCATTCCTCCTCCCTGCTCCCTTCTCCTTGCTCCCTCTTTCATGCTCCTTCCTCCATACTCCCTGCTCCCTCTTCCCTGCTCCCTCCTCCCTGCTCTATGCTCTCTCCACTCTCCTTTTTCCTTCATGCTCCCTCCTCCCTGCTCCAGATTTATTTCTCACTTTGGATAAGTTCTCGCTTTTTATTTTTCTGTCTTCAAAAAACTGCTGCTGCTTTTAATTAAATCCTCTGGCTGTTTGATCATTTTGTTCATTATAATTCCTCGATATTATCAAACTTCTTGAATCGGAACCAATCAACTCTGCATACAATTACAGTTCACTTAATGTTCCTACAGGGTATGTGTTGCCATTTTACCCACTCAGACCCCTTGCTTACTAAATATCTTCAATAGAATATCACCCACTCTTCAAATATGTGTCTAATATTTTAATGAGCAATCCATCCCACAAGTGCAGTGATACTGCAATATACATTTACTACCAGCACAGGATGACTGGGAGGGATAGCTGTTCATTTTACCCCACAACTGGTTTCACATGCATTGTACATGTATTAAAAGATGGGATGATTATCTATTCAGGGATAGCAAGATATTTAGGAGAGAAAGGTCTGAGGGAAAACAGGCAACAAATGCCCCCCCCAGTCATTCTGCATGTATTCATCTGAACCAATACTAGTTGGAGAGGGAGTGTAGATTAATGGCTTCACAATTACTAATAAATAATAATAATTGCTGCCCTCAAGCTCCACCCCTCCCTGTTTTGTAGTGTTAGCTCTTCTCACAATGGAGTGACACATCTTTCAATCAAATGTTTCAGTGAAAACAGACTTACATTTTAAAAACTCAGCTCTGTTCCTTGGCTGCAGACTGTAAACTGCAACTTCATTCACTGGGCAGAAAAAAGAGAGAGAAATATAATTGAAACATACAACAGTCATTGTCTGCCCCATCCTCAAATTACTCACTCCTCCCTGAATCATCAGTCCCTGTTCCCCGCTCCCCGCTCCCTGCTCCCTCCTCCCTGCTCCCTGCTCCCTCCTCCCTGCTCCCTCCTCCCTGCTTCACCAGTTATCAGATGTTATTTTTGGGCGATTAGCCAATAATACAACCGTTTCCACCCTTTCTGCGTTTTCATTGGTCAGATTATATGTCAGTCACACAGCCTGAGGAAACTGTTGAATATGAGCTGAAGCAATCATGAAACTTCATCACTGAGAGCCTCAAAAATAAAATAATAATAATAATAATAATAATAATAATAATAATAATAATAATAATAACTGAATCATTTGGGTTTTTAGTGTAATATCAAGCTGAAATCAAGTTTAAGGATGTAATCAACACTGTTTAGCCATGAGTCGTCAATATTCCCTCCTACCTCTTCATAATAATAATAATAATAATAATAATAATAATAATAATAATAATAATAATAATTGGTGTTATGGAGCTTGGTTTCAAACCCAGAGATAGCAAAGAACTAGGATGTGAATCTGCCCTCACAGCAACGAACATATATAGACATGATTTTTTTAATATCTCTTTATATATTATTCAGCTTCGTGTGATTATTATTCTTTAGCAGCGTCCTGTAAGGTGTCTGTACGCATATTTTATTAATGTAGTTATAACGTTATGTAGCAGGTAAGACAACTGCTACTAATAACCTAATTGCGTGTTAATTGTAAACCAATTTAATCTACCTTATAAAAGCTGTTTTCCATTGACTGCTCTTGACCACAACGCTGTTTTTCGATCAGGACTGCCGGCTAGTTCCTTTGTTAATCTTCAGAGAAGGTAAGGCCCACACTATTCGCAAGTTCTCTCCCCCAGTGTGATTTTCTTTTTGTGTTTTGTTATTTATTTTGCCGGTTTACTTTGTATGTTTTGTACCTACTGTAGGGCGAGCAGGGAAACTCTGTGTCCACGGTAATTCATCTCGCTGAGTTAAAGCAACACAGAAGTTTGCTTTACCTCAGTTTTATAAAACTTGGTAACATTTGCTTATATCTATAGTCCTATAGGGTATCCTCTGGCTCTAAAACATAAAACTCTATTAGGGGGTGGCGTAGTCGGGTTAGCTTGTAGGGCGCAATAAGGGGGAGAGTCCCAGTCACCGTGCGTCCGCTACAGTTATATTAAATGGTGCACAGCTTTTTCAATTGGGCTCATCTATAGGCGCTCATTAATCCCAGCAGCAGAGCACGTACCCCCCAGCGCGAGCTCCCGTCAAAGTGTCAAATTCAGTTTCACTTTTTGCAAGCTGTCACGTAACTGCCCAGTGTAACCATGTTAAATACAAGAAAGCAAAGATTCATATCATTACTGTGCTGTTAGAAAGATGAAACAGGATGTGTTGCCACCCTGCAAAGTCAGTTTGTGTTTGTGATCGCTTTCTTGTTGTTTTTCTGTCTCGGCACGTCTGATTACTTTGGCATAAGAATTGACTGAGAAAGCACAGTAAGTTCTTTTGGAATTCCATTTTGTAAATTGTCAAATAATGTGTTGTAGCATGCACAGAGCTGGTAGGCGACACAATCTAAAAGACACAAGTCCAATAGACGCTTATGTATTCGTGTGTGATTACGCCCTTTGCTGCCTTTCCCCGTGCACGCCACACTCTCCCTGCCAGCCCGCTGCTGCCTTCCCCGTACGCTTACACTCTCCCCTGCCAGACCCATGCTGCCTTCCCCTGTGCACACTGCACTCTCCCCTGCCAGCCCCGCTGCCTTCCCCCCGCACGCCACTCTCCCCTGCCAGCCTCAAGGCAGGAGTTTCCCGCAGGGTGAGGCAATCCCCATACAGGCAGAGGGCGGCTTGAACCCGGGACTTTTTCGCACAGCGGTATCGATGCTATGCTTTAGTTTAAAACAATCTTTGAATCCATGGCTAGCAAACAAACCTTTTCGGACACAGCGCTAAAAAAGGTATAAGACTCTAACTTGTCAATGAAAATATTGCTACAGAGAAGGGTGATAGAACATATTTGTGAAATTTAAAAAAGTAACTAACCACTGACCTGTGTCTTGTGCAAATGAACTTGTTGTCTTGACTTTGCTGGTTGTGTCACTGCTCACAATATACCCCAACTTCCCTTCCACTGTGCATCTAAATTCATACTCAATGTTCGGCTGCAAGCCTGATACAGTGAGGGTCTTGGTTTTATCAGTGCTGGTTTCAATTGCCCATTCCTTCTGATTAATGCACTCCAGGCGGTATTTTAGTTTCTGATCAGCATCACTACTGGGAGGCACCACCTTCAGAGTCACACTGTCATGGGTGACATCACAGACCTCAGGGACGTCCGGTTTTGCTGGGATCTTGAAATGTATGTATTTGATGCTCCATTTTCATGCAGGAGAATGCAGGCTCCAGGAAACTCCTGGTCTTCCTTAGACACTATGAAGAACTTTGTTTTCTTATTCTCCTGTTGATGTTCACTAACTCCTGGAATACCTTCAAATACATTCTTATCTTCAGATTAGTTTCGCTGCTCACCCATTGCTTGCTCTCCTGATGCAAATACTTACTAGGAATTGAACTTTGAGTGTTCTTACTCGCTTGGGTTTCAAGGTAGTTTTTTAGATCTTCCAGATATGGTTCTGGCTCGTGCAGCGAGGTGAAGGTAAAGCAAACAATATTTTCAGTCTCATTGTTTAATTCTTCCTCGTCTAGCTCATTCACAGAAGATACAGCATGTATGTCTTTTTAAAATAGCAAGGCAACGTCTCACTGCATTGATTTCTCTTTCATTGCTGTTCAGCCAAGCATGTTGTTCTTTAAAGTTAAAAGGGGACTCTTCATGATTGTTTAAAATCTCTCTGAGTGATTCTTCCTCTTGCACACCTCCACGGATGGAAGGCAGCATGGCGGACAGTTTGCTCATGAAATTCAGCTTGTACAGCGTGCCCCTTTGTTTCAGTTGTTGAATCTTCTCATTGACTTCAGGAAACGTTTGGGTAACAATGTCTTTTATCATGTCGTTGCTTTGCATTTCAATTGTATTAAATTGCTCTAAAACAGTTTGCACAGATGTTACCAAGTAGTCACTTATGTTCCTTTCCAGCTTGGCAGCCCTGGAGTCCAGCTTGATTAATGGGTACAGCCAGACCTTCACAGGCACTGCGTTCTCTCCTTTGTCCCCGAGCAATTCTGGAAGAGTTGAGTAGGCTTTCACAGCATCTTGGTAAGTCGATGGGTTAGATTTGAGATGAAAATCTCCATAAAATGTACATTCGAATTTTTCAACTTCAGCTTTTTCTGTTTCATTCAAGTCAATAGAGCCTTGACCATTGATTTTAATTGTAGGTATTTTACTTATTGCAAGCTTCATCTCTCCATGGATTTCCTGTTGCTGCTCCTCTGAGGATACCTGCCTGTCGAATATGAAATACGCCTGAGCTCCGTACAGCACAGCGGTGACCACGTGAGTCGCTGTCTTGTTTTCAAACACGCTGGGGTGAGACACTTTCCCTTTGGCCAGATGATTCATGGTCAGATTCTCAAATCGTGTCGTTGTGTAGTACTGCAGAGTGACTCGGGATTGTCTTGTTGATTTCTGTGTGTCCTTGAAGTACTTTGCAGCTCCACTCACTTGAACCAAACCCCCCAGGAGACTCGCCTTCAGGGAAGCATCCACTTTCAAAGCAGAAGCCTTATCTTCAATGGAGTCCGAGGTGCTGACACTGAACTCTGTTATCGGCTGGGTTCTTTCATTTATGCTTCTTTTTAGTTCTTCTGGGTTCCACAATGTAATTCCTGCCATGCAATCAAGATACACAATTTAATACATTCATCTCAAGGCAAAGTTTAATTCAGGCTTTAAATAACTTTTTCAAATCCACATTAATGTTCCATAATTGAACAGTGTGTGTGTGTGTATAGTCACCTCCAAAGTTATTGGCACCCTTGATAAAGATGAGCAAAAAAGACTGTATAAAATAAATAATACCAGTACTGAGCTATATTGTAATTTTTCCAACATGTGGAATATATTTGACTTTATTAATGATTCAATGGAATCAACCAAATGACACATTTCTCAAATTATACATTTATTTCCAAAACAATGAAGTGTCACAATTATTGGCACCCTTGTTTTCAGTACTTTGTGCACCCTCCCTTGCAAGGATAACGGAGTCTTTTTCTATAATGTTTAATGAGATTGGAGAACACATTGGGAGGGATCCTGGACCATTCCTCCATACAGAATCTTTCAGATCCTTGATACTGTATCCTTTGGTCTGCCCTTATGGACTGCCTTCTTTAATTGAAACCACAGGTTTTCAATGGGGTTCAAGTCCAGAGACTGAGATGGCCATTGCAAAATGTTGATTTTGTTGTCAATTAACCATTTCTTTGTGGATTTGATGTGTGCTTGGGGTCATTGTCTTGCTGGAAGATCCACTTGCGGCCAAGTTTCAGCCTCCTGGCAGAGGCAACCAGGATTTTTTAAAATGTCCTGGTACTAGGTAGAGTTCATGGTACTGTTGACTTTAACAAGGGTCCCAGGACCAGTGGAAGCAAAACTGTCCCAACAGGCCAAAGAGCTCTATTTTAAGTGAATTAGACCAATCGAAGTGCCAGTGCAGTTTAGGAAACTCCAGGCGCCTACATTTGTTGGTTGCTCTAAATAAAGGCTTTCCTGGCAACCCTTCCAAATAGCCTATTGGCATGTGGGTGGCGTCTAATTGTAGATTTGGAGACTTGGTGACCCCAAGATGCAGCCAAGTTCTGTAATTCTCCAACTGTGGCCCCTCGGTTTCCCTTTGCCTCCCGAATCATCTGCCTCACTGTGCGTGGGGGCAAGATACACTATGTCCTCTACCTGGCAAGTTTACCACTGTTCCAGAAGTTTTGAACTTTAATTTTTGCCGAATAGTGGGAAGTGGTATATTTAGTTTTTTAGCTATTGTTTTGTATCCATTGCCTGATTTATGAAGGTCAACAACAATTTGTCTCTTTTCATTTGTGAGTTATTTGCCTTTCCCCATGGTGATGGATGACAAATGGATTTGATATGCGTGTTACCTCATTTTTTATACCCCAGTGAAACAGGAAGCCATGGAAGGCCACAATACAGTTCCTTAAGACTGAAATGAACTTAAAGAATAGAATGTTAATGCAGATTTACTTTTGTTTGATTTTTATTTATAAGAATCTTTATAATAATTCTGATACCTATATTTTTGAGTGTTTTATTACTTGTTAATAAAAAACATTTTCTCTGAGCAATTGTATTAGAATAAAAAGAATATAGTTTTCCCATATACAGTATTTGAGCATAAAATACAGCTCATACCTCGTTTATTTTAACAGCCTTTTTTTTGCTCATCTTTATCAATGGTGCCAATAATTTTGGAGGTGTGTGTTATTATATATACACACTACCCGTCAAAGTTTTAGAACACCACCATTCTTCCAGTTTTATTGAAATGTACGCGGTTTAATGTCTCAATGTACTCTGAAATTAAAGCATAGAACAAATAAACAATTGGAGATAAAAGAAATCATGGAATCATTTGTTTAACAATTTAATCTAAATTTTTGACTCAAAGTAGCCACCTTTTGCAGATATAACAGCCAAACACACTTGTGGCATTCTTTCTACAATGGAAATCAAATATTGTTTGGAAAGTTCTTTAAACACTGTTGCAGAAGTTCCCACAAATGTGTTGCACTTGTAGGTTGCTTTGCTTTCACCCTTCTGTCCAGTTCATCCCAAACCAGCTCGATGGGGTTTAAGTCTGGAGACTGTGCTGGTCATTCCATGATTTGAAGCCTACCGTCTTGTTCTTTTCTTCTAAGGTAGTTCTGACATAGCCTGGAGGTATGTTTTGGGTCATTATCTTGCTGTAGGATGAACCCCTGACCAACTAGGCGTATACCAGAGGGTATTGCATGGCGCTGCAAAATGCTGTGGTAGCAGTTTTGGTTCAGGGTGCCACTCGCTCTGTGCAAGTCGCCGGCTCTGGATCCAGCAAAAGAGGCCCAGACCATCACGCTTCCTCCTCCATGTTTGACCGTTGGTGTCAAACACCGAGGAACCATCCTTTAAGCCTACTGACGACGGTACAAAAACCCTGCGTGATGAACTGAAGATTTCAAATTTTTGATTCATCGGTCCATAAGACCTTCTTCCAGTCTTCAGTAGTCCACTGGCAGTGCTTCATGGCCCAGGCAAGCCTCTTTTTCCTATTTTGCCATCTTAACAATGGCTTTCTTACTGCCACTCGACCTGTCAAACCTGCAGCTCGAGTCTTCTCTTCATAGTTGAAACTGAGACTTGCTTCGACCAGTGTTAGCTGTGCTTGAAGCTGTTGTCCTGTGAGCCGCCTATCACGCAAGCTGTTGACTCTCAGAAACTTGTCTTCTGATTCTGTTGTGGCTTTGGGTCTGCCAGACCTCTTCCTGTCAGAGTTTCCTCCAGTTTCCAAGTGCCTTTTGATGGTGTAGGAAACTGTACTCACTGACACCTTGGTTTTCTTTGCAATTTCTCTAAAGGAAAGACCTACACTTTTAAGGGTTATAATGGTCTGTCTGTCTTCCTTTGTTAATTGCCTTTTCTTGCCATTATGAGAGCAATATACTACTTCCTGCAGTACAATACTGTCCAAATAATGCTTAAGAGGTGTGTAACACAGTCTGTTCCAACACTGCTTTTATACAGACAGAGGGTTTGTAAGTAATCAACAAAGTTGGGACACCTGTAGGAATTGTTAGCATCAACTTTCAAGGCTTAATTTACTTCCATTGCTGCAGAACAGCTGTAAGTTGTTAACCCATTACTTGTTCCCTGAAAAAGGCCTTTTTGTATAACTCTGTACATTATTTTTCAGTTTTTGGTAACCTAAACTTTTTTTTTTTAACCTCTGGCAGTTTACTGCTTAACTTTGTACCATTTTGGTTATTCACTGGACTTGAACTGCTTAAATTTCAATAAAAACTGGAAAAATGGAGGTGTTCTAAAACTTTTGACTGGTAGTGTATATATACAATGCCTATAGTAAGTATTCAGCCCCCTTGGACGTTTTCACAGTTTGTGTTACAACCTGAAATCTTGATGCATTTAAATTGGATTTTTTTTTCAAGGCAGCAGTGTGGAGTAGTGGTAGGGCTCTGGACTCTTGACCGGTGGGTTGTGGGTTCAATCACAGGTGGGGGACACTGCTGCTATACCCTTGAGCAAGGTACTATGTGTAATTATATGTAAAAATAATGTGATATCTTGTAACAATTGTAAGTTGCCCTGGATAAGGGCTTCTGCTAAGAAAATGAATTTATATATGTTATGAGTTGAATTTTTACTGTAGCTTGCAAACTGTTCAGATGCAGAGTGGCTGATTACCCTGCGGGGGCTCCCTATTGAATCTCTCCTGTTCCTGCGCCTCACACTGGTGCTCTGTCTCGCTCGTGTGGGCTGAATTAGTGCAAGCAAGGGTCAGCAGTCACCTGGAATGAGGCTATCCTTCCGGCAGTCATACAGCATTCCCAGCTGGAAGGGTCGTCCGAGCTGCCATCTCAGCGTCTCATCCCTGTATTAGCCATGCTTTATCTGAAGAAGAGGCCCTACAAAACAAGTGTGACACATCTGATCAGTAGTTTCCATCTTCAAGTGTAGTGCAGTGTTGAGTGAAATTACATTACAAGACTGCAGCTTTGTAAATGATAAATATACAGAATGGAAATCAATGTGCATTTTACTATGGATACATTATCATCATGGCTGTAACTAACTGTGAGGACACTAAAGGTCGTGTCCTCAGGTTTTTTAGTAGTCGCCAATTTGTTTTTTGTTATTTTCTCCCCAGTTTAGTAGTGTCCAATTTATTTTGTTTAGCTCGGCTCCCCGCTACCACCACTGCACTGACTTGGGAGGGTGAAGGCGAACACAGGCTGGCCTCCAAAGCGTCGCCGTCAACCGCCCGCTTCTTTACACTGCAGACCCACAGCTACAGGCGTCCGGAGGACAACACAGCTCTGGGCAGTTTGCTTGCAAGCCCGCGGTAACCTGGCCAGACCACAGGAGTCTCTGGTGTGCTGTGAGCTGAGGACACCCTGGCTGACCTAACCCTCCCTCCCCGGCCGGCACTCGAACAGGCGGCGTCCACACTATATGTCCTGCACTCTACGCAAGTGCTTTTACTGGATCGCCACTCGGGAGCCTCTCGGTTGTTTTTTAATGCTGATGCTCATGTACAAAAGACTCCTTCGTTTTCTCTGTCGGTTTGCTGTGTAACATAGATTTGGGGTTTGAATAGTAAAGACCAAGCAGTTATATAAATACTGCAGGTAGAGCTTGAAACCTAATTTTTGACCTGGTAGAATGTGAGCTCTGGTTATGGCCTGATTATCATGTATAGTTAGGGTTAAGTAGTCACTTTAATGTTAAACCTCATTTTTTGTACTTTTAATTAGGGTTGCCACCCGTTCTGATTTTGCCTGGATTGTTCTCTTTTTGAGGTAGCTGTCCTGGGAAATCTGAGAGACTTCCTGGGACATGATTTATTTATTTATTTATTTATTTTTGTTTCAGTCGTGTCTAGGGGTTTCCCAGAGTTTGTTCACTTCATCCGCTATGCCTATACAAACTGGTCAGCTGTCAAACACTGTAGCGTCCATGTGTTAACATGTCTGTCGATGCCTCTGCCCTACTTCGCACTCTTGACATTATTAACTCAAATATCCTGTGCAACACGAAGAAAAGTTCATTCCAAACCCTTAACTGTTCATTCTTATTAGAAATGCAGGGATTTGTAAATATCTGTCAATGATAAACTTGCTTACATTTTTGACAAAATAAATACTAGCCGGTTGTCACAATTTTTCCAGCTTTTGCTGTAATAAAATACAAAATAGAATGAAAATAGAAAACACCTTGTGTCGGTAAGTTGTTACAACTGAGCCAGTGAAACAAAGCACTTTCCATGCAAGACATTAAAAAAAAAAAAAAAAAAAAAAAAGACTGTCTGTCCATTTGGAACAAGAAAATACCTCTCCATTATGAAGGGGTGTTAATGAATATAGACTATGAATATTCTTATTATGGCAGTTTGTTGCAATTCCTTTAGGCATATTCATAGTTCATATTAGTTTCATAGCGAAACAAGTTTATTCATGAATGATAAACAGCATGTTTGCACGTTTGACACTTGTCATTTGAATCTGTGATATCCCTACATTTTATATTTTCTGACAAAGACACATTTTCTTCAGTATCATGCATCTGTTAACCGCATCATTTAAAAATGTTGCCCTTGTGTATTTGAACCAATGCATTTGACCTAGCGCTTGCCTATGGTTAAGTGGCATTCAAAATATCTATGCGTTAAGTTTTAGGACAGTTCATTTATCCTTGGTTGTTGGTATCTCTGCTCACCAACAGAGATGTCTGTTATCTTAATTGCTCAGGTTGTGACAAGCATCAGGCTTCAGGACACACCCAGCATTTAAATAAACATGTTGTTTTCCACATACAGGGGCGAGGGAATGTTTGGTCACAATTGGGCTTGCAGTCTAAAAGTGTCCATCTGTTAATCTCTCTCTGACCTTCTCAAAATCATTCCAAGACGTATCTTAGAAACTGTTGGAAACACTGAAACAAATCGTCCATGAGTTGAATTGACAATGCCACAAACAAACTTCTCCAGTGACATTTGAACCAAGGATCTTCCTTATTCAAAACTGAAGCCCCGAGGCTCTAGAACTACCCCAAGCTTGTATGGATGTCACAGACATTTACTTTTGTACTGTGGGCGTGTGCGCGTGTCTGTGTTTGTAGTGACTTCGTTTCTAGCTGACATTGAAACGATTATGGTAGAAGACAAACAAATGTGAAAAAGTGCGCAATATAAATTATTATTATGAGTTGGTATATTGGGATTTGGTCACGAGTCACTAAGAAGAATGCCTGTAACTTCTATATTTAGATGAAATTACATCTCTAAAAACAGCCTAGAAAGGGTTGAAATCGATGGTAATACATTATATTACTTCGTTTATAAACTGTAAACTGTACCATACAGCTTACTTGGCTGTGGGCCCAATGCCCCTGGTAGCTAAAAAGTGCTTCTCCTATCATTGTTAGAGCCAACAAGAAATAAAAGGATTCAATTTGCCAGAGAATATTTGTGTTCTGTCTACTGCATGTGTTTTCTATTTAAATATAATGAGCATTAGATAGAATTTGATCATGTAAATGAACACATTATCTATGTAGATGACATTGGTACCTAGTTTCTCTTTTCACTTCAGTCGTGTTATAATTCCCCTGGTAAACAATGAAAGCGGTGGTACTACCTCCCAGCTGAGGGAGATATTTATTTTCCTTCATTTCAGTGCATTCAAACTTTAGCTTTTTATTTTCAGGATCTTTGAGGAGGAGCCCTTCTGTCAAAGAGTCTGCATACTGTATTGTGAAGAATGTGGTTATCAAGTGACTGCAATACACTCCAGATAGGACGGGTGTAAGTTAGATAACCACGAGAGATGACAAGTTAAAGAAGAGCCCCTCACCCCCTTGATTTTACACACTCTGTTTTAACAAGTCAATTTGTAACCAAGAAAAAAAAACTTAAAGTGAATTTAGGAGACCTTCACAAATTATTCTTTGCAAAGAAAAGGCTTAACATCTGCGTAAAGTATTTGGTTGTGTTTATATATATATATATATATATATATATATATATATATATATATATATATATATATATATTAGGTTTTTTTTAAATGTATTTATTTTATTTTGGCTACATGAGTGTTTGTTGAAAAAATATACACATACAAAATGTAAAATATGTGCTCACACCCCCCGAACTGTGTTTGTGTTGCATATAGTTGGTTGCAGAACATTGACACAAAAGCGTTTCTAAAAGGACAGTAATGTGAACACCACGAGGTCGGTTGGCCACTTGGCATCTTAAAACATCGTATTTTCTGAGCTGACCGTCACAAACTGGACATTCTCAAGAACACCCACCCCAGTAATGAGGGGCCCAACTCAACTAGCATCTTTAAAGTTTAGATATTTTCATCTTGGCTAAAATAACAAACTCTTGAACACCGTAGCTTGGAAGAATATGACTAACACACACAAACACACACAAACACACACACGCACACGCACATGCACACACACGCACACGCACACACACGCACATTTATTTTGTTTTGGCTTTTTTTCATTTCAAAATGTTGTCGCCGCTAGCATCTTAATTTTTATTTTTTTCTTAATTTCAGCATTTTATAAATATTTTCATCTTGACTAAAATAATTGTCAAATTAAAGAATATAACAAACACACACACACACACACTGAGACACAAACTCACACACTGAGACACACACACACACACTGAGACACAAACTCACACACTGAGACACACACACACACACACATGAGACACAAACTGAGACAACTGACACACACACACACTGAGACACAAACTCACACTGACACACACACACACTCACACACACACTGAGACACACACACACACACACACACTGAGACACACACACACACACACACTGAGACACACACTCACACACTGAGACACACACACACTGAGACACACACACACACACACACACACACACACACACACACACACACACAGATCAACTTATTTGAGACACCTTGGGTTTCAAACTTTGGCTTTCACACACAGAACAGATCTATCAATTGTTTTTAATTGAATAGGGTTTTACAGTGTGTGCCCGTCAAGTGAATAGTTTTACTGTGCCCGTCAGCTGTTGTCAGTATTTTGAAAATGTTTTGATGAATGCATGTGTTTATTGTTTATGGTTTTTTCAATTCCAGTTAGCATAACTGAATTACTGTATATAATTACAATGTTTTTGGGATTCACACAAAAGGTTTAAATGATTAAAAATGCATTTATTTCAGGAAGTTTTTGGACAAACACCCTTCAGCTGTGAAGAAAAATTGATATTTTTGATATCAACAATACCAATTTTGATATAAAAAATGTGACAATTACTGATTTCAAATTATATATATATATATTGTAAAACACGTTTGTGTTCATTAGCAACAAAAACAAGTGCTTGATAAAATCACAAAAAAACAAGCAAATAAAAAAAAAAACCTTCTATTGCTTCATTTTCCTGGTTACTCTACAACACAATCTATTCGTTTTCACTTTTCAGATGTATTGATGCATAGTTCACAGGATCAAGTGTTATTTAAACTCGTTTCGCTTCTTGCAGCTTATCTGTCAGCAGTTTTACTGTCACTTCCTCTCGTACATTTGAAAGCATTCATAACCCCTCAATATAAAATTCATGTTACTGTCTTCAGTCATGTTTGCTCAAGTTTTCAACTTTACTTTCTTTCAAAATAAAATATTTCCTACTAAAATAATTGATTTTTTTGCATGAATCTGTCAATGCAGAAGGCAATGTCACCAAAAGATCCACAATAAAATGATAAAATATAGTTTTAAAATGTATCCAGGAGGATTTGTTTTAATTTCAAGAACATTCTCTGTGTTAATTCTCAACTCTCCATTTTACAGCTCAAACTCTACTTTTCAGCATAAAAACTACAAATATGAATCCATAAGTAATTCTGGCTGGTTTGAGTGTATTTTTCCTTTATTATACACAATAATATCAAAAATAATAAAATAAACAAAAATCATGCATATTAAATGTCACTCACCAGACTTCTGAATGATTGAATACAGGATTCAGGTTCAGCAAAGCTCTTGGTTATTTAAGATTAAATATCTGCTAACTTATTTTTTCTTTTGAAGAATTATAGAAAATAATAAGAAAAGTATTCTTCACGTCTGCAAATTCTGAGGGTGACTTTCTTGTAGTTTGTTGATCTCTCCCAACCACATTTCCAAAACCTGCCCACTTTCTGAAAAAATGCCCAGTGCACAGCAAAACCCGCCCATTTCTGAAACCCGCCCAGTGCACAGTATTATTATTATTATTTATTTCTTAGCAGAGCCCTTATCCAGGGCGACTTACAGTCATCAACAATTACATTTCAAGAATCACAGTGCAAGTAATAATACAATTAAAACAAGATCATTACAATGATGAATACAATGACTTGAAGGCCTGCATTGCACATGTAGTTACCCATCAGTTTACCAGCTCTCTTGATCTGAAACTGGGTTTATTTTTTGCCACACAGAAAATCTCGCCCATAATATACTTCCATATCTGTGGAGCCCCCTTTCCCTTCTGTTTCTCCTATTAGAACATACACATGAACAACTTCTGTTAGAGCTCTTAGTCCTAGGAGAACCACTGTGTAAATGTGATGGACTACTTCCCCACAGCACCTCACACCAGCTGCCCATGTACACTTCACCCTGGGT